>VYXD01008891.1:96917-232321 GCA_013397195.1 Hylia prasina
CCGCTGCCGCCCGGCCCCGCGGGACGCTGAAGTTTGCGCTGAGCATCGCTGCGGTGCGGTCCCTGCAGAGCCGGCCAGGGCAGTGCAAGTCACCCGCGAGTGCCGGGAGAAGGGAGATGCGCGCTCTCGGCGTTGGGCTGTTGAGAACAGGTAGAGAGCAAACGCGGCGGGAGGTATAAAGCCCCAAGCGCTGCAGGTTGCACGCTCATTCACGGCTTGCTTCGCTCCTGAAATTCCTAGCGGATGACACGGAAGGGTCTTCGTGAGTCAAGTGTTAACTCCAGCCAACAGTCCCTACAGAGAATAGTAACTTCACCCCAGGAAATATATCCTTATACACCAAATGCAGATACAAATTGTTCGTTTGTACCAAAGCCAGCAGCAGTTCCACCTGTGGTTGGGGGGGCATAGCCCCCTCCTGGGGACCACACCACCTTCAGAGAGGTGGTCTGAGATCTTTCCTCTGCCCTCAGCAAGCTTCGGTGTCAACTGCTTTGCCACACATTTGAGCACAGAACTACGCTCAACAACTGTAAACATTTTCCATTTCACAAAAACATTCAACTTCCAGAGAAGCCAGACCCAAGCAGTCCCCCACAAAGAGTCCCATTTGCACAGTACCTCGCAGGCATATGGAGCACGTTACCAGCTACAAGAATGACTATTGTTTGAGGCAGTTATGTCTGATTTCTCGAAGGTTACTTGCAACCCTCAAGATGCTTCTAATGTGCTTCTGGAGCAGCGGGGGAGCCCACCTGCAGCCAATTTAACCATTACACATTCCCATAGGTAGTAATGAGAGGGTGAGCTCAAGTGCTGAAGTTGCCTGAGTTGTATTTTAATAGCTAGAATCACAAATCCTTTAAGCAATTTACTTGTATTAACTTTGTTCCTATCAAGACAACAAGAGATTCATTTTCCTTTTTTTTTTTTTTTTTTTTTTTAGAATGAAAACCCCAAACAATCTGATGTAGACCATTTAACTTGTAAACTAAAAGTAAAAACAAACTGGAAGAACAGACCAGCTGTATAATCAGGCTGCTTCATTCAAAAGTAGAGAACGAGTCACCTTGAAAGCCCTCTGCTCACCCAGTTTAGAACTGCAGTCCCTGGCTCTTCCTGCAGTTTTCCAAGGTCACACAAGAGCCCAGGACACGATGCAGCAAGCCAGCACACCAGAAAGGCTGGTCCCCAGGAAGTCCAGAGCCCATGATCACCGAGACAGGTTATCCAGCCAGCAAGGCTGATGTTACACACATATTAACAAATCAAGGTGGCAACAAGTACGTTAAAGAGAGATGAGGGATAATCAGCATCAGTGACAGAACAACTTAGCATCGTAAGGCACAGTACCCCAGCTGCCAAACTATGGTCCAGCATGTGGGTTTATGAACCCAAGGAAGATGAACAAGTTGCCCCCAGTTGCATTTTGTTTAACCTTGGGCCCAGTCTTAAAAGACTTTATTCAGACAATACCCCGGTTGACTTCAATGGGAGTTCTGCCAGAAAAGAAATGTCAGGATGATGGATCTGACAAATAATTTACTTGACAAATAACAGCATTATTTGGCATATATGTTATTCTGTGAATAGCGTCAAATCAGTCCTGTGCAAGGGCTTGAGGCGTTTAATTCAGTGGGGTTTTTTGCTATTGTTTTCAGTGGGTGGCAAATTCAAATCCCTAGTTCTTTTCTAGCATGATTTGTTTTAGTGCCTCATCTTTATATGATGGATGTTCTTTTTATCACCTGTCTGTTTAAGTTATGTCACTTATTTGTACTTTTTAATGGGTCCTCGTATTGTTAGCAGAGGACAGTCCATTACATCATCTCCAGTTCCCCTCCTCCCCTCAAAATCCTGCTAAGGAACCAGAATTATTCCTGTGTCCAGCAGAAAACTCAGTGAACTGGAATGTGCATACATGTAATGCTGGTTACTTCATTACATAAGGAAACATTTACGTTTCTCATGATTTTGTGATATCTATATTGAGAAGCATTATATAAAGATGGTGTGTTACATTTTTCAGGCTGGAATTTGATTCTTTTCCCCCTGTTCCAAAAGAAAAAAGTAGACCCTCCAAACACTGCTCAGGTGTACGTTTTTGCCACTGATTATATCCATAACAATGAGGTGTAACAGTGAGACAGTCCTTATCACCTGAGCCGCCCCAGGTGATGTGCATGCATACAATCCACAGGTAAATGCTGGCCCTTTGCATCCCGGGGGTGACACCTGTCATGCCTCCTGACACTGCTTAGGTGACAAATGAGCACCTTCTGGCACCACTGAGCATCCAAGATTGCTGCTTAAACCCAGCAAGTGAAAACTGACAAGCACTTCAGGTGTCTGTCCCTAGGAAGTGATCCTCAAACCCGGTGTCACTTCCCAGAGGACTGGGACACACACACCACAGGCACAATACAGTGGGCTCCAAGGGATTTAGCCCTCATTTCTCCAAAACACATGCTCCACACACAGCAGGGCAGTCAGACTGGCTGTAGTGGAGGTAGGCAGGTGCTTAATGGCAAACACACGCCTGAGTGCTTTGCTGGAACAGGGCTACAGTTAACACCAGAGCTATTTAGCCAATTATAGTGCATGACATTCTACCACACTTGAGCAATTTGCTTGGAACAATCACAGTTTACCTTGTCAACAGGTGTCTTGTATTTTAACAAATGAATATTTATCAACCGTACATCACTGAGAACTGTATCAGTACTTCTTGAAATGAATGGCCACATAAATCTGCCCAAACAATCCGCTCAGCCTAATCCTGCTAAAGTGACCACAGTACTCAGCGTGAGCTTTGGATGTGTAAGAAAAGCTGGGATCAGGCCTAGAAACAGGGTTTTGTGTGCCTGCTGCCTCAGCCCTTCTCTGGTTGAATATAGCTGGAGCTTTGCCAGTGATTTAAATGGAAGCTGGATTAATTCCCTTATGTTTAAGATAAACTCATCTCCAACTGGACTTTCCACCAATGGGACTTAATGGGCACGAGGTCTGCTCTTGCCAATTTGGCTTGCAGAGGAGAGCTTGTGTCTCAGCCATTCCAGGAAAGCCATCAATCCAGTCTTTACAGCCTTATTTTATCTTTGGAGGTCCAATTCTTCAAGGTACGTGTTTCACTGAAGCACCTGAAGAACTCAGTGGACAGAAGTAAAATTAAGGGACCCGTTTATGTCATTGGGATAAGCCCAAATGACATGCTGATTTTCATTTAAAAAACAGCATAATCAGCCTCAAAAGAAGTGTAAAATCCTGTAATTAAGACTAGTTTTCTTTTTCAGGGTTTTATAATTTTCTGGTGTTTCTTCTTTTAAGAAAGTTAAATTTATTTTCTGAAGACTATTTCAAGTCAGAGCAAACTTTAAAGCTGAGTATGAAATTTTAAATATAGATCTTAACAGTAAAAAATTCGTGCATGAAATATTCATAAATATGCCAAGACTAAAAAGTACTCCTATAAAATTATTTCTGGTGATTTTACTCAAAATTTTCTCATCCTGTTAAATGATGAACACTATGAAACTATTAGGAAAAATACCAGTCTATGCCTACAATTGTTTTTTTGTTTAGAGATCCCATTTCCTTCTCTTCTCCTTCCCTCCCAGTACTGAGCACAAAGAGAATGCTGCCACACCATGAATTGTTTCCCATGCTCCATGTACTCCACGCAGAAAAAATGTGTGCAGACCTTTTTGATGGTCACAATACAGTATTCCTGTGCTGCCTCATTATTTCAGGGATATTTTTCACTTTACCAGATCTATTGAAATGCACACTTTAGAAGTGCCTGTGGTACTTTTTTTTTTTTCTCTGAAAAAAACCCATCCTACCTGAAAAGCACAGCTGTTAACTCTACCATAACTCTTACTTTGAAAAAAAATTATCAGACCACCAACCAATCAAAGATCTGTGAAAGAAATACAATTGATGTCACAACCCAGCAAGTCAGGACAGACACTAGTTAAGAGAAAACATCCTATAGACAATGTTGAAGATACTGCCACGTTTCCATGTTTTTCCAGTGTTTCAACAGTGTGAGAACATTTATTTTGTATCAGACCAAAAATCCTTCAGGCCCTTGACTTATCTCCTGTGGCAGAGATCAGACCTGCGGCGCTTATTTAGGGATTACACCGTGTACAGCATATCAGAGTTCTCCCTCTCTAGATCTGTTTCAGGTCCCATCCTGGCCCCCAGAGACTGCTGTGAGCTGAGAACATCAGCCTATACTCCCAGAAGAGCAGCTGTTTGGTCATTAAACAAAATGCCCTGAGAAATAGTTATCTCAAAATCTCACTGGAAATGTAAGGGAGGAAAAGGCAGAGATTTTAATGACTCGGAAAAACAGCCCCTCCCAGGGCTGATGAGTGACCTAAGAGGAACACCATGGGAAGGTAACTGTGTGGCATCAGCCTTCCCATCTCAGTAATACCAGCTCTTTCTGTCTGAATTCTTCCTCAAGCATCCTGGTCACCGAGCAGCTGAGAAAATGAATATAGTCTTTGCCCTCACCTGCATGGCTCAGCATACAAATTAATTTAACTGGGACAAGCAAGAAGGTTCTGAACTTTCTCGTGTGAGAAGCTGCCTCACAGCCCAAGGGAAATCAAGAAGATTACTCAAGGAATAAAGGCTGCATAACACCAGCAGAAGTATCTAGCTCTGGTTTCACTTATTTTAAAATACTAATAATGGAAATGTTTCATATTTGAAAAGTCAGACTAGATACACAGGGAAGAGGGACGTGTGGACTCAGGCTGTAACAGGGCATTCACGCTTTTCTGAGCAATTGTGGTGCACATCAGCCACCCCCTCACCTCCCACAAAATTTGTACTTGAGGCTTGCATAGTGACAGACACACATCACATTTAGAGTGCTGAATTTAACTTTCAAATACTCATCTAAAGCTGCCTATAATTTCTGATAACCTTACAAGAACTCCTGGCTTTTTCCACCCTGACAGGTAAAGATCACAATATGCTGGACTTCATTAACAGACATTGTTATTGAATTCAAAACTGCTTCTAAAACCTCAATTTATTCTTAGAAAATAGTGCCCTTATTCAAAAGCTTGTGGTATGGAACAAGATCATCTTCCAAAAGTACTATTTCATAAAAAATTTAAAAGATCACATAAAATTTATAACAGAAGTGTGAATAGCATCATTATAGTATTTGTAACAGCTTTGTCTAGCAGAACAAAATGCCCCAACTTTCAATTTTCTAGCAGGGCACTCAGAAGAGCTGATTTTTAACTATGTGTCAGAATCTGAAGTTAATTAAAACTAATTGCCCACTGTACTGTAAGCGATGCCACTGCATTTTCAAACAGCTCTGTTTCCATGGGGTGATTTACTTAAAACTGATGTCTCTCATTGACTGAATTCTGGGTTTGCCTTAATTGTATTGTTCAAGTTGTTTATCTTTGCTTTCTGCCTTGCAACTTTACATGAAAGGTCATCAATAGCAAAGTTCCTTGCTAAGATTGACACTTTATCAACATGAGAAAAAGCATCCTAGAATATCAACTAGTTTTTGTCAAAATAAATGAAATCCTTTGACATCTCACATTACTGTTCCTGCCAGCCACACTTTCTGTCCTCAGAATATTTGTTTATGTGCTCAGCTTTGTACCAAAACTTTATAGCTCAGAATCACTGTACTGGTACAGCAGCATTTGTTATCTTTCCCACATGGGGGTAAATTAAACCTCTTTAATGAGAATACATGCACACCAAGAGAGCCTCTCTGCTGCTCCCACCTGCCACTGCTGTGCACACAGACCTGTTCAACCTCGTGTGTCCAGAGTGAAAGTCTCCATGTGCTGGATCACACAAAATGATTGCACCTCCTCCTTCATGGGAGGCTGTGAAGGGTAAAAATCCAGGGTTAAATAGAGGCAAACACGGCCAGGCACAAGTTTCTGCAGCTGCCCTCCAGCATGAGAGCTGCAGGACTGCAGCAGCACAGGGGGATTATGTCTGTCAGGAGTAGAAGAAACAGGAGGAGGAGAGTGCTCTGGATTTCTCATGGCACAGGTCGAGTCTAGTGAAAAAGCACAGCCCTTCATGCAACTGTGACAAAAGCAGGCGGGTTGCCACCACACTGATGCACAGCATGGCACATTCACATCACCTGCTCATTCAGCTGACGTCCCTTCAACTCACCTGCTTCCACCACCTGACAGCTGCAAAGAGTGCTAGGACCTGATTTCTAGGGCAGAGTCAGCTTTCTGGCATCCCATCTGCAAGGCCTGATGCTGTGGGAAGGCAGATTCCATGGGAAGCCCTGGCACAGCAATCGCTCCTTTTCCTGTGGTTTGGTTGTGGGAATTACCCCAGGAGATCCAACAACAACCCTGGTGAAGTTTACCACACAGCCAGCACACAGAACCTGCCCTTAACCAAAGCATGTTCTAGTCAGCACACAGCATCACTGGCACCAGCCACCAGCAGGGAGCTGGAGCAGGTCCTGAAGATAACTTTTGTTGCTATAGAAAATGTACTAGAGAGGACCAGATGCTGTATAATTATATTTTCCAGCCTAAGAACATGCCTTCAAAATTAAATTTAACAACCACAAACTCGCCTCATTCCCTGAAGTCAAATCCAGCCCAAACCAATCCCAAGTGCCAAGACTCCTATTCAAGCCCACCTCCAGAGGTCAGGGGGTGGTCAAATGAGACAGACAATTGGCTCTGCAGACAGCCTTCAGCCTGCCTTGCACTTTTGGACAAGAGCCTCTGCAAAGTCACTCAGTACAAGTCATCCATGATCTGCAAAGAGACCCTCTGGGTGTATGATGGGCTGTAGGGCAGGACTGTGTTAAAAACTGCTGGCATGGAGACAGACCATTTACCAGTACAATCTGCAGGGGAGAGAGGTACAAAGTGATAGACATGAAAAAAGCGCCACATTTCACCAAGTCCAAATTCCATATGTTAGATTCATACAGTATTTCTAGTCCACTTCATTATGAAGGGTAACAGCAGCTTGATAGCCTGGAGACTGGATCAGCAAGAGCAGAACAGGCACAAGTCACTGTTGAAATATGCCTGGGAAGTTTGCCTGTGCTGTCTAAAGCACATTTGGTTAAAATATGTTATTCATAAAAAATACACATTGTGAGGAGCTTTTTCTAATTGGCATTCACTGTTGTCAGTTTTAGACAAACACTCTTGCTAAAGATCTCACTGCAGAAAACTTTGTGATGGATGTTTCCGAGAGGAGAATTCTGGAGTGGAAGTCCACACTTGAAGCAAACTGTGAAAAGCTTCCTGGTTCCACAGTGCTGGGAGCAAGTCCCACAGTTTGCTTTTGGTTCAGCAGCTACCCACTGCATTCACTGCAAATGGCCTTGTAGAGATGTCCCTCAGAGTAGGAGCTGGAAATGGTGGAATTGGGAAAGTCTCTGGCATAACTTCTTCCACAGGATCATTGTTAGTGCAAACACTCAGCACCTTTGCAAACTAAGCAAGTGTGATATAGAATCAGAAAAATAAAGAGTAAGCACTCTGGGTTACATTTTAATGTGTGATATATGTTACATGTACCACTGTGTTTTTTAAGACCTATATTTACCACCTGGTTTTTTTGTTTAAGTATTGAAAACCACCTTTTACTGTTTTCACATCACACCATAAAGTGACTTGTAGATATAATGCAACAAGTAATCCTGGAGCTGAAAAGTGCTTTTCAAAGGGAGGGAACCTGAATGCAACAGCTCAGTTAAACCCTGTGTGTGAGTGCAAACTTTTCCTAGTTGGTTTTGCTCATGAGCAGCACAGCAATTGCTGCAACTCTTCACATAAGTAAAACAGAGGCATTCAACCCCTTTAGCTCCAGTCCTGCGGTGGGAACAACCCTTCATGTCCACCAATTTCAGTTACAGTTTTTCCCCTGTATGCACAGTTCTTGCCAGCAGATCAGCAATTCCTATTGCAACTCATCTAGGGACACATCACTGCAGCTCCTAAATGCCATTGAGTTCCGTAGTGCTTTCACTAACAGAGGGTGGAACAGGCAGTGACACAACTCTTCTGTTTGGGGGTCAGGCTGCTGCCCCTCCCTCAGCACACCCCACCCTCCGGGGTCCTGGCCTCATCTGCTGGACACCAGATTTTTCATGCACATGGCTGTAATCTCTCTTCTCCAAGAGACTGCAGGAAAAGGCAGATGAGCCCTGAGCAAGTATAAATTAATGCTGACATTTGCTGGAATAATGTACTCTCTCGAGCCTCTGCATCTATGACGCCAATAGAGGCTGCTGGCGACACGAGTTTATATGCAACTTTCTGCTAAATCAGAGCATCATCTGCACAAATCAAGCACTTGGGAGACATCCTGAGATTTGTGATGGTCCCTAGAGCCATAGCTGGGTTCTGAGCCATCTATTCTCACTGACTGCTGAGATTCCTTACAGGCAATTTTTAGTGACAGAACTGAGGATAAATCCCACCCATATTTCACAAAGTAACAGGCAAGCTTTGTTTGACTTTGAAGTACAGATTACTCAGTGCTGATAGCACTACCCATTCCACACCTCATTTTATTCCTTCAAAACCAAATCCAGGGCTCATTATAAGTGGGTTTCTGCCCTGCACAGTAAATCTGGGACAAATGAGGGGCCCCAAGGCATGACACCTGTTATCCCCAAGTTCCTCATGCAGCTGGAGAGTTGAATGAATCAGGATTTTCTATCTAGTGGCAAACTGTGTGTGTGTGACCCAAGACTCCTCGAAAGCAGTGCAAAGCTCCTGACACCCCAGTGAGCTTTGGGACAGGTCTGCTGTGGCCTGGTGCTCCTGTACATGTTTATCTCTGAGCATTCAGAGTCAAGGGCTGGTGCCCTGCTGTAATTCCTAAGGATAGCACCCACTCTCTGCAGAATTTTTGTCCTCCAAGTCAGCAGTTTCCAGCTCACTGGGAGGACCTCAGCCTGAAGCTGAGGGTGTCAATGTTTTCTTAATAGAGTTTCTATACCTTCCATCAAGCAATGTATTAACCCACAGCTCTTCTCAACGACTGAAGTCAGCGTGCAAGAATTTAGTCCTTTAAGCTATGACTTACAGGCATGGAACTATCCAAAATAAAGCCTTAAAAGTCATCAATAAACTGGATACTAGGACTAGGTATATACTCACAACCAGAATGTGCACTTAAAGATGTTGACATGTGGCAAGGTTCTTTGTGAAGGAAAATACAGAGTATGAGCAGGGGTTTTTTTAGCTCTGATATCCCACTTAAGCTGTGGCATGCTTCATTTGCTGAAATGGAATATAATATGTCTTTGTATTGAATTATACTTGGGTTGGTTATTAAATGAAAACTATTATTCCATTATAGCCATAAGAAATGGAAGTGCTGCATATGGCTGTGTGCAATCCATTAACTGGCTTAGGGAGCCCCAGACCCTTCAGAGACCATTACAAATCCATTCCATGACCCTCTCTCCCAGATTTTACACTCTGATATCTGCACTTGAGGCAAGAGGCATAAGGCTCTGTAGAACCACTATTAATCAGCCTTTATACACTGTTTGTGCCAGCACAAAGAATATTCTGAGCTTAAACCAATTTCTCATGTATTAAACCTATTCCTTATGTGTTGTTTTTTAGGTAAGTGCATGATGCATGGATGCAGCTTCACTGTTCTAGGCTGATGTGTTAACCAAAGTACAGCAGGCTGAAGAGTTCACAAGCAGCTCATCTGCACCACTGCCCATCTGAACATGCCTCTTGCAAGGCAATAATTAACAATACAATAATTAACAAAACAAGGCAATAATCTTGCACTATGGGGATATTTTCCAAGGGCATAAAGTGAGAATAAAAAAGAGAGTTGCCTTAATTGACTAATAGACTATCTTCCTTAATATTCCTTCTGCTGTCTGGGGTTTTTTTAATGCAGAACTATTTTATGTGTACAGAATCTTTATCACTAGAATTATTTACAGTGATTCAGGAGGATCATTTGTTTTTGCAATGTTCTTTGAAACAATATGGTTATCCAGCTACGAGTCTGCATGGCTTGTGTTTAAAAAAGGTCAAGCTTACAGTGTGAAATCGATCTTTTGTAATTTCCTTTGTATCATCTAATGTGGGAGGGCAGCTTGGATTTAAAAGACACCAAGTTAATGACTCCAACAAAGATGCTAGTTGAAAGCAAAAGTTTGATCCAAGTTTTAACTAGGAATGTTTTGCTACCCAAAATGTGTCTTTCCTTTTGGTTTTATTTGACTAGATGAATTTTCCAAGCTGTCTGATACAATCAGTTCTCTCCTTTCTCCATTATCTATGCCATGCTCAGTAACTCAACATCAGTACTCAGAAAATTTTACCTGGAAATGGTGATGACAGAACGAGGTATTGGCTCCCTGTGAGTCTACACAGGACTTGTGAACATGTGATACAGAAGTCCCACAGAAAATGGTTTGTCACCAAAGCAGGGGGAAATGCCCCAGTGAGTTGCAAGTATCCAGAAACCTCCTGCACAGCAGCATTCAGACCAGGAAAGGTACAGAAGGGAGACCTTGCTAAAGGTGGTGACATGGACACAACAGATCCAAGCTGCTGTAAATGGACACCTGGCTCTCTTTATTCCCATTCAAGGTAGAACTGAGCATATCTGCTGATGTTCAGAGGATTTTTCTTACTAACATCTAAGAAAGAGGAAAATGCAGGAAAATGCACAAGGAAGAGCCAAGCAGGAATTGTGAGATGCTTGGAGAGCAATGGCATTGACAGTCTGGTGTGTTAGCACTCCCACTGCCAGAGATTTGAAATATGCCTTCACTTAAGACAAACACAATCTTATGTATTTAGTACATTTTCTGGCAAAAGAGTGAAAACTGATGTGCTAAAAATGCATGACTCACGCAGGCTGTTACATTTCATTTCCTCCTGAGGAAAGACAACTGCTCTTGTCTTTGTCTTAGAGCCAACATTTTGGGTAATCTACCTTTGACACTTACAGCCCTAAGCCAGTTGGGATTTCTCTCTGGGCCAATTCCCAATCCCTCTTCCAAACAGAACAAATGCAAAAAGCTGATGCAATTCCTCAAAAGCATGAGGTGGCTCTGCAATGGGTGTGGGCTGCCTCAGTAAGGTTGTAATTAATTGTCTAATTAGCTATCTGACTGTGCACACGGGGATCCACAGGTGAGCTGCAACAACAAAACATCTTTTTGGCAAGCCTATTATGATCTGTCATAGCTCAGCATAGGAGATGAGACAGCCCCACCTCCAACATATCCAATCTACTTTACAGGAATGAGCTCTGAACCACAGGAGACAGGAACCCAAGGGGGTTTTTTCATATTTTTGTTGACCTGTTGTTATCAGGGTCAGAGTTATTTCAAGTTACACCACACTCCACCACCAGGAATTTTCCTGTGAACTTCTTTCTTCATTCAGTAAATTCATTCAGAGGAGCTGAGAGCAGATGCCTACATAGAGGTGATAGAAGAGGGAAACCTGCCCAACTTGGCAGCATGTAGGAGCATCTGGTAGCAATAACACATCAGAGGTTGCTATTTGACTTAAAGAGACTAATGCAACAGAAAACCCTTCCCACAACTGGCAACAAGAACTTGACAAATTCCTTTTTGTTCTATTTTTCCCACTATTTTCAATATCATGTCAAGCTTGTGGCCAGAAGGGATCCTCCTTTCTGTACCTCATCTGTAGGGCACTTGCCTTTTTTTTTTTTTCTTTTTTTTTCTCCTTAGCACCAGTGCTTTTGAAGAAAGGAGAAGAGCCAAAAGACATCCTGAAAGCGTTCTCAAGGGAAACAGCTTGTTGGAAACAGGAATGGGAGATGATGTTCATGGCAAACCTGCTCCTTCTAGGCATTTTAAGTCCTCCTGATATCTTATCCGTTCAGGCTTTCAAACCCCTTCTTAGAAACTCTTGAAAAATCTAAGTGTATTTTTTAACCCCCAGGCTAAAAATTCAGTGAGCTACAATGATGTCCACTCCACATTCTTCTGATTGAAGGATTTCTTTTATTAGGAAAATTCAACTCTATTGATACCTCAGTTCACCCATGAGAAAATAGGCATGAAGCACTTTTTAGGTGCTACATTCTTTCATAGGAAAAGTACAAAAGCATTCTTTATGACAAGCTGCCTGCACTGAATAATTTTTCCTCATTTTATTTCCTTTCTGGAAAGACACCTTTTTCCCAGTCTTTGTTTCATAACAAAGGGAAGATGTACATCTACAGAAATTTGCAATCAGAACTTCCACAGCTGTTCACTGGAACAGGGAAATCACACAAACGACTCCCTCCTGTGCCCCATGTTACACCAGGATAAATCTGCATTCCCACTGCCCTGCTGCAAGGACAGGGGAGTTCACTGAAGCTGCCAGAGTCAACAGAACAATCTCTCATCCTCTCTGACTGCAAGAGAAAAAACAAAAATCTGCTTTGGTAGAGCACAGGGGGCTTGGGGGTCTCAGCAATGGCCAGGCACTGGTGGAATTGCAATTAGTTGACAGAAATGGGCACACAAGGGCTGCCTCTGGTTTTCAGGGAGCTGCCCTCTTCAGAGGGAGCCTCTCTGTTAGGAGGCACCCTGCAGAAAAAAGCACTGTCACTAATTTAGAATTCCACCTGAAGAAGGGTAGGAATTTCACATAAAATGGGAATTTCATAAATGGTAAGATTTCAGCAAGTTGGGGCAAATCTCCAGAGGAGGTAAAACTTCAAACAGAAACATAAAACTTACTATTAAAGGCAAAGCCAGCTGAAAGTATTTCATATGGAGAGAAAAAAAAAAACAAAACAAAAAAAACCCACAAGTTGTAAAACCTTGTATCTTCTGAGAAGCACAGCCCTCTATCAGTTATGGCAGCACCTGGAGGATGCATTTACCCCTCAACACTTCTTGACTAAGGAATCTTTTGGATCAGATAATTTTTGGGAGTGTAATTTCTCTCTGCAGTAACAGATCTGGCCTCAGCCATCAATCCCCTGCACTGCCAGCTGAATACCAGGGTCTGTACCAACAAAAGCAGAACTGGAATAGAGCCAAAGCTCTTGGTATTACAAACATGGTATTTTAGTGCTATTTAGTACTTTACCAAAAAAGCAGATTTTTCCCCAGTTAAAAACAAAAAAATCAGCATCAGTAGCTCTGGCTGGATGCTATGCATGAATTCTTGAGCATCTCCCATTTTTAGATAATGTCACTGGTTTCTCAGTTTCTTTTTTTGTAGTTAAAACAAAATAATTTCTTTCTAAGGCCAAACCCTCTCTCTAGATGACAAAACACGTAGCTAATGAAATGAAAATTATAGATAAGAAAATAAACCTCCATTTAGAAGAGTTATTCCAATTAATTGATGAAAGGCATTCTGATACAGTAAACACATGTTAGAACAGAACTTCTGCTTATAAAAAGACAGTTCTCAAGTGTTAACAATTAATTTCAAATGAAATCAGCTTAACAATGCTTCAAGGTAGCAATATAGCTATGTAATTTCCCCATTAGATTTAGTAAGTCCTTTTGTGGGCATCAAGATGACATAAACTACCTGATATACAAATAAATCTGAAAAAAAAAAAGAATTACCAGATATTTATTTCCATAATTTGTCTGAAGACACTTTCTCATTAAAAGAGGGCCTTGCTGCAAAGAACAAATCTATATAACAAATTAATATACTGTTGATGAAACGTGGAATATATACAGCAGGATTATAAATATGGATTTTATTCATCACTATACAGAATATGCAGTGAAATCTCCTCTTCCCACAAATGTAATAAAGGAATAAACATGTTGCAGGAAGAGATTTATTGCACAAAGTTCCACATTTAAGAGGTCTCCTGAGCTGTATTATGTGCTAGGTACACTCTGATTGATAGCAGCTTCCAATGCAGGCCCCTTTATCCCCTAACATATCTCCCTGTCAAAGCTACAAATTTTTTCCTGTTTTTTTTTTTTTCCCATTTACTGACAGTTAAAACACTGCTAAAATATGACAAAGTTTCTGTAAACCCTTTCTCATATTAAAAAGGTTATACCCTGCTAAATTTCTAAACCATCCTTGCTCATGAAGTGTTCTTTGACTCCATCCACCAGTAAAGGAATGCCACAGGACAGGAGAGACTTGAACAGTCTCTTGAAAACCGGGTTGTGTGCAAGGAATCACAGAGCAGCCTCTGACCCTTCCCATTAAAAGTCATGGGAATTTCATTACCAGCTCACACAATCTACTGCAGGTCATCCCGTGTTCCTCAAAAGAAAAGAGGCACTGCCATTTAACACAAAGCTGCAGTGTTCATCCTGTCCTAAGGAAGAAGGGAACATCCCTCTGCAACTGTGGCTGAAGCTCACCTGACAGATCCATTAGGAAAAATGGCAAGAAAGAGACGAGCAGCCCTGGGCCACTTTTTTTTTTTTTTTTAAGAAGATCTCCCTTTTGAAACTGATGAAAAATAAGTCAGTGACATCTGAACACGGTCGTGCTGTGGGTTTTGTATTATTTTTACATGTGATTGTCAAATCAATCTGCAATGCGCCTTTCTTGATAAGATGAGCTCGCTTACAAACATAAAAATTAATCTGTGTGACACCTGCATATATGCTCATTGAGGACCCTGTTACTGGCTTTGGAATCATTTCTGCCACTTGCAAGGCTGAGCATAAATCCCCAGGCCTGCAGAGTGGACAAATACACTCACGGCAACTTTCAGACACACTGGACCAATTTATTCAGCAGTGCAAACCAAAATCTGTTCTAACTTCATTGAATCAGCCTCACTTCCTTTGAAGACAGTAGTCTTATGCCAAACCCGGGTAACTGAACATCATTTGTTTGTTGTTTGTATTGAAATGAAGTGCTAACTAGTACATCTCCTGTTAAAGAAAGAGTGGCATTGAATAATTCTAATCAGTTCCTTTATGAGCAAGTCTGTTTCCCTTCTGCCTATGTTTGCTGTCTGCATGCTAATTCACCCCTGCTTAAACATGCAGTGTTGTCACCACTTACCCAAGTAAATCTAGATTTTTTTATTATTATTAAACCACATTAAGACAGGTGCAGTAAATGATTTATTCATCTGAATTGCATTGTTCCCAAGACAGAGACATCCACAAACACCATCATAAGTCAGTGTAAAATATTCCCTTGCTTTAACTACACTGTTCAGTTACTGATTTCTGGTAGTTTGAGTTTTTATATATTCTGTCTCCTCTATCTTGGGCAATGTGCTACCACTTATGAAATTCACTAGAGGAAACCTATGGCCTACTGCCCTACATAAAAGCCCTGCTAATTAATTACAGATATTTTTCCAGGACTGTGTTCTGGATCTATGAGGGAAAAAAAATAAAGTGTCCCATACTTTCTCTTTGTTTTTGCATTTCCACACCACATCTAATGGCTCTTGTATTGAAACCTATGCTGAATGTAATGAGATGCAAGACTCTTCTGCAGCCATGGTTACTATTTACTAACAAAACTGATGATGTCAGGAATTTAATTAGGTTGTTTCTAGCATAGAGATTTTAAACCATGAAATCATTAAAGTGTCTAATCTTTTCTTTGTTTGCATTTTATAAAAAAGTAAACCCCAAACTAAACACCATTCCTGTCACAGAGAGCTGAGCTTCTCAGGGTTTGCCAGGCATAACACAGTAACAGGTTTAAGAGTAATTAACACAAGCTAGTCCACACACTATTATTTTTTCAAACTACACCGCAGCATCAGCTGCCACTAGCACTGTTAGGCTTCAGGACTGTACCAGTGTTTTTATTACAAATCCTTACTTTCAAGATTTATAACTTGGCTGCAAAAATGAGCTTCGGGCTAAAATTTGGCATACGTGCTCCAGGAATTTGTTTTTAACAGAATTGTTATAAAGTTGCATGGAGTTGGGATATGCTGGGATACCACTACAGACAGAAGTGGGTGCAGGGGCTGTGGAAATAGCCTGTGTCTCAGCTCAACCTGGCTTTCATCCATCTAATCCCTGTGCTCCCCCTTCCATGGGAGCCCTCACCCGCCCGCCCCACTGCCAGGGGCTGGGCAGCCTTTATCAGAGCAAAACTTGCTTGGCATCAGAGATGATCCAGCCCAAAAGTCAGTGGATGGAAGGACACAGATCTCCTCACACTGCTGCCCTGGCAGAGCCTTTCCAAGCTCCAGCAGCTCCTTAGGGAGCCAACACTCAGGCCACCAAGCAAAAGGCAGCCAGGTTTAGGAATCCACCTGTGATGTGAGCAAGATTCACTTTCAGGGTGTGATAAAGTGCACTGCAGTCACACACCCACGTGCTTATTAATGGATGTTTTTGGTCAAACCCTTACAGCCCTCAGAGATCCTTCAGTAGGCAGATTCTTCTGTCATGGTGCTGCTGCCTGCAACAGCTCCATGGTAAAGGCATAAGCATGGGGGCACACAAAGCATCTCCTACTCTGCCAGCTCAGCTCACAAACTTGGGACCCCACAAGTCTCCAAGGTGGGATGATCAGAGAGGGCTGTGCAGCAGAGATGCAGCCTGTGTTCAACCAGGGACAGAGACCACAGGATTGCCAACAAGCAAGAAGGTACAAGGAGCTGATATCTGTTACCTTCTTTGTTCTAATCTAAAGGAGAGCACTAAAGGAGGGCAGCACAGAACATGGTCCTTGTCCCTGCTTTTATAGACTAACACGCCTACAACCTAACAGAATCAGAAAAAAAATTCTTCCTTGAGCAAGACCGAAGTTAAAAAAATTAACACAAATATGTTTTGCATGGTATCAAGGTAGTTTCCACCAGCTGCTCTGAAGGTGGGCTGGAAATGCTCTCTTCCCTATCAGCGTCACACTCATATCAAACTCTGGGCCACCTGTTATGTGTCCTGCTTATGCTGCTCACCAGCTGAGTGCTATGTATTCATCACCTCTGCAGGAAACCCACGCTGCACAATGCAGCCAGGGTCCCCCCAAGGAGGCCACTGTAGCACTGACAAGTGACAAACGTGAGGATTACTGTAATGCCCCAGGAGAATTAGAGCATGCAAGGAAAACTCAGCCCCATTCATCTCTACAAAAGGGATCATCGCCATTACCACCAAAGCTTCCTAATGTACAAAGCCAGAGGTATCCTGTCAAAAAGCAGTAAGCTATCAGACAAACTAAAGAACTCCATTAAACCCAAATTTCCCAGAATCATGTTTCTGGAGTTTTGACAGCTTCCTCTTTGTCATCAGGAGTAGAAATATCATGAAAGTGTCTGAAGTTCTAAGTGACAGGAATGTGATCACACTTAAGAGTAAAAAAAAAAAATTTTAAAAAGAATCAAAGGTATAAGTTCAAAAGAAAAATAGGCTAGAATCAAACTCAAATAAATCAACACATGGAATTGCTAAAGGCCCAATAAGTATTTTTCTGAGCATATCCTTTTGAACAGAAAGCTGTTGAAAGGTAGATGGGAAGAAGATCATTGCATTGGAGTATAAGATAGAGGTTTAGTTTTGTCATGTAAGATAAAAGCAACTCAGATTTATTGCTACTTCATGTAGCAAGACTCTCATGAAATTCAAGATAAACATTGAAGAGGATTGCAGTGGGTAAGAGGGTTTTTACTTTTGAATGACTAAACTTCTCCTAACTAATGCTACTGTGGTTTGGGGAAAGCCTTCTGCTAGTCTTCGCAAATTATTTTGCTTGCAGAAGAAACCAGAACCTGAAGTTTTTTCAGTTCAAACCCACTTATTTTCTGTATTACATCCTAAACCTTCATTTGAAGATTGAAGTATTTAACAGAGGTTCTTTTCAAATTGTTGTTTTGTGTTTTTTTAATTTTCCAGCTTTGAAAATGAGACTGCAGTTAAAGTTCATCATACTTGATTTTCGAATCATGAGAAATATTGATGGAAATAAACTAAACCAAAGATCCCACATCCCAGAAAGACTGCATGAGTGACTCTGAACAACTTGAGTTAGCATGTTGGGAATGCTTGTACACCTGACTTTAGACCAGTCTGTCTCCTCAAGTCCCCTGTGTAAATTATTTTGTGAAGTCAGTTCTGTTATTCAGAGAGCTCTGAAGACAGTGCCCATCTCTGTACAGTTCAGTCTCTAAGCTTATTTTAAAGGCAGGCCCTGACGAACTCAAAATCCTTTCATTCAATTTCTTCACAGGCCCATGCCAGCCCTCCAGAAACAAGAATAATCTGTTCTCCTGTATAAGACAGAACTAATAATTGAGGAGACTTTTGGACAGAAGGATGGGTAGCTGTGCAGTGTCCCGACACGTTCAGTTCCACTGCAGTGGGAGATGAAGGCTGCCCACTCATCCATCCCCACACACGTGTGCTGTCCTTAAAGCACCTCGGTATCCCCACACATGTGGGGTGAAAAGCAGTGCAGCACCCGTTTCTGGCATTATTCCCCTCAGAGGAGCTCAGCCCCTGCCTCACAACAGCCCGGCCATCACAGGCCTCAGTCAGACCGCAAAGGGCCCTGGTGGGAGGGAAGCAGCCATTTTCCTGAGCAGAGCTTGTGCTCCCACTGCCCTCAGCACCGGGACGGCACGCCGAGGGGATGGCACAGCACCACACCACGCCCCTGGAACAGCTCTGCACAGCTCAGCAGCAGCAGTTTGTCATTTAGATTTTGCTTGCCCGTTTTTCCCAGACAGGACTCCCAAAATGAACGCAGGGGACTCCTGTATATCACCATTTCCACATGGGGCCCACATCAGGGCTTTAACCCCAGAGCTTTCTGTGCTCCAGGAGTGGAGCTGCCGGGGTGCTCTAAGGACAGCTAGAAGGACCTGCAGGCAAAAGACTTGGCAACAACCACTTTTCCAGAAATGCTTTAAATAAAGAGATGCCTCATTGCTCGTAAGTCACCTTAAAGCAGCAGGCAGAGAGGACAGTGAGGATGAATCTGAGTGAGCAGCTATTACTTAAGTGAATGACAAAGGCTATTCTAACTGAGCATTTAATTACTTTGACCTTATAATAAAAAACATCCCCTTTATATTTGTTCCAGGTTTGCATAATCAGTTTCTTTCCTCTTTGATCACTTAACCACATGCATTTCTCCTGCACAGAGCTTTGCTATTGTTCCCATCAGATTCCAAAATGCCACTGTGCACTGTTATTGCACAAAAAGCAGAAACAGCAAGTTTGGGCATTCTGCCATTGCCATTTCACTTATTTTCATCTTTAGTGCAAAATGTTCTTTGTTTGGCAAAGAATAAGATGTGTGTGTCACAGTGGGGAGGGCAAAAATATGAGCTGAAAGTCAAGCAGGGTACATTGTGCTCACCCTGCTGTGTTTTTCTGGGCTGAAAGTCACCCAAGATCAGCAGATCCAAAACTCACCATGGAAAAAAAAAAAAAAAATCAAACAAGAAGCCAAGTAAAAACCCTTGGGAAAATCTCCCAGCATCACCTCAATACATACAGATAGTTAAGAATTACCATGATACCCTGGTCATTGTTTACTAATTATTTATTTTTTGGAGACTGATCTTCTTTTGTCAAAGGACAGAGAAGCAGGCAGAGCGAAGGGGAGTTACCAGAAAGGAAAGTATAGCTTTCAGCATACTTCTGTTACTTTCTGCCTTCCACCAGAAAAATTAGGATGAACATAATTAAAGTACAGCAAGAAGCAGTAGGGCCAGCAAAGAGAAATGTGTGCTGTGTAAAAGTCTGTGGTAGCTGGAAGTTTCAGAAATGCCTGCTTAGTTGGTGTGTTCCAAAACCAAAGCGCAGGGTGAGGGCCTGAAGCCAAAAGGGAAGACTACAGCTTGTCCCAGCAAGTAAGAATTGAAGACTCCAAGCTTCCCCTCATGTTGAGCCATAGTAATAGGTAGTAGGTATAAAAATGCTGCAGATGCACAACAAAACAAGTCTGAGTGGTTTAAATATTTCTTCCACTAGAATAATGGCACAAGGGAAGGCAGATCATAGTTTCAGAAAGGAGGCAAAGCAGCTGCAATTCATTTCAGAAGCAAAGAATCAGTAGCAAGACCAAAACAAAGAAATACATTTGAGTAAGTGAGGAATCTCTGGAGAGGCAGTGTCAATATGGTCCAACTCTGGCTCAGAAGGGATAAGACTGATCCAGAAATTCATCCTAGGAAAATCCTAAATGAACAGAACTTCTACAATATGGTCTAAACAAGAGCCTTACAATAAGCTGGGGGAAAAAAAACCAACACCCTTTTAATTGTTATTTGGTAGGACATTGTCTAACTCATCAGTAGAAGTCAGTCACCATTAGCAGTCAGTGCCAATTTCAGCTGAAGAATATCAGTCTCATCTGCCAAGACACAAAACTGGAGTACCAAAACTAACATCCAAGCCTGGGATATATGACATCTGCATTCAGTTTGTGGCACAGCAATAGCCTTGAAGACCCATTTCAAAGAAAGAATCAAGGAACAGATAAGGATAGAAGAGTATCTTCTGCTACGACATACATTAAAATGTTGATTTAGTTTAACCCTTTTAAATCAAATCTATACAGACCTTAATGAGGATTTTAGTAGTTATAGAAAGCCAGGTGTCATCACAAAGCATCACTGCCTTCAGTTCTGTGGGACTTTTGGCCTGTTTGTGAACTGAGACTGACACATAAATTCTTATCATCCTGCTCCTTTCTCACCAAACTTTGCAGCACAAGCTCTGATCCTGGCCCCCAGAGTTCTATGCCAGAAACAAAGGGGCTCTGAACTCATCTCAGATAATCAATACCATCCACATAATAAGCATCAGTAAGATAACCCACAAAACCAGCTTCTAGGAAGTCTGTAGCTGTACAAGAAAGCCTAAAAAAAACCCCCCTTCTGCCAAAATACAGAACTATTTAGTCACTAATGGGACTGCTGGTCCTAAAGATTAAACAAAGAAATGGTTTATGATCTAAAATTGGTTCATACCTGAATGAACTGGATGTGTTGGATGCTTTGCCCCTCTATCTGTGTTCTCCTTTTCTGTTGTAAGGAAGGGATGTTGTATCAGCAGCCTGACTGCAAACTTTCCTCTAGGGCTGAACTGCTGCCATGTTATGTGCATTGATTTGTGCTTGGAGAAAGGCACAGGCAGAGCTCACAGCGTGTATCACAGAGGCAGCATCTGCAAGGACTGCCACTCATACCTAAACATTTCCTATGGATATCTACTGTTAAGTGTAAAGTACTTGAAGCTTTTAGGAGCAGGGACAGGTTGAAGTTCATCTTGTTTTTTAGTTCTGCTACAGATCATCACATGGAAGGTCTCTCTGGGCACCAGGTGGTCATTTAAAAATAGGAATAAAATGCTTCCAGCCACATATTTTGAGGCCATAAAACTTGTGCTACACATCTGAGTTACTGCATTACTGTTCAGTGTGAGAAAGTCGTTCAGCCCTGTAAATGGAAGGGTGAAATAACATACTTGTTGAGACATCCATCCCTTTTAAAGTTTGTCTAAAGAGAGTTTCCAGAAATACTGAGCTATTTCAGAGTCACTGAATCATTAGGGTTGGAAGGGACCTCTGGAGATTAACCAGTCCATCCCCCTGCCAAGGCAGGGTCACCTAGACCAGATGACACAGCAACACTCCCAGGTGGGCTTTGAATGTCTTTTCAAATTAATCCTTTATATTAGAATGCATCAAAACAGATGAAAGTGAAGAAGAGAGTCAATTTTTCTAGCAAGAAGGCACTGAGTTTCTATGAGGTTTTCTGAAGGACTGAGACAAACATGAATTGCTTCTCCACGTAAGGTAGCACGTAATTCTTGCCTCCTTCATCAAGAGAGTGAACTTTCCATAGGTCCTAATTTTACTTACAAGAACAGCTCCACATCACATCTGGCACAGGCTACTTTCAAGTAAAAACAAAGTGCAAAATAAGGAGATACAAGATTTTTAATTTTTTTTTTTAATGAAGCAAAGATTGTTTAAAGTTTGTCCTTTTTTTCTAAAATCACACTGTGATTGCTGCACTCATTCTGAGAACCTCTATGCTATGATGTTTAATGCATGTCAAAGTGCTCCCCTGGTTACAGGGCCCCACTGAACACAGGGCAATGGGATGGCTCTGGGCTTCAGGGTCTGACCACACCCCTCCTGCCAAGCAAGAGCTCATAAAACTGCTAAGGCAGCTTGAGTTTTCTCCAGCTTGACTGGACTGGATGTGGCTAGCAGTGGAAATTCAGCAGAAGCCCTTGGCCCAAACACTCTGGGGCAGCTCCTGCAGAACCTGGTGAACACCTGCATGGTGAGAGGCTCCTGTGAGCTCCTGGCACCATGGCTGCTCTGAACAAGCTGGGTTTAGCACTGGGATGGGAGCACATACTTGTGATGGGGCCACAACAGCAGGGGGGGTCTACTCAGTGACACTGATGACTTCTCATCCCAGAAAACAGCAGGGACATGAATCCAAGAGTTTCAGAGTCCTGGTGTATGCAAGCATGCCAGGGTGAATGAAATCAATTCAGAGCACTTCATGCTGACTTGAGTGCAATGTGAAGAGCCTGAATTTCAAAAGCTGCTGTCAAATTCCACAGCCATATGAATAGGCAAGGACAGTTCCTGATAACACTCTTATTTTGCTACCTGCTGAAGTTAAAATGCATTGCAATTGACCCTCCCCCTGGCAGCCCCAATACTATCCATTTCTTTACTGAACAGATAGAAAGCAGCTTTGTAAAGCTATCTGTAAAGTTTTCCAATACTTCAGCTACAGGGTTACAGGGTCTGCAACCCAGATGGGTTGCTGCTATTCTCAGTGAAATATACTATTAATTAGCTGCTGACAGCACAAACCAGCTTTAAACTGTACAACTGGAGGAGGGTGGGGGAGACATAAAATGAATCTGATCTTCAGGGGACAAGATAGAAAGGTAACAGATGTTGGTGTGCCCTGACCTTGGGCTCATCACTGTTCCTGTAGGACTAACATAAATAAAATTTAATAACCAAAGAAAAAAGTGAAAGGGGTTCATCTGTAACAGCTCCCAGCTATGCTCCAGCACTTTGGCAGATGATAAAAGCAAGGGTTAGGTCCTCAGAGTGAGCAAGTGGAGCTGTCCTGAGTGCCAGGTGAAAATCTCCAAGCACACAACATGGACATGACCCAGCAGCAGCACAGCTCTGGCAGGATCACACATGAGGAAAGGGCCTGTTGTCCTGTCTTTCCACTGATCATGGATACCACACACTCCGGAGAAACAAGAAGACAGAGTGCCCTAAAGTCATTAAACAGCCCTTAACCCCTGGGTAGCAGAGGGTTCTGAACATGCACAGCCTCAAGTCTGGCTTCCCCACGGACAAGTGTCCTGTGCCTGCCTCTAATGAGTCAGCCTGGAAAGTCTAGGACAAATACCACCTCATCCTTACATTTCTGAAGTCCATAAAACAAAAACTAGAATTAAAAACAAGCAGCATAGATGACTGCTCAGATTGCAACTGCAGCAGTGAATATCTAATACAGAAACCAAACTCTTAAGGCACCTACATCTGCTTTGGGCAGGAATCATGACATAAATCCACAAAGTATCTAACAGGAAAAACCACTTGGGACTACCACAACCACAAGAAGAGTTGAGAAGTGACTGAAGAATGAGAGAAGAGGCTAAGAAGCAGCAATAGAGGTCTGAGATCAGGGAAGGTAGATAGGGGAAGCACTAAAATGCCATTCAGGTGGCAAGAACTGTTCTGCTTGTCTGCCAGTCCTGGCTTATTTATGACTTCCAATAAACTAGGCTCATCTCTGGATGCCCAGCACACCACCAAGTTGAGAGCTTCAAAGTGGTCTTTTAAAAGTAGCCACGATCAGACCTAATAAGACTGAGAAAAAAAAAAAGAACAATGTATTCCTCTTGCTCTTTGTCTTGTCCTCACAAATTTTCTTTCATGTGACTAATCAGACAGCACAAGCACTCCTGGAGCAAGATGTCACAGCTGATGAGTCAGGCAGATTATCAAGCACAAATTGTGCCAGCTGATACCAGGATGAGCTGATGGCTTCTGAACAGGCTTGGTGTTATTGACATCTGGCTTTTGTGACATGACTTGTACTGGGAAAGGAAGGAGCTGAAGGGTTCTTCACACTGCAGAACTCTCAGCAAGAGGAAAACAAACTCTTTTCTGATCCCAAATCTATTCTCCTACTCTTCAGCCTTCTTGCTGACATCCAAACTTCCAAAGTTATATGCAGGATGAGATCATGTCAGTGATCTCAATCTGAATGCTACCACATGGGTTAATTGTTTTGCTGTCTCCCACACTGAGAGTGGTTTAAATTTCCCACAACTTCAGCAGTCCAATTTAAGAAAACAACTATCCCAAACTTTAGCCATTAATCTTGGGTACAATTCCAGTACAAGCAATCAGCCACAAGGTGGAAAAAAAAGGCAAATTCTTTTATCTCAGATAAGACTAAGGTTATATGGGCTACAGAGAGAAAGCCTACCTATTTTAACAAGTCAAAAATGAAACTACACTTGTGACAAAGAACAAAAACACATAATACACTGCAAATGCCACAGTTTAAAAATTTATGTGTCAACATCTCTATTTCACACAGATCAAGGAAACAGTAATGTTTATGTGCTATCAATAAAACTTCCAGAATCTCTTTATTGCCCCAAGTCATGGTCAAACTCAGCTTGTCACAGATGAAATCCAAAGGTATTTGAATTTAGACACTGAGGTTTCTATGTGTAAAAACTGAGATCTGCAGTCTGCATGTATGAACACAAAAAGGATAAATAGCTTACAGCCATGAACTCTGTGTATGGGTAGAAATTACTATGGTCTGGACTCAATATACATATATTTATATATATATTACCTATATATACAGGTTATACACAAAGACTGGACAGATTGCCTCCTTATCTGGAAGTAAAATGCATCCCTAGGAACGATCTGGATCAAGCCCAGATTTGCAAGGGTATTTAAAGGACTTAAATATACAAGTAAATTCTGAAGGGATTTTACAAAAGCTACCAGAACATGCTAATATATGCCTCACTGAAAAACAGCCTCCTTTGTTAAACTGTGCAAATCCCTGGTTGGAATTTACCCATATTTAGCTGCTCCAGTGACTTTATGAATCTGTTTCCTTATCTTCCCCCATTATCTGTGTTGGCTCAAAGCCATCAGCTAACTAATGGGACAAATCTGAGTAAAACACCACTCAAAATATAAATAGGGAGAACAACTTGCTAATGGATAAAGAAGATTATTTGAAGAAAAACTAAATGATTAGCAGAGACTGAATAAGCACATAATGAATAAATGGTTAGAAACATCATCAGTACAAGGACAGAGGAGCAAGCAACCATTTTATTACAGAAAAAGGCAAGATCTAAAATTGGCAAAGCTAACTTTGTGTCACATGGCCTCTTCATACCATGCTTTTTTCCATGATAAAGTACCTCTTCACATTCTGCCTGCTCCATCCTCTTCATAACACTGACATTAAACTTATCACTGGTTCCCACCCATTTTCTACAGTGATCTTTCCCCCCCCAAAAGCTGCTTTAATGAAATTTCCCTCTAACATTATGGCATGGCAGAGCTGACTCATGCTTCTAGGATGCTGATCTGCTCTCCACACAGCTTCAAGTTTTCATCATCCACTCAGTTTTCAGGCTGAGGCATCAGCCATATGACAGCCTTGACCAATCTCATGTGGGATTCCCATCTGCAGACACTCAGTTCCTCTGTTAGGAATCCAGATTCGTCCTCAGGCAAGCAGGTAAGAAATCAGAATACAACTCTGTCTTAAAAATTGAATTTTCTGATCTCAGTGTCAGTGATCAAATAAGACAGAAGCCTATCAAGGAAAGGTTAGAGATAACTAGAAAATTAAATCATGCTTAGGGCTTTGGGCCATTTGTATTATTTTGGCTTCTTTACTTTGCATATGCTTCCTTAAAAAAAGCGAAAACCTCAAACAGTTACCTTTGCAGATGAAGCAACAGTTACAAGCCATACAGAAAATCACTACAATACAGCAACAAAACCCCAGCTTTGTGCTCATTATAGGCATATCATCAGGTAGAAACTAAATGTGTGACTGTACGTGGGCAATGAGGCACTCAAATCCCTGGATCTTTACTGAAGCCCCTCTGTTCACTGCCAACAAGTTGAAAGAAAAATACTTAGTTCTAGAGTCTGATGAAATGTAAGCAAATTCATTTGAACAGCCAGTGATACTTTGATTTAACTGATTAATGAAAAAATATAAAAGGTCATAGTGGCCTGTTGGGATATTCACAGTGAGTGAAACTGCAAGATGCCTACTGCCTGCAACAATTTGGTTACTCATTATTAATAGGAATAGTGCAAGGACCTGTTACATAAAGTGACAGGAAGCAACTCCCATTGAGGGAGAATAAGAATGATGAACATGATGGAAGACATTATTCATTCATTCTCATTTGTGCTGTTTCCCCTGATCTAGAGGAAGCTAATGCTAAAAATAAAAAACCTCCTCAGAGTTTAACTAGAATTGTATCATCTGATACCTTCCATGTTTAAAGGAAATGCATCTGCTATACTTGGAAATTAAATAGAAGGAAAAAATTATGGAGAACACAATTTTGCTTATAACTTTTGCTCAGCAAACATGACTCCCCAACTGGTTGCATCAAGTAGGTTGGCACAATGTTTATTTGGCAGCTTCTGCTGTGATGCTGTACAGGGAACAGCAGTGCTTTCTCAGCAGAATTTGTTGGTGTCTGGAGCACACAGAGAAAGGCCAGTAATAACCCAAAAACAAGAGCAGATGTATTAAGCAGTACCTCAGCCTGCAGCAGAATGTTGTTCTCCCTCACACAATTTATTCACTCACAGAAACTGCAACAAGAGATTGCTATATACATTAGGCAGCTTGCTCCAAACAGTTAAAAACCAATTCTGAAGAAAAATACAGAGGCCTGTAGGTCTATACCTGGTTCTTAAAGACTAGGAACTATACAACTAAATTACAAAACCCCTCACCTCTTTAAAGACAAAGCTTATTTCTAGCCACAACTCGGCTTCCAAATTTCACCAGAGCAACTTCTGGGAATGCATTTTCCTAAGCCTGTGGCAGATCAACACTGGGATTGCCCAGAGCAAGCCCAGAGTTACACCAGGGCTTGTTCCAGGGGCATGGCCAGAGCCATCAACCTCAGGTCACCATGGGAAAAAGGAGAGACGTGGCAGGAGGGCACTGGACATGGCACAAAACAACACAACTGCTGAGATCAGAACTTGGGAGGCCTCCAAGGGTCTCCTTTTCGTATGGTCTCATTTCTCAGCATGTGCACAAACCACCTCATTTCTCCCCACACTTCCATTAAGGTATGCAAACCTACAGCTTCTGTTTCCTGGTATTTTCCAGGTGGGTTTGTAGCAAATGGTGTTCTATTTGGGACACTCAAAATCCATCATGTTTCCCACCAGAAACACCTCACAGTAATTTTCAATTCATTCTGAAGCATAATTGAACTTACACAAAGTTTATGACGAACAGGGTTCCACCCCACATTCTCGTGCCCCTCTAAGTGGTTTAATGGTGATAATTTACTTAAAAATGAAGGCTTAAGCCTGGTCTTATAACAGGTCTAAGACACTTTCCATACATTCAAGTAGATACTGTCATTATCAGAAAAATACTTAACACTGCTACAAAGAGGTAACATCATTTTTAAGGGTGTATCAAGAGCAAATCACTCACTAACTTTTGCACACATAACTTTTTTTCCCCCCACAAACCAAAGGGAAAACCCTTCAGTATTTTCTCCTCAGGAGACTGGCCAGTAAAAGCCACACTACTAAAAAAACCACAAAAGAGCATGTTTGAATCACATCTTGAAAACCCTCTCAGATACTGAGAGCTTGTTGCTGAATTAAGAGAATCAGATGGGCTGAAAGAGATCTGGCTTGCAGAGACCACCTGACTCAGTGGGATCCCAATTTAGGATGCTGTAATCCTGGGAGAGAGCCAAGCCTGTGAGCCAGATCTTTCAGCCAAGAAACTACAACACACCTATTTATCATTTCAGGCCAGAAAATATTTTTCTCTAATATATCAAAACCCTCAGAGTCTCCTGGTGGCATGTCAGGCCTGTAACATAAATATCAAAACAACGGCATGGGAATAAATGGTAACATAAGAGTGGGAGAAAGGCATCAAACTAAGGTAGCATCTCCATCAGAATAAAGATAAAAACAGTAGTGAAGGGCTAAGAATCAAAAGTGGAGACATTTGCAGTGCCTTCAGCCTTCCTTGATAAACCTGTTATCTATAAAGCTCTCAGCTTGCAGAGTAGTTTGGGGTTTGTCTGCTGTGTCAACAACTTAGGAGCATCATCTCACAATATTCCAGATTGCTTCTCTTTGTTAAAGACTACAGTGTAATGCAGGAACTGATGTGGAATTCATCAAATCACACAAAAGACAAGTCTATTCACTTACTCTAAATTCACTTTCTTCAGTGGATTTGTGCCCTAGTGTGTGGCACTAGGCACTTATAGATGCCTCTGCAAAGTACTCCCCTGGCTCTGGAGGATTTAGAGCCAAAGGGAGTCCAGGACTCACAGCACAATCTTGCTTTAAGCTCCAGGCTCAGGTGCATTTGCTCACCACAAGGCAGGTTCTCAGGTTGTGGAGTAGAACAGATCCCTGCATGCAGGCTTGGAACTGGAGCATTAATGGTAATTTGATAGTTGGCTGTTCTGCAAGCTCTTTTGGTGCTCTGACAACACAACAAAAATGGAAGTTTTCCAAAATTATATTTTATCATTCTTCTGGGGATACCAATCTACCTGAAAATGCTAAACTTCTCTTAGGGAACACATTCCTGATAACTTAAAACTCTCATGGATCCAAGCAAATTATCAATATCCCAAAGGTTAATGTCATTTGGCTGCTTTCATATGAAGTACACAATAATTTGATATCAAGACAAATTCCTCATCTGGTGTAAAACAATAGCTTCTGCATTTATATTTATTCAGCTTTCACTTCATTTCAGATTCTTTGGAATTTGTAAGCTATTCTTCGTCATAAGTTACTCCTTCCTCTCACTTTCCACTTTCAGAAATAGGTTTTATATTTCTTGGTTTTATGCTTGCAGTGTCCCCTTTACTTCAATTTGCCTTGAGACAAATGTAGCCATGCTGTAACCATGTGTTTGCTTACTGGAGCCACAGTAAATCTTTTTTTAAGGATTGAAAATATCCTTGGCAATGTTGTCCTGCCTTCCTGAGAAAAACTGTGTCCTGACCTGTTTCTAAAGCAAGTGCAGCTGGACTAACTCTGGGTGGGAATTTTCCTTAGGGGAGCCTGGCTTCAGTTTTTAAAACTTGTGCTGGATACCTCAGAAAACGCCTCCAGTTTCTAGGAGCAAGAAGAAAAAAAATGAAAACAGGCAAGAATGGAGGCCAGCAGAGAGGATAAAGATGAGAGTTCCTATGAACATTTTGTCCTACTTACTTCTTAAATAATTGGCAATAAAAACTTCAGAAAATTTAGCCTGCACACACTGCTAATTGGAAGATATTTTGATAACACTTCAGTGCAAAAATGTTTACTTTAGTCATCTTATTATTTCTGGAAACATCACACATCCAATGTCTGATATCCTCCTTTTCTCGTTCCATTGCCTGATAGCAAGTATACAATAAAACAGAAGAATGAAACATTTATAGGCAACAGATGCAAGACTGAAACTTCCTTATTTGTTAAGATTGTTTTTCATTATTAACTCTTATTACTAATTCTTTATATGTGGCATTACAAACAGAAATTGGAGCATCCTCAGGGCTCACCCAGTGCTATATTTTTTATTAAACACATGGAGCCTAGACAGGCAAAGCTAAACAGATTGAGGCACTTCAGTCTCACTGACCATCATTAAGACACACTCTGGGATTAGAAAAAAACACACACAAAAAAGGGAAATGCTCAGACCTAGTAAATCTCATAGGTATCAAGCCTGACATGTATGTTCAAACCCCTCTGGTGATTTCCAGGTCCCCTAAACAGGTGGAGGAAGGTTTGCTTTATGCCCTCACCACTCAGCAGGAACCTTCTTAAAGGGATTTTAGCCTGGACAAATTGTCAGTGATTTTAAACAATTAATTCCTGCCCTGTAACCTATCCTGGGTACACTGGGGTAATTGGCTTTAGCATCAGGGTGGGTTTATTGCCCTTGAAGGTGTATTTTGGAAGCTACATATGAGATTTATTGCTACAGAAGTGGTGGTCCAGTTTCTAAAACATTGCCTACAGAACGTCAGGGAAGAAGAGATTACAGGAGCAAAGATCAAGTTGCTAAGTGCAGGTTAAAAAAAAGTCAGCTTCATATCATTCACTAAATTTATGCTTCTTTCTGGCTGAAGTCACAGAGAACTTCCCTCAAGGGAAGTTTTCATCTGAAAACAGCCCTAAGAGATGAGCACATGGCTGCAGCATTGCTACCTCAGTGAGGAAGGAACATGGCTCTGATCCTTGTTGTTATGCTTGGGTGTCCTTGCTCAATTTCAGAGAGCTTATTGGCAAAACAAAGTTATTTTACTGCTTTCCTCCCACCTTTTGTATGAGCTACCTAAATTACCTTCTTTACTGAGCAGCCCTTCTGTTCCAGTCCTAATTACAGCACAGCAGACCCATCTCAGGGCAGCCTTGATCTATAAACTACCCTGCAGGGAACTGCCACTATGAAAACCAGAATATTTTCATTTCTTGACCCAAGCTCTCAAGAACTGTCATTTACCTGTCACATTTACAAGATCTTTTTTGTATGTAATTCACTTCATAACTATAGCTTTCCATGCAACCAGGATCCTAAAGGACTGAAATAACTTCTCACCCTACAGGCTAAATATAACACTATAAGAAATGTGATTTTAAATCTTCTGCACTCTCCAGGAACAAGTAGGAGAATTTTTCTCTGTGAAAAGATACAGTATTTTGTGCCAGGCTAAGTTAGGTGTCCATGAATAATTCCAATGGTTACCATACCAAAAGGCAGCAACTGGTAACATAGTTCATGTTTTAGTGAGCGCTGTTTGACAACCATTTTTTGAGCACATGGACATGAATTGACTTCAGCCTCATTTTAAAGGGTAATGCAACACAACATTTAACTTTCTCAGGTTTACATGATTCTGAGATCAGAGTAGATCTACATCAGCATCCCAAAAGGGAATTTGGAGGTCACTACCACTCTTCATGGCATACTAAAAGACAGGTTTGGTTAAGCTAAAATTAGCTGTCCTGTGATTGTCCATCAGGACTGTACCCTAACAAAAAGGGCAATCTATAAAGCACCTCACTTTCATTTCACATTCATTGCACCTAAACATCTGCCCAAGTGGTTTTTGCTCACAGGAGACAGGCTTTGTGCTATTCAGGCTCTGGACTCTTCAGTGACTACAGTCAAACCCCACAAACAATACCCCACTCTTCTCTAGAGAGGGAAAATAAATCAAATTTGAAAATTAATCACTTACTAACTCAACCTGAATATAGCTTCTAGGAACAACCTTCACTTGGGTGCACTGCCTTGTTCCTGCCTTGCCCCTCCCTCGCCTCAGAGATGGAAGCTCTTCCTGCAGTGGAGGTCATTCAGCTTTGTCATGACAGAGTTACAAAGATGAACTGTGCATTACTTCCTTCAAAAGCCACCTTTAGAAAAACCCATAAACCAAGCACCTGTTACACATCTGATCTTTAGCATGCATCCAACAAGAAGAGCCCAGATTTCCAGCACAAATGTGTCAGTTTTACTTTCATTTAGGAGTTATCATAGCAGCTGTGGATATGTGCTTGTACTTGGCAAAGAATGATTAAAATAGGCTTCTTAGGAAGATTTCTATGACAGATAGAAATTTTACCCTGTCAGTGCAATTAAGTCAGATGGGAACTTCAGAAAACATCTAGTGCTTCAAGTTACAAAACCACAACATTTCATTTATTAATATTTTAAGAAGTAGATTAGTGCAATGAAAATGCTGTACTTCTGAGTTATTGGGGTAACCCTAACCACTATCCCAAACGTGCTAAGTAACTTGTTTCAAGAAGCTTCTGGGTGCTACAGCAGAGAAGAAGAAGTGCTCTGGATACTGGCATGCAACTTGTATCTGTGCAGCACATCCATATTGTTGCCATATCCCATGTCCCAAGGTGCACTACACAGAACCACAGGTTGGATTCTTCCTTCCTTTCCATTGGCGTGGCTGGGCTGGCACAACAAATCTGCTCTTCCCTGTGGTGTGTCCCTCAGAAGTGCAGTGAACCAGCTTCCCATAAGAGCAGCCAACTGCAAAAACCCCACAGACCCTGTGTTTGTCTGCAGCCATCAATGCATATTTGCAAAGAAGCCCTGAAGAATGTTCAGGTTTCTCAGCCCTAATGCTTCGAGCAATGGAACAACTGGAAAGAACGCATTTTTAAGTGAGCATTGTATAAACATTATTTTCTGCAGCCGTCTGCATCTTTTTTCTGCTGTAACCACACATACTTCAGCATGACTCATGCCCATGACAGAAGCCTTGAATTCCCATGTCCCAAGCTATAAGCCAAGACAGCAAGTTATCCAGTTTCCATAGTATCCTCCTGTTTTCAATCCAGCATCTCCTTTCACCCAAACCTCCCTTCTCTACAGTATTTTGCATTCCAAGAGTTTTAGAGACAGCCTTGTCCTCCTCTGTTTTTTAGACATGAAGGACAACATGTGGCTGCCCAACTCACATGGATTAATGACCATACTTCAAAATAACCCAAAGCTACAAGGTCACCCCAAGTTATTTTGGAGGTACTATAGTTTGAAGGACTTTTTTTTACACACACACATATATATAAACCCCCCAGCAGCACTGCTAATATCTGGACATCTACTGTTCCTGCAGTCAGCTCTTTGTTAGCTCATTCCTCATGCAAGGAATTGTGCAAGGCAAAGAACATGATCCATCAAGTATAAGCAATTTAAGAGCATCCTCTAAAAATCTCTGCAGGTGCCTCACAGAAATCACACTTTCCTGTCTCAACGAGCTGATATTTAATAACAAACAGCACTGACCGATTCTGAACTTTAACTGGGAATGCAATTAGCATAATTAGCTGTTAATCCACATATAACAGGGACCTGGGACATTCTCAGTGCGCAACTCCTCTGCCCACAGAGGATCCATGTTAGGGCTAAATCCAACCTGCAGTGCCTGGTGCTTGTTACAGCACTCACTGTGCCTCTCGCCTCATAGCAAAAAAGAAATCAGGAGATGAATTACAGATGCAGACAAAATCTTCCAAGCCACATTCAATTTGGTTTCTTTATCATCACTTAGTCCAGATACCATGAGATGTTCAGCTGCACAAAGGCACAGACTCAGATGTTGTATTAATGTTATCTATTATTCTGTGCCTTTGGGAAGGGGGAGGGGAGCGTTCCCTCTCACAAACTGCATATTTTTAACATCTGTTATTTTAATGCAATTTAAAAAAATTATTTCTGAGCTCTGGAGCAACGAGATTATTGGATGGCAGAGTCCCACAGAGCCTAAATTAGGTGTTTCAGGTCACAGGAATCTCTTATTTCAGCCTTTTTTTAGAGGCGCACAATACCTGGGGAGAAAGTTCAGCTTGTTTGCATCTAAGAACACACAGTGTAAAAGAATGAGGATTTATTTAAAGCTACATTTGATACATTTCAAAGAGAAGATATGACAGTTTAAAGATGTTGTACATCAGCTGAATGTGCTTTTAACCTTTTCCTGGCTGTGCAGACAGACCTGCCGAATGAACCAGAAACTTCCCCCAGGAAAACTCACCTGCCCTACACGCGGCGCTGGGGGCGAAATCTGTGCCCTGAGGCTCGCTGCGCAAAGGGGCAATGAGGGACAAGAAAAACCCCTGTCTCCAGCTTACACACGCTGCTTTGGGCTTCTGCACGGGGGAAAGCCTCTGTCAGAGCTGAACCTGCACAGATGAGCCATGGAGTGCCGAGACACCGGCGCACACATCCCGCAGGTGCGGGCTCACCCCTCAGCCGAGCGCATCCCCATCCAATTGCCCCACAGCCGGGACGCTTAATTGGGACCGATTCGGCTAAAAGAGCCCCATCTCGTGACTCCTGTTAGTATTACACAGCACTATCACCGAAATAAAGGCTTTGTTTCTGCCTCAGCTCCTTGGAACTAAGCAGTATCTCGCACTGGGAGAGGTTTCCCTTCCCATTACCTTTTCCACAGGAGAGCTGGGAGCAGGAGACCACCGCAGAATGGATTCCCACAAAGTCTCAATTCCCCTTTCAATTGCCCCTTTAGAACAGAGGGCTCTCCAAAAATCCCAACCATGTTCACTTTTTGTCCTAGAAACATGGATTTAATCATGAAACCTGACACAACTGAAGTCAGAGGTTTTGATCCCATGGATTGTTTGTACACTTAATACAGAAAAGCTGTATCTGATTTTGTTGGTTCCCACTAACGATCAGTGCAAAATGATGAGGTATTGATGCTATCTGAATTCTTTCCTCATTACATCAAACTTCAGAAAACATGCTGTGGCAATTTGCACTTGTGACATAATGAGTGTCAACTGCTACAAAGGAAGCACAGACAATCTGAGAACTAAGGGAGGTGAGGATTAAAGTGACTCTCACAGACACACTTTTCTCTTAACTACTAGTCTTGCTATTCAATTCCACAAGCAAGCACCACTCAGAAAAACTCAGTTGGTAGCAGTGCCTGATCTCCCACATTTTCCAGTGCAAGGAAGCGTTCAGAGGGTCTGGGTCCCCTTAGGAAAGCCACAGGGCTGCTGTGTCCCTTTTCAAACACTGACAGTGACCCCCCCACATATAGCATCAAGGAAAGCTCAAGTCAGCTTTTCCAGCTCCACCAATTCATGCCAGTGCTTTTCAACCTCCCCCCTCAACTTTTGCACGGCCCAGATTTTCTCTCCAATTGTCTTTGCCTTCTTGGCTATCTCAGAAGCACCTCCTTAGCCCAAGGGTGCTGCAGCAATAGCCCAGCTGTGAGGGGCCAGGTGCTTTATTTTTGGGCCAGGAGGACAGAGCAGTGCTGGCTGTGTCTGTGCTGTAGCTCTCAGCAGCACCAGGCTCACCCCACAAACCCCATAAATATCCCCAAAAGCCCGGAGCCATCTGTGTGTCCTCACCTGCTTGGTCATGGCCTCAAAGGAGCTCATTTAAAGCTGGTTTGGGTAAGCAGAAATTGTTCAGTGTCTTGCAGTGCAGACGTGCCTAATCCACACCAGCATGAGATTATAGATCTAACAGTTGTTATTGTTTTGCTATGGGAAGCAGACTATTTTTAAGGGGAGGAAGTTGGAAACCTGTGCCATTTTCAAATATATTGCAGTTATTGATCTCATTAAACCAAAAATTTCCTTATTTTTTTTCCCTATCTCTTAATTTTTGTTTTGTTGCCTGTTTTATTCTCATTTTGATTTGTCTTGAGATCAAGAACTCTTTATGCAGAGATCATTGCTTTCAATACATTCATACAGTATCAAGTACAGAAACATTAAACATGTGGGTCTTTAGCACTATCAAAATATAAATGCATAATCATATTCTGCATCTCTGTCCTACAGGAAACAGAGCTGATATAGCATGCAAGATTCCCGGAGCAGGACTCCTTCCATTCTGCTGCACTTCCAGGCAGTACAGGAAGCCACAGCCTAAAATTAAGATTTTTAGGTACATAATTCCCAAACCACACCTGACATTCTAAGGTGTGGGCCAGCTTGGCTCCAACTTAATGAAATGCTGTAGCTGCACAGGGTGCTGAACAGTAACTAGAGCATGTACTGGTCAAGACCAGATGCAGGCATTAATGTGGTTGTTCCCACAGTCTTTTGGTCCCTGAAGTCTATCTCAGCTGGATGCCCTGCAGTGTAATTACCCTGACACAGGAGCAGCTTCAAAGAACTCCTCATGATAAACCAGTGGGACTTGGCTCAGCTCAAGCAGGAGCCCCCAGCTGCAAGGGTGAAGCCAATGTAGCTGATGTCACAACTGATGACAGCTAAAAAAGGAGAGTATGTGAGTGCATTTGCTCTAGCCTTCATTCCTCCTGTCCCCCCAAATGGGCTAAAGCTTTGCCCTGCCAAAGGCTGTTTGAGAAACAATGTGGTCCATCTGTTAATCTTGTCTTGCTGCTTTTCCTGCCGTACACTGGCTTTCCAAGCTAAAACCAAGGCCTCCAGATCCCTCATGCTGTCTGTCTAGAGGAAGCTTTATTAGCAGGAGTTTATAGGTGGGGAACAGACAGATTAACAACTTTGCTTCCAGATTACTCAAAAAGTCCTGAGCTGAGCCCAAGAACTGTCTCCCAGCCTGTCCTTCAGACAGGCTCTTCTTCTCTCCAATAGGATCTGAAGTTATTCCACTGAAAAACCATAGAAATTATCTGTTACTATTTCTGCACATAAATTTCCACATGAGGTTGACAGAAGGAAGAAAAATAAGACACTAGGGAGTAAAGTCAGAGAAGGTAGCATGTGATAGCTGTCAAAAATGCTCAGGGCTGACATTCCCAGGTTTTTACACCCAAGGAACTGAGCTAGCCTCCTCATGATATTTATTGGGATCACCAGCCACTTCCAAGGTCAGCATGTGCCAGACACTAACATTACTTAAAACAGCACAAACAGCTTTTAGCAATCATGAAATTCATCATTCTCCAGGTGCTGATAAGCCTGTTCCTAGTCCTACTCCAAATTTGTTATTTTTAATAACTTACTCTGGAAGGATTTGGAACGTGAATTCCCTTTTCCATTCATTCCCTTCTGTTATTCCCTAGTCAGGGATTCCAGCAGTTGGTTTCAAGTGATATTTACTACTAAAAGGCTGTCAGATGTGCTGACTGGTAAATATTCATTACACTGAAAAAAAGAAACCCCTCCTCTTGTTGATGCACTGAATTTCTGCTCTCCAGGTGGTCAGCTTCACACCACACAGACAATTTCAAATCTAGGAAAAATTTTGTTTGGAATTCCAGAACTTCAAATATTAGTAGCACCGGAACAAACGAGCACAAAAAAAAATGGTGTTTTCAGTGACCCACATAATTTCCCTCAAACAGCCAGCAACATCCTTAGCCAGGAAATGCTAAAGGCTGTTAAGTCCCAACTCTCATCTGTTATACCACACATTCCTGCTAGGCTTTAAAAATTCACCCTCTCGTGTTCCATGCCAGTCTTGCTAGGGAGATTCTGCACTGGGACCTGAGGAGGGGACACGGAGCTGTCAGGGGTTTGTGTTTGTCACCTGTGCACCCTTCCAGCCCCTGCCTGTCACAAAACTCCTCAGGTGGCCAAGGTGGCCCTGCTGGCCACAGCAGCCTCACTTGTGCACGTCAGGAGTAAGGATGTGATCAGCTGCTCTGACAACAGCCCTATTCCCACTGTAAATCCAGGATTCCAAGAGGAACCTCAGACTATGGGTGTGCAGAGCCCCACCTGGGAGAAACCTCTGAACCAAATGCAAAGCTCCTGGAAGCCCTTTTCAGCCTGGGGAAAGAAACCAGGGAGGTAAGGGCTCCACAGTCCTCCTCCCATTCCCAGGCTGGTGGACAGTAGAGGACAACACAGCCTTGAGGGATGTTTGGGACTTGTCTGTGCACACAGCAGTCAGGTTTGGAGGTCTGAAAGGCTTTCAGATGTGCCAGACTGACAAAAATCTAACTGGTGGCAGTAAAAGATGAAGAACTGAGTCTAGATTACAAAACAAGTTTTCAGTAGTTCAGATGCAGCTCATACTGTGCAGAACTATTACAATAACATTCCTCCAAAAGCTCTTCCCAACATCTGCACTTTTTAAAGTCACAATTAAGGGCTGCTGAATGTTCTGTTCCTGCTGTTTTTCCTAAAAATCACGTCTTGGCAGAAAACCCAACGTTACATCTTTCCTGCTGCAATGTCCTTCCTATGCCAGTGCAATGCCAAGCATTATTTATAGCCACATAAAGCCAGAATAAGCTTATACAAGACTGTCTTAGCAAACCCAAATTAAGAAAAAATTGCAAACAGATCAACTTCTTTGTGTAGTAATCTGTTATCACAAATCTAGGACCTAGAGAACTGCAAGCCTGCATAACAACAGAGAAGTTCAACAGCTGAGTCCTGTTGTCCTCACTCAGGCAGAATCATAGAATTATTTAAGTTGGAAAAGACCTTTAAGGTCATCCAGTCTGACTGTTAACCAAGCACTAGCAAGCCTAAGCCACAGACTAAATCCCTTTGCCCAGTACACCTCTTGCAGGTAGAAAGCACTGTGAGACTGTACAAGCACCACCATGCCTCTCTACTTGCCATAATTTTGCATCCCAGCTTTTCCCAAAATTCACCCTGACCTACACCAGTGTAACCCCATCTACAATCAGACAATTATTTCAAAGGTAACACAGCAGCAGTTTGGAGAACTTGGAGAACACAGCAAACTGGGAACAACCCTGAGGGATGGTGTCACTGAGCACTAAAGAGTAAGGGATGTGACTCATCCCATTCCTGGGTATTTCAGGATGTTAATTCTGGCTGAAGAACAGCAGCAAGATGCAAAGGTATGGGAAGAGTGGGCATCTCTGCAAATGGTGGGCACATCATGGGACTGAGACCTGCATCAGACTGCAACACAGAATTTCAAAGGGAACAAGTGAAAACAATGAAAATAATGAGCTTCCTGCAATTAAAATATTATCATCTCATTCTGAAAAACTACGAGCTTTCCCCTATAATGATGAGGAGGATCATACTACACATATGTAGGCATCAGGCATTTTTAAAGCCTACTTTCAGTACACTTTAAAAAACAAAAATGTAAACTTCATCTTGCAACATTCTTTCAAACTTTAGGGTTTTCACAACCCCAGACCACAGTGATTACTCAAGGAAGGACCCAATGAATCCAGCATTTCCTTTCCTTAGGATTATTGCCACAAATGCAGCCACCAGCTGCCAGTCTTCCCAAAGGGACCCACTGCTATGAACTGTACATCAGACCTTCCTGTGACCCTGTGTTCTCAACTCAGCCCAGCCCTTCCTTCTGCTGCACTTCGGAAAATTCCTCCAGCATCCATGATTGGTACACAGACAGAGTGCTCAGCAACATCCATAAACCCTCTGCTAATCAGCACAGCTGAACAGCACAGCCCATGCTGGGACACTCCTCTTTCCACAGCTTTTTTCACATATCTTAAATTAAAGAAGTTTCCAGCAAATGTTGGTATGACTGTGGGCTTCCATCAGGTTCTTAAATGAGTGCAGTGTGGGTTACTGCAATTAACTGCCCTAATCAGTCTGTAACACCAAAACATCATGGTATTTGGTAAAAGAAGAAAAGTATTTTTCAGAAGAACTGAAGTCCCCATCAACTTAGAATCCTTCTGGAAATTGCTTCTTCACTCTGTTTTAATCGTTTTATAGAAGTAACACACTTAAATGGTGCTGGGATGCTGAACAAGTAATGAAAAGGTCAATCCTAGCAACTAGAGCTATTTCAGTCTGAGGTATTATACCATACCTATCTATATTAAAAACATTTTACCTAAGCCAGGTGTTCAATAGTTCAGAGATCTGCTGAGCTTTTGTGTTGCTTCCTGAAAAGCCTGTATGATCATACAGTCTAATTACATTATCATCATCTTATTTTTCTCCAGAAGTTCCCCATCTTATTCAAGACACAGAAAAAATGACAATATTACATTTCATCTCCTGTGACCAGTACTTACCCTTCTGCTCCTCTTTACTGCACACTGCTCAAAGGATGCACTAAAGAAAAAATATTTCTTTATGGCTTCTTCCAGTGCTCAGCTCTTGCACCCAAGCACTTCAAACAAATTATTCTCACAATAAAACAGGGAGATGAGGTGCTTTTACTGTGTACACAAAACAGACTCTGCACCTAAGATAATGCACTCCAGACCTTCATCTCAGCCAGCTAACAGCAATTTTCAGAAGTCTTGACATGATATTTGGTTCTTGACACAGAACAATTCGTGGTCAAAACTGGCTTAAGGGCAAGTCCAGGACTGCGGGCACTGAGCAGAACTGACTGAAAAATAATGGACATACAGATAGCAGATGGTGCTGACCCACCTCCACAGGAACCCAGGGCAGGCACAAATAACAGGCAAGGCTCAAACTCCCCTTCCAAACGTCTTATCTCTTGTCCCTGCAGTTCTCAGCTTCTCCTGCACTCCCCTTACCTCGCACACACTCAAGCTCAGGGGTGAAGTGATTCCTGTAGCAGAAGGAGCAGTCACTCCCTAAGCACAGCCAGTGCAGGGAAGGGGTGAGCACTCAGCTGGAAATGGCATCCCCTCTGGAAATGGCAATCCTGCACTCAAGGGGCAACACAGGCTCACGAGGCAACCTTTACCACACCACAGCCTGCCTTCTCCTCTGAGAGCTCATCATTTCACCTGCTTCTGTGTGGTCTCATAGGCTTTCCTGTCTTAAAGTTAGCTATTCTTCCAAGTCCAACCCTTGAGACTCTTCACTGCTAGTTTTCTTTGCCCATCTCTCCATTTAACTTTCATCCTTTCTGCAGACCAGCCACAGTCATCCTCTAGTTCCTGGGTGTCATATGGCCACAGAAAAGGATGTGGAAAAGCATGTTTCTGGGGAAATGGCTATGTACCCTAGAAGCCAAGCTCAGGTATTGTCAGGATGAACTGGGAGACAGCTACCAAACCAAATCATTTCAGTCTGCAAGACTGGAAAACATGTTATGACCTCTCACTTGGTCAGGTTCAGATGGCTCTTCCCCACAGAAGCAGGGGGCATGCCATTAAACCAAAACATTCTGCACTGGAAAGCTTAGTCTACAGCCCAGTAGTCTTAGACCTCTATAAAGAAAAGTTTCTAAAATAAACAGTATATAAATACAGGTGCCTTTGTTGCTGAAGTTTCCCAAAGACATCTGGCTGGATGCAGATATGCAAACTGGAAAGTTTTAGCCCACAGTACTTACAGCCTGATGAGGCTTACAAGAAGGGACAATAGACCACTTTACCTGAAGGAGCAGCTCCACCTCTGACTGTGCAAATAATCATCTTTAAACCCCTGCAGCACAAGCAAGTGGAAGCAGTGCTTCCCAGCAGGCCCAGGCTGCCTGACAGGGCATCCCAGGGGCCCAGACTGTCACCTGGGCTGGCCACACACACACAGACGTTCCAGTTGCTATGGAAACAGAGGTGGTGTCAGCACCAAGATGCACCAGGGGCTGAAGAGGAGACAGATGAACTCAAATTAACATCTGCACACAGACTGTGAGCAACCAAAGGACACCAATATGTCGGGTTGCATTTGTCCACCATGCGTCTAAAAAACACACCCGCAGACTTGTAAGTTTGAACTCAACACTTCTGATGTTTCCACCCCTACTTTGGTATCCTGTGCTGAAGTATGGATATTGCCATTCCACAAAAAAGAGGCAAAAAAGTGACACAAAAGTGCCTCTGCTCCCACTGCCTCCTCCCCCACCATGGGCACATCAGTCAGCACAGCAAGGCTCTGCAGCTTTCCAAGGAACTAAAAGTAGCAACATTGGAGCAAAAGTATTGAGTGTCACTGGTGATGATGAGAAAATTTTGTCACGAAAGAACAGATACCATCTGACACATGGAACAGCAACAGTAATTTGGAAATCAGAGACCCAGGCATATGCTTTCTAAAATTATCCACGAAACTAAAACCAAGGGCAACATACTTAAAATACTCTTACAGCAAGCCTGCAGACAGCCTGCATGCATGCTGCAGGCCTGCCTTCTGAACTGGACTGGCAGAGCTGCCTGCCCTGGGCTGGACCTGGAATGTGCCTTTGGATGGGCACAGGCTCCAGCATTAGCCTGTCCATCCCCACCTCGAATGCCGATGCCTCCAGCACTCCATGTCTGACATCGCTGGTGAGACACACTCAGACATACCTTGGGTAGCTCTTGTTTCATGCCAGATTGGTCAAAGTATTCCACATTTATTTTAGTGCTGCCTAATTGACTTCCCTCCCCCCAGGACGGCAACCAGCACAGCCAGAACATTTATTTGTTTGATGCAATGTGATTTTCAACCAACGGCAGGAAAATTGGCTTCTCACTCGAGTTTTCAAGGACAAAAGTGACAGTGCAGACAACACTTATCTGAAAATAGCCCCAGTTGCCCCTCACCACAGCCCTGCCTTCAGACAGCTGTCCCTAGGTTGTGGCTGCCTAGTAATTGACCCTGATATAACAGAGGGGGAAGAGCCCCCCTGGCACAGTGCAGCACTGGGTCAGTGACAATCACATGCAGACAAGGCAAAACCTGGGCACTGGTTAACCAGGACAGTGCTCAGGGATGCTGATTTAGCTCAGTCACAGCTTCTCCCAGGGAGCTTGCAATAAAGATAACATTGTCAAGTGCCCACGAAGCATCATGAGATAACCACCAGCTTTACAACTTCCTCTTTTCATCAGCCATTCCCCACCCTTTCCTCACTCTGTCAAAACCTCCAGTTTCAAACAAGCTCCTGGTGTCAAAACAAGAGACTTTGATACCAAAACGTGCAGCAGAAGTGCTCTTGCTCTGCAGTGGCTTTGCACCAGCTGCACCCAAGTGACACAATCCTCTGAAACCTGTGACCCTCTCTCCTCCCAGGGCTGTGGTGTTCCAGGGAGCACAGCAGCAGTGCCACAGCACATCAGACCAGGGAACAGAGGTTCTGCTGTGCATACTGAGAGAAAGCCTCTAGGGGGAATGCAGCCCTAGGAACAGCCAAGAGCAGCACAGGCAGCTCTGGTGCTTCTCAATGACACTGTCATGGTTTGACCCACATGCCATCCCACCTGCTCCTGTGCATAAAGGGGGAACATGGATTCAGCACTACCAGCAAAAAACAAGTGTTTGAGAAAGGATTTTAATGGTGAAAGGAAGGACTTAATGGAGCATTTCACATGAAGAGAAAAAAAGAGAATAGGAACAGTGACACTTGCAGAGGAAAAAAAAGATTAATATGAGCATTAAGGGGGCATTATTAGCCCAGCAGAGGGAAGAGTAATAAGCAACCAGGCTGGAAGAAAACATGTGGGAGTTACATAGGTAGTCTGGATAATCAGACAACATATGGCCATTTTAACAGCAAGGCTTTCATGAAGTCAATGAGGAATGAATTCTGCCACAAAGCCTGAAAGCACAGAAATTTTCTTTAAAAGGATAGACAAACCCCAATGAGTTATACATATACTTCAAAAACCAATATGCAGAAGGCACAATGTGACTTCATGCTAAGGCTACAGCCAGCTGTACTGGGACTGGAGCATCAGCCCTTGCAGTTCGGGTTGCATCTATTTTGATTTGCTGCCCTTGTGTTCAGCTGTTCACCTTGGCAAGAAACTGCCAAGCTCTTTCCTCATCACACCAGGCTCTGCTGGTGCAAGAAGGTTAAGGGGTGGGTACTGAACTCCTCCTAAACCTGCACACTCTAAAACAGCCATAGAGCCAAGCAGGTGAGGGGATCCCAGATAATCTGGAAACACAAACAGGGAAGGCACTCCCCCCAATTTACCTCCCTCCCAACTACTCAACATAATCCCATTATCATCCCAAAGTGGCAGCTTGCATAAGGCTTGGAGTATTTGAGGTTAAAACCTGCCCAAAAGTCAAGACAAAGCTTACTTAGCACAGCAGACCCAGCTAAAGCTGTGCACCAGCCCTTCAGCAGCTCAGGGGCTGGGCAGCAAAATCCAGAAGAGCCCAAATACTTTGGAGCAAGGCTGCTTCTTTCAGGATATCTCAGGGTGTCACCCCAGGGGTGGCTGTCCCCTCTGCAGCAGCATGACCAGTTGTCATTCTTAGCCTTAGTGGATAGAAAAGGCTCTTGCCTAACATCTGCAGTAAGGAAAACAGCCAGGTGAATGAAAGATTCTTAATTTTGTAACTAAACAGGGAGTGCAAGGCTGAACACAGACATCCTTTTCAGTCTTGTATCTACCATGATGAAATGCCACAGCTATTCCCTGACCACTGGTTTTACACTCAGTCAAGATCCCAGAGCCTGCAGTCCCACACATTTGCACCTCCTGCAGTGCTTTAGCCCTGCAGATGAAGACTGGAGCCAGAGTCTGGATTAGCATTTGATGCCTTCAGGATCTTGTGGCTAATGAAAGCCAGGAATTTTCTTTCTATTACAAAGGAAACCAGGAGTTGTTTCAGAATATTGAGACAGGTGACAGGGAACAAAAACCCTTCTCAAACTCTTCAGCAGAAGCTGAGGTTTGGGTTTGACAAGATGATCTCAGGTCTCATGAAGACTTTCAAAACTTAGGCCAAGGTCAGGCACAATACAAAAGAAAACAAGTAAATATTCATGCCTGGCTTATGCCTCTTTATAAAAATTCAGTCCAGCTTCAGTCCTAATTTTCTTATCATTTCTTAGCATTGTTGTCACCCTGTATGAACTATGTGCTATTGATGTATGTGCCCCGTGGAAAGATTAATTGAAGAACCACAATTCAGGAGGGGCAACTTAATTCCCTTCTGCAGGTGCTCTGCAGTATTTCATACAACTTGTGGCCAGGAATACTTTATTAGTTTCATGCAAGAAGACTTGTGGCAAGTGCTGTTGCTCAGCCTTTGCTAGCTGGAGCTGCTGCACAAATTCCAGATCACAGAAGAGGCTGGGGAGGGCACAAGACAGGGGTGCTGTCAGGGAATACCTGTTAGTTTAAGGACAGAAAAGAGAGACAGCTTTAATATAGCAGGATGGAAGGCCAAGTGCACAATCCTCTGTTTTAGACTGAAAGGGATGCTCACAGCAAGGGCTAGGGCCATGGTACCATTGCTTTTGGCTCCCAAGCTAGCAAAAATAGAGTTTGTGAGGTGGAGTTTTCCTTGCAGTTGCTTGGTGCTTTCAAGAATTAAGCCTGATACATCCTTTTTGTTTTGGGAATAATTATCCAACAGCTTGAAACTCCTTCACCTAATTCAGACAAAAGGAAAACAAAGACTATCAAAACAACCCTGCTGGTACAAAAACCTTTACAGAAATGCATTAATAGATGTTGTGCCATTACTTGAAGCAGTAAAAAAAAACCAACAAAAGACAGTCTTACTCTGAGGACAGGAGAGTGAATCTCTGCAGGCACAGAAAGCTCCTGCCTGGCCAGGGGCTGGGCTCAGCTCAGCTTCAGCTGCTCCAATAAGGGTTTCTCCCAGCACCTGTACTCACATTTCCACACCTGCTCAAGAACAGAGAGAGCAAAAGAATGTTTTCAAGCCACCCTTCATCAGCCTCTACTGAGCTGCTCACTAGACTTGGTTTATTGTGGTGGAAGTTTTATTCAGGCAGCTGATGACCTTGTCCATCCCCAAGGGAATGACTAACCAGTTTCTGGAAGTTTCTGCAAGACTCAGACCCCTCTCTGATACCTGTCTGAAAGGTGCTAACCAGGAAGCAAAAGAAGCAGCTTAGACACAGGTTGCACCCAAAGTCATGAAAAATGTAATATATTGGTTGAAACAGTATTTCAAACTAAATATTTAGAAAAAGGAAAACATGTCCAATAGGAAATTTTGGCAGCTGGCAATCAGTTTTACATTTGAAAGCTCTGAAAGAGTGAATGCATAAATGTATTTTTACATGCTTTTATATCAGCTCCTAAAGTCAGATCTCAGTCCTGCAGCTGAATCGGAGCTCTGCTCATGGTGCAGGAACTTTTACAGGTCTCACCAAGACAGCCTTTTTTTGTAATTTCATATAAATGCCAATTTCAGCATGCAAATTAACTGTGAGGCCAACTCTTTGAAGAGCCGGATCTCCTCAATTCCAGTGAAGTCGAGAGAGTCAAAGAATCCATAAAGGCACAGGATCAGAGTAAATTAGAAAATGGATGATTACCATGTTATGAAATCCTGATACATTCAGTGAGTTAAAGCTCCAGAAGAGTGGAAGTGTAGCCAATAATAGGAGCTAATAGTTCATTCCAAAGAATTCAAGGAGACTAAGTGCAGTCAAATTCTGTATTTCAGCCTAAATATTATTAATGTGTTTCTATATAGGTGGGGAAAAAAGTCAGCTGTAAGTATTCTCTAGGTACAATAATTAAGGCTCCACTGTGACACGTCCCTGTAGACATTTATTTTCCATTAACAGAGGATCAGAATTACAGTTTAATTATTCATAGGGTTCTAAAGAGATACTCAATTTCATTCAAAAAGTCATTGACTGGATTACAGGAAAAGTCCACCAAGCTCCCATCCACTTTAATAAGGCAAAGCAACAGACAAAGGGCAGCTCTCAGGGTTGCTGTTCCCTGAGATTTCCTCGGGGTTGCTGTTCCCCGAGGTAATAAGGTTTTTGGGCTTTTCTTGCCCAAAGAGATCCACGCTGGTGCCAGAGAAGACAAGCTGAGTCTGATAATTCGTGTTTCCAAGGTTGTTTATCCTTTCTTTATCTCTCTGTTCTGTCTCTGCTCTGCAAGACGTCCCCAGCAGAGCGAGACACACAGTGAAGACCCGTGGGACAGAGGGTCCGGACTTTATGTACTGTCCTCTCAACCCAATCACCACTCAAAACGTATTTTTTATTTACAAAATCTTACCAATACTTACTACCTATGTTAACATGTCACCTCTACTCTAAACCAATCCTAAAGATACAACTCAGCAAAAGATGGGGGACAAGAACAAGAACAAGGAGGACAGGGCCACTCCCTAATTCTTCCATCTTGTCTCTTCAAACCCCATATACTGAAAATCCTAACTTCTATATCTACATTCTATAATAAACTAACTACTACTTATTATAAATTCTTTCAACTTGTGGTTCTTCATACAATGTGGGTATTCACTCCCATGGCCAGAAATCAAGAGCAGTGTCCTCCTGGGCTCTGTGTGAGGCTGGCTGACCCCCTTGTACAGATCCCAAACCCCCCTGTCCGGTCTCCAAACCCTTCAGGGCGGCCAGAGGGGTGTCCTGGACTCCAACAGGCAGCCTCAGGAGGGAGAGGGTCTGGGAGAGGAAGATGGGAGGGATGCCACTGGCAGGGATGTCACCCCAGGCCAGACTCGGCCACCTTTCTGTGTCCCCCCTGCCCAGGGAGGAAGATTCACAGCACAGCACCACACCCGTGCAGAGCCGCGTCCCAGCCTGGCATTTCCTTGGGGTTTTACAGGACACAGATCCCCTCAACAGGCAGAGCTCAGCTCCTGGCAGCTTTACTTCCCTTTGAAAGTCTCAGGCTTGGGTCATCCCTTCACATCCAAGCACCCATTCCCGAAGGCCCAGGCACGGCCGTGCACAAACACCGCAGGAATCCCTGCACCACACGCTCCGGCCCGGGAGCGGCGCCTGCCCCGGCAGGGCCCGGGCCGGGACACGGCGCTGCCGCTGATGTCTGGCGCCCTCTGCTGGCACCACCCGCCACTCACCCGGCCCGGTAAATCCTGGCCGCATCGTGACGCTCGGGGTATTTCAGAACGTGTTCTCACGACTGCGTGGAAATGAGTCAAATCGTACACTGGAGCACGAGGTACTGACAGAATAACTACAGATTTCCTTATAACGTGTTTGGGGAAACAAATTTGCTGCTTCCCGGAGGAACAGTTAGTTTAATCCGGATTACAAATTTCCTAATTTTATAAAAAAGGAAACTGAAACACTTTTGTTAAACACTTCTGATTAGTAAAGAGCCCTTCAATTATTTTAGAACTTCTCTTCAACCAACAAAAAATGCAAATATGTAGAAATTTTTCTCTGAATTTATCTTAAAGATAGCCGGATAATTTATCCTGCAATTGGGAGTTAACCCCCTGAACTAGCTAACTATTTCTAGGACATATAGCTGCAAGTGATAGATTAAAACTAGAGATAATGTACATGCTCCCCCAGACAGAGGGGAGAGCATGTACATCATTCTCTGGTTGAAAGCCTGTACAGAAGATTACTGTAAAGAGCATTCCAGTTGCACTGAATATTTGTGCAGGATTGGTATCCTGCAAAATCCTGGTCAAGACAGTGTAGGAGCACCTCACAGAGACATAACTTTGGTGTTTAAACCAATGTGTGTTGCCTCCTATCGATAAATAGAAGTCAATTTAACACACAAACATGTATCTCCAATTCTTTACTTTTAAACTAGTAGAATGTTAGAACTAGCCTACTTAGCAGTCCCTCCAGTATTAATTATATGAACATTAATTACACATTAGCTCCCCAACTGCACATTTTCTGTCTTATACCCACAACTAACACAAGCAATCATAAGCAAAACTTCAAGTCAGAATTTTCAAGAGAGCTCTCCTGCAGCTGTTGAAAAAAGGACTCTTATTCCAGATCACTAGCACCAAATAGTCTTCAAATGTGCTTATGAATAAAAAGTCATGAGGAGATGTACAGAATTCAAGCATCTCAAGGAACCCATGATTAACTAACTGAGCTTGCTGTCACTATCAAAGCTGCTCTGAGTTGAGGTGCTGGCAATAATATGATCATAAGATAATAGTCACAGAAGGCCACTGCAGACCCAGGTTACACAGAGCTATTTGGAAGCTGCAAAGCAAGAGTTGAAATAGAAGTTTGTATACCATAATTTAACCAGCTTCCAGTCAAACTTGTAGAAAAATACTCCAACACATGTTTATGGTCAGTGTTTATCTGCAGCTCCTCCTCCAAAGCTCTGTGTGAGCACACAGGCCAGGATCCTCTGTGCCCAAGGCTGCTGCCCCTGTTTTCCCATGCTGGGCTAGGAATCCAGGCATCACCATCACGTCCAGGGGCTCAGCCTGGAGAATTCACTCCCTCTGGGTAGGTGCTCTACAAACAGGAGATGGCAGACAGCAAACACAGGAGCTTAAAACATTACAGTCACCTCGTCATGAACTCACTCAATTGCTTTAGCAGCATTTCTCTTTCCAAACCCACCTTATTCTCAGGCCCAGCCATTCCAGCCTTGGCCACCAAGACCACCTTGCCCTGCCAATGTGCTCCAGGGAAAACAGCCCTGTTCCCAAGGAGTCTGTGCCAGAGATGAGAGGAGGAATGATGCAATGGGGAGCTGCACACAGGACAAGCATTTTGGGGAATTGTCCATTTCTAACTGGTGATTTACATTCCAGGCTCAATCCTTGGTGCTTTTTTGCATTAACTAGCCCCTTGCCAGGTCCTTTTTTCTTTCCTGAGACCAATGTGCTTTAGCAGCTCTCCCGCTGAACAGGCTGGAATGGAACAGGGCAAACACAGTCAGCCCTTGGTCCCCGAGTCATGTTCGTCACTCCTGCACCTTCCCTTCGGCCAGAACAGCCTTTCCTCATGTCCCAGTTTCCCTGAGAAATGCCAGCTTGGGAATACAGTGGGCTACAAAGCAGCAGCATGGCTGGGTTCCTCCGCCTGCTCAGCTGCATGGGAGCAGAAGCCTCCCTCCCCTGCTTGGCAGGCTTTCACAGATTTGAAATACAGAGTTTAAAAAAACATCTTCAAAGTCCCACCCCCTAGGTCAGAATATAGGTAATAACACCAAAAAATCAATAAAGCCTCAGTGCATTCCAACAGACTTCAGCCTGGGGAGCTCTCTCCAAGCCTGAGGCCCGAGAAGGTCCAAGGGACTGACAGGAACATGGCAGCCCCAGGTTCCTTCCAGCACAGTCAGGTGTACTCAAGGAGGAATTATTGTCAAGGCAGAGCTTGAGAAAACTTAAGCACTTGAACTGTCTTCAAGTGACATCCAGCTGAACTCAGCCAGCCTCAGCAGACCACACCACTCCCAAAGAGAAATCAGGGGAAAAATAAAAATGGAAAAAATAGGCTAACCACCACTTGTGATGAAAGGGGCAAGGGAGCACCCTTGCTGAGGGGTGGGAGCAGTGCTGTGCCCTCCCCTGGCAGGGAGGGCCACCTCAGAGACCCCAGCAGAGGAGATTTGCTCAGTCTCAGAGACCAGTCCTCACCCTGTGCTTCAGGACCACCGACCTTGATGAGCACAGCCAGAGATACTTATTAGAGAATTTCCATTAAACTGGGGAAAGCTTAGAGGCCACACCTCAATGAAGGGTTACAATATTGAGAGGAGAGTGCCTGCCAAATTCTACGAACACAAAATGCCAGACCTCCCATATTTTTATTGCAGGCTTCTACAATAGGAGTAACTCCATTAGTCCCCACCAAAAAAATGTTTGCTTCCATACTTCGGTCCCTCAGCTTAACAACTTCTAAGGAAGCCCTTGCACACTCTGGAAATCAAGCAAGGCTAGAACACAAGTAGGTGGTACATGAGGTTTATATTAACTCTCATATGTCTAAACAAAAAGGTGTCAAGCATTGAAAGTAATCAAGTGCAAAAAGTCTTACAATGTAATTACAAACACGCCCCTTGTCTTTGGTTAGAGATGATTAATTCAGTAGTGCCTTTGCCCAAACCCAGATGGGTACTTTAGAGAGAGCCCAGAGTTACTGACTCACCCAAAGACAGCCCCAAGTGTTGACATGGTGCAGCTGACAGTCACACAGATGTGTCCTGTACATCTGAGTGTCCTCTGGGCCAACAGGACTTAGTTCTGTAAGAAGCAGTAAACATGCATGTACTTCTACTCTTAGACTTACAAAATACACTGAAATTATTTTAGAACACAGTTCCCAAGGAACATAACTTCTCCACAAAACTGGCTTCCTCCAGAAAGATCTGGTGCCTAGCTAAAGTCTCTGAATTCTCATCTTTCCTAGTCCATCTGCAAATTTTCCTTTATACTTCTATTTTGCCTCTAATAGAAGGTAAATGACCTTAAAATAACTACTTTATCTCTTAGAGGAAATAAATTTCCACAATCAAAAGCTTAACTTCATTAATTTAATCACAGAATTTTAAATTAAAAACGCCAGTCAGTTAACTCTGGGGAGTAGTCTGCTATGACCACCTGGCTAAAATCCCATGCTTCCCCAGGACTGCAGGCTTACATATACACCTATGCTAAGTGCCCACATCAGCTCCTCCTTCTAATCTCCCTGGCTCCAGCTCCTCTTAGGCAGCTTTCACCAGCAGGAACTAAAGCCAGCTGCCCTCAATGTATTGAGTGGAAGCACCTCTTTAGGTTAATCATACAGTAATTAATGAATAGTCTCATTAGTTTCTCAGTATATCCCTCCTGGAAAGTGGAGGCAGAAGTTACCACAAATAGCAGTGACATTCAATTATCTTCTTTTTCAATTGATTGATTTTTAAAACAAAAGATTAAACAGAAAACTCTGAAACACCCAGAAACATTCCTTCCTTAAAACATTCCCACATAACAAATAGATTCCTCCTTTCATTCTGGTCATTCCACTAAAATCAGCACATGGAAAATACCTGCTTATATCCCAGACACATAGGGACCAAAGCCATAAGACAGAAAGAGTTTAAGCTTCTGCCTTCCATGGATCAAAGGCTTTCTCTTTCAGGAAAGCCCCTCCTCAGTACTCACCCAGCACAGCAAAAGCCCCCGAGAGCAGCAGCAGAGACAAAGCTTTTTGTCCTGCCCTCGGGTTTAAGGAATTGTGTTCCCAGCAGCCCTGGGGAGGCCATCAGTGAGAATGGACACACCTGGAGCAGCTGCACCTGAAGCCACACCTGCTCTTCGTTAGTGTCTTAATGAGGATTTAGCAATTGAAAAAAGTAACATTTACAGTCCCAAAGCAAGGAGCAGGGAGGTGGGGTAGGGGGTTTTGAGCAGGCATAATTCAGGGGTGACAGCCTCAGTTCTCAGCCTGCTCTGAGGGAAGAGGGCAGGGCAGGGTCACCAAAATCAGCTCAGTGGTCAGTTGTGTGGTGCTGTGGAGGAGCAGAGGTGTCAGTGTCCTGGCAGCCTGGTGCAGTGGATTTGGACAGACCCCACAGCTCCGTGTTGCCCAGCTGTATGTGCTCCAAAACTCACCTCCAGTGCCATGGGCACACCTGCAGGGATGTGCCAGGGGGGTTGCTCTGCTCAGGGCAGCAGAGCTGATAAAGTACGGGAATGGTCTGCCCAGGGAGGTGGTGGAGTCACCAGCCCTGGACGTGTTTAAAAAAAGACTGGATGTGGCACTCAGTGCCATGGTTTAGTTGAGGTGTTAGGGCTGGGTTGGCCTCGATGATCTCTTTCAACCTTGTGATTCTGTGACATTCTGAGCTGCCCTTGGGGCTTTTCCAGCCCCAGCTGGGGGTGGCTGGAGGGCCTGGGAGCAGGAGGCTTCCCAGAGAGCAGCTCTGGGGGTCATGAGGAGAACTTATACATAACCAGGGTCCTCCCAGACTGATTTCTTTCTCCTGTTCAAAATCAGCATCCCTCAGTGGGGCCATTCGGGTGACAGAGGGCTGTTTATTTTCATGCTCACCATCTCATGGTTGTTTGTCCTCTTTGCATTTTTATCTCTGCCCTCCTCTGACAATGCAGTTTGAGAAATCCATGACTGAAATATTTCCAGGTCAGCCAAATTCAAATTCTCATATGTCAGGTTTATCCTGTGGGAGATTTGCTTTATTACTCAGATACCAGTTGGTTGTGATAAACATAGCAGGGTACACAAATGCTGAGCCACTTCCTTGTAAAAACATTTTTTCCTGAGAAAAAAAAAAATGTATACCTGAGATACCATTTTGGTACCGGTACCAAAATGTGCCGCTTTGAGATTATGTAAAATTAACAAATTTCAAACAATCTGTTGGGCATCTTAATTTTCTTGCTGGGTCAATGGAGCCAAAATCATAGCTTAATTCTTTAATTGCCTTTATCCTGCCTCTGCATTTGATTGGGGAGAATTATTACAACCCAAGGCTTGGACCCTGTTGTGTCAATTACAACCAGAAAGACTTTCAAACACAGCTCCTGCTTCAAAGACTATTTTCTCTCCATACCAACACAGTGCTTGCTATTCTCCATTTCCCAGATAGGGAACTGGGTCACAGCCAGCCTTTTGCCTGGAAGTGGAAGGGGAAAATATTTCACCACAAACTTGAGTTCAGCGGGAGCAAATGTTGGGCATGGTGAGCCCAGTGAGGATGTTCTGGACACCCACCATATTCTGGAAAGGCAGGTGAAGAGAAAGGCCTGGCTGTGACTTTTAAAAAGTGTCCTCAGAGCAGAGGATACTTGGCAGTCACAGGGTGTCTGCAGCAACACAAAGTGAAATCTTGCAGAGGGTAAAAATGCAGCCCTTTCCTGGGGCTGATGCTCACAGACAGCAGCTCACAAGGGGTTTTATTGTGCAGGCTTCTTTGCCATCATAGAGCAGCAAGTTAAATTCCATTTGTCCTCATGTCTGCCTCCCTGAAGGGGAGAGGACCCCTCCAAGTGTCTGCTTTGGCCCTCTGCTCTGCACCTGCCTTGGCCATCATATTCCACTTTGGGGAACAGGAATTTTCAGAGGCTCAGGTCAAGTGCTGGCTGCCTGATATCCATCCAGGAGAAAGGAGATGGTATGCATCTGGTGGAGATAATTGTTCTCTGATCTCATTGCTGTTGATCTAAACCAGTGTGAATTTGCACTGAAGATGAAGCAATGCTAGCATGGAGCCAATGTATGTGAGAGGAAACTCAAGCTTCATGCCTGCAGCTTGTATTTAAACCATGCTGCCTCCATGGACTGCTGTGTATGACACAATTAAGATAACACATTGTATAGTGTGTATTGTTTCATCTGGAGCCAGATGAAACAGCATCTGCTGCCCTTTCCTGTACTGTTGGACACTCATTTGTACCCAGTGGTACAGACTGACTGAAAAACAGACAGACTGAAAAACAAAAGCATGTGCATGGCTATGCTCCTGTATGGGCTCAATTTACTCCTGAATATTGTCATCTACAAAATATTCCTGAGCAGGGGAACAGGTGACAGGCAATACCTGACCATTTTCTCAACATGGTGTAGTCCCAGCTCTTCAGCATCTTGCCACTGCAGAGCAGCCCCTTTTCTCCCCTGCTCATCCCATACGGGTGCTGAGGCTGGAGAGGACTATAGTTATAATGGTAGTCTTAGTTCTGCAAAGACTTATTAATCCTGAATGGTCCTATGCAGCAGTTTTTGAAGTATGTAATTTCTCTCTCTTTCTTTCTTTCTTTCTTTCTTTCTTTCTTTCTTTCTTTCTTTCTTTCTTTCTTTCTTTCTTTCTTTCTTTCTTTCTTTCTTTCTTTCTTTCTTTCTTTCTTTCTTTCTTTCTTTCTTTCTTTTCTTTCTTCTCTCTTTCTTTCTTTCTTTTTTCTTTCTTTCTTTCTTTCTTTCTTTCTTTCTTTCTCCTCTCTCTCTCTCTCCTCTCTTTCTCTCTCCTCTCTGTCTTTCTCTCTCCTCTCTCTCTTTCTCTCTCCTCTCTCTTTCCTCTCTCTCTTTCTCTCTCCTCTCTCTTTCTCTCTCTCTCTTTTTCTGTCTCTTTCTCTCTTTCTGTCTCTTTCTCCCTTTCTTGCTTTCTTTCTCTTCCTTCCTCTCTTTCTTTCCCTTCCTTCCTTCTCAAGATCAGATCATAACTGATGATAGGAAATTCTTTCCTGCAGATACTTCCAAGCGTCCCACATAGACAAGGCACAACTAGGACTCTCAGTGGAAAGCAAGGGAATGCAGCACAGTTTGGCAACTTTCAAAATGTGTTTCAAGAATGGATCTGTGGCTGTGGCACATGTTACTTGTTGTGGTGACAGACCAGGCTAAATTAGTGCCTGTCCCAAGAAGGGAGACACACAGAGGATGTCACTGCTACAGCCCAGCCAAGTGTCCTTTCCAGGAGGGTCTGACCACACAGACCCGTGCTGCAGACTGGGTGAGGTCTGGAGCAAATTGCCAGCTGCTGGTGAAATGTAGAACTCTCTGTTGCTCTCAGGTTTTTTTAGCAGAACCAAAGCTACAAAATGTTTGATTTCTTTATTCAGGTATATATACTTTTTACACCCCAAAGCAGTTGAATAATGAAGTGAAGCATAAAGTCTTAAAGAAAGAGGAGCAATTTAGGTGAAACCAGAGAAATTAGTCTAAAGTCTGCATAAATAAATTGACAGGAATAAGCCCCATCCTAGATCCAGGGAGATGACTAAAGATAAAAATGCCTATTCTGTATTTTAATGTTACACTTATTACTATTTAAATCAAAACATTTTGGTCCACAATTCCCCATGGTTACAGAGGTTCTTTTTTATCCTGAACTATGCTTTGGAGAAGGGCCTTTTCTGTCTCCTACTCAGTGACAGGAAAATGATGTATATTAAAAAAATATTTTTGAAGCCAAGTTGTCAAGGTTTCAAATTTCTCACTATGCAACCAATTCTCACAAGATGCCAGATCTTGGAAATAGGGGTCAGAGACTTCGAGGTTTTCCCACCCTTAATATTTACATTCACAAATGGTTTGCAGCATAAGATTCTGAGAAGTGGTCAGTGATTTTCCCATGTTTGTTTATCCACGGTGACACTGTGGCCAGCTAGCTCATGAAATAATAATGAGCCTGTTCCAGTGTAAAACACAAAGAACTGCACTTTCCATAGAGTTCCAAGTCGGATGGGACTGTCATTTTAGTAGTTGAACTGAATCAAGTTGCTGCAACCTTCAACTTGTATTATCTTTCCCTCCCTGAATTTCATTACGGAGTTAATTTAAATTACTTCAGCAAACAGCCATGGCATTGGTGGTGCTTCTGTCAATAAAAGTGTGCCTTGGAGCACTGGGCAGGTCTCACACACACAGAATTAGGCACTGGAGCCATACACTGGGCAAAATCCTGGCCTTGGCAAAATTAATGGTAAAAGTTTTGGATTCAGTATAAATAGGCCTTCTGTCTGTCCTTCCTTGCAGGGAATGAGATAGGAGGGAGTAACAAAAAAAGGAAGGTGATAAATCCGGGGTGCACAGTCACCAAATGTAACTGGTTACACAGTGGCAGCAAACTTGAGACCTCTACACAGCCACTTGTTGGGCATTAGAGAGCACCTTTTTTCTGCAGGTCTTACACAGAGTTAAGGTCTGAAAAAGAGTTTCTAAGAGGAGAGCAGAGAAATGTGTTGAATCTTGAGAATCAACCATTTAAATTGTTTCTGAAAGTACCCTGCCCATTACCAATTTCACCCACACATGCGATGACAACATTCTCCTTTTGATCTATAGCCTGCACCCACAGGTCACAGATTTTAGAAAAAGCCCTGTGATTTACCTCACTAACACAGACAGCGAGCAGTGAATGTTCTGTGCCCCACAGATGTGGGTTACCTGTGTGCACAGCAAAACAGCTGCATCATTCCTCAAGATGAAGAGTGAAGGGATGACAGCACAGACCGAGCACTCTGCCCTGAACGCTTTCCTTGCCTTGAGTTCCTGCTTGTACTTGGAACTTTCAGTGTGCAACTTTCTGGGATGGAAAGCTACAGGTCCTAAGCCTGTCCAGAAGCTCTGACTGTTCCTCTCTGCCTTTGGCCCTAGACGCACCTTCAGACTGGTTTTGCACATTTCCCAAATTTGGTCACATCACCATCAGGAGGACACAAGCAGACACTGGGGTGTTCAGTCTTCCTCAATGGCTGCACCAGATAATGAAAGACATCTGTATTCCTGTTGGGAAGGGTTTCCCAGCCTTCCCTAAGTAATTGATGTTGGCATCAATACAGCACTTTTTGCTGCTACGGCTCAGTAGCATTTATGGTAGGTTTCTTTGTTAACTATGCTTTCATTTTTTCCCTATTTCCTGCTCTTAGAATCTCGTCCAGTAAATTCCTTGTTTGGGTTTTATGGACTTTTTGATCATATGTCTTAGAAGATAATTCTTTTGGGATGTCACAAGCGTAGAGGAACTTGAAAGAATTACCATTGTTGACAAGATGTTTGGCCATGGACAAGTGTTCCTCATTAAGAACAGGTTCTGTTTTCTACTTATAAAAACAAACTTCCTGCACACTCCAGTTACAAGGAAATGGCCTTATTTTTATAAGGATGCATTTATGTTTGAAGCCAGCAAGGGGTTTAGTCCTTGTCTGGCCTTTTATCACGTTCATGGTTGCTTTCCCTTGCCCTTGCAGAGCTTGAGAGAAACTCCTCTCAGCACACCATCAACCCTTGACCCAAAGCAAAACTAAAGTACCTTAAAAATAATCTTGTGTGCTTGCTGCAAGCTAGCACAGAGCTACACTTCAGAGTGAGGTCTAGAGTAATCCCATTCTGGGTTCCTGCTGGCTCTGCCCTTGCCTTGTGTTATTAATAACAATTTATGACTCTTCTGCCATGTCCCTCATCTTGCAGCACATACAGTGATGCAAATTGAATGCCAGGAGCAATAGCATGAACTGCCTGTGGTTACCCAGGAAAGCTGGGGTAGAACTCAATACAGAGCCTGGCTCTCTTGGGTCTCATTTGAATTTTGATTTTTTTCTTTCTTAGTGCCATCTTCACCAGCCTCCCAAGCTGGAGCTTGGCACAGCTGACTGAAAGGGGTTGGCAGGCAGGAGCAATCCAACTGAACTGAATGGAGTTGTTGGATGGCTTATAACCAATCATCTGGATAAGTTACCTGATGTCACACAGGGTGAAGACATTGGAGGTATAAAGTTCTGCCTTAAATCCTGGCAGAAGCCATGATTCAGTAGACATTAAAGCATGTACTTAATTAAAACCTCCCTGTCTGATCCCTGGGCAATCAGGCATGTGAATGTGTGTTTAGGGCTTGTCAGGAGTAGCTGTTGTCTTGTTTCCTTGAGCGAAGTACTCCATACCTTTTCTGCCTGGCTTTGGACCACTCTGGAGCTGTTTGCAGAATTAATGAGGATTTATGGCCACACTGCAATGGGGAGACTCGGGTTCCCACTGTGCTGGTTCTGGCTGCTGTGCCCACCTCACTCCTGTGTCTGGAAGCCTGGGCATTTCCCCCTTGCTGCCATAGGCCTTACACACTTGTGTACCCTCAGAAAGGTCTCCCCTGCTCTCAGCAAGTCTGGCTTTTAGTCCTCTTTATTTTCCATAAATCATCTTTTGAGTTCCTTGTGATGCAAACACAGAGCCTGAAAGGGATGATATGTTGACAAAATCTTAGCTTACTTCTATAGCTTCAGAACAAAAAAGGATGGTCAAAGTTTTTACATTAAACCTGTTATTTCCATTGAAACAATTCCTGTTATTTCTTTTTAATCTTTTGTTAAGGATGATGAGAAGGCTGCAGGTGATGGGAAGGATGGGGAGCACATTTAAATAATTTCTATTTTAAGGCTTTAAAAAAGTCTTTTATTTTATTTAAAGCCCACATTCACACATTTGCATTACCCTTAGCCAAAAAAATGTCAAACAACAGAATCCCACAGAAGGGTATTTCCCTGTTTCAGGCAGCTCTCACAGCAATGAACCTGAGTTAATTTTGGCTCTATCCTCACACACTCTGGCCTCTGGCCCCAGTCCAGCAGAGCAGTTTGAGCCGTGTTTCTTGCCTGCTGCTTTCAGCAAGTCCCTCTGCCTATCTTCAAAGATAAGCACGTGCATAAGGGCTGTGCTGGAGCAAGGTCAGAGGCAGCCCATGGACATTGAGCCCTTTGTATCTCTACAGCATCTTGAGGGTTTCAGAAGAAAGGCACTGCTGTATCCAAAGTTTACATATGGAGATGTCTGTAAATTTTAAAATGTAACCCCATGAGCCTCCAGAATGTGATATACCCTCGCATTTGCCTTTTTTTTAATAAGCAATATGTAAAATATTATCTGCCTCAGAGTTCATACAAAAATAATCGCTGTGCCTCTTCCAGATGAGAAGAAAAAAACCCATGCAAACGAGCTTACACACATACACACACAGAGTGAAAAACACTTAATGTTGAAGGATTTATAGTCTGTATTGCTGGGTCCTCCTGCTTCCTGCAGATGAAAATGGGCATCTAATCATCAGCATGATGATAAAAGCATTTAAAAGCATGCAAAAACAAGAAAAAGGAAGAGACGTGGGCCTGACTCAAAGCAAAGAGCACTGATATGAGGGTGGGCTCACATTTATGAGCTGCTGGCCAAGAGACAGGGCTGGGAGCAGTTTGTGGAGCAGTTTTGGCCTTTCTAACTGAGCGGCGGGCTGGGGCGGGGAGGTGTGCATGGTGGGGATAGTTAATCATGTCTGCAGCGTTTTGGCAAGGTCAGGAGTAGATTACGTGTGTCAGGCTCTGGCTTCCCTGGCAGTTTGAGAGGGATTAGGAATTGTGCTGGCTCAGGCAGTGAGAAGGTGATGAGACTTTGTTATCTCCCATACATGAATTTTCGGTAATGAGGGGAGGAAGGACACTGGGGACTGGAGAGGAAAACGGAAAGTCTCTGCCCTTAGGCTAAGCAAAAGGAAAGCTGCATAATGAGCAGGGACATTTTATACAAAGGGTGAGGCGTATTCTGGCACCTTGTTTAGCAGGAGTTAGAAAGTAACAGCAGGTTGGTTATGCTAAAAAAGAGAAGTTTGTGGTCTAGGAATTTTTTCCACACCTGCTAATGGACAGGATGGAAGTGGTGAAAGGAGCAGAGACACCAGCAGGGATGTACAAACAGTGGGAAACACAGAGTTTACAGAGAAGCCCAGGCCCTGGGCTAGCAATCAAGAAACAAGCCTAACCAATGTATATGTGACAGATGGGCCCATTTATTAAGTATGGTTGGAAATGGGTTCCCAATATCCCTTTTTCATTTTCCCTAAAGACCCTCTTTCCACTGGATCTTGAGCACGGACAGCGTACAAAACCAGTAATCACCACATGTTAGCAGTCCCCATTTCAGGATGCTGCTGAGGGGAGCACAGGAATGTCAGTGCAAGGCTGGGCACAGGGGGTTGTTGATGGGGACCTCAGCACAGGCCAGGCCACTGAGGAGCTGCTGGGAGGGCACAGAGCCATGTGGAGGCAGGTGACACCATGTGCAGGTGCAGCCCTGCTCAGAGGGGAGCTGTATGAGCCTGTGTGGGTCACTGGCTTCACACACACTCCGGTTTTAAGCTGTGCAATGTCCCAGATGTCAGTATTCAAAGCTGTAGTGCTTCAGCCCTCCTCGGGCTGCACTACAGTCTCAAAAATGCTTGTTAGGCCTTGGCCTTGACAAACAGCACTTGGGATCAGCTCCTCCTGAGCTGATCAGAAACACTGTCCAGTCCCAGGAGCTTGAGTTGTCTAACGAGCTCCTGGTTTTAACTAACAGCCTTAAAAACTTAGTTTTCTTGCTGAATAGCAACCCAAGTGGAACAATATTTTTGTTATCAAATTTTCAAAGAAACTTGCTGACCTAAATTGCAGCCAGGATGGAAAATTACTGTGACTAAAGCCCAGTGTCTCGTGGCCATGTAAAGAGTGGTGCAAAGTGAGACCCTTTGGGCTCTCCTGGACTGCAGCAGGCTGAGACCAGCACCTCTCTCTGAGTGGAGCCTCTCAGAGCCAAAGAGCTCTCAATGTTGCTGTTCCTGCAGGACCATCACCAAACCACAGCAACAGAGCCTGGGCTAATACCTCACTCAATATCTCACTGGGCTCAACCCTGAGGAGATGCAAAGAGATCTGATGTGAGTCCGTCACTGAACTCAAGGGAATTTTCACAGGTATTTACCTTGTACCTGCTCCTGTAGGTCTGTGTGAGGGTCAGTGTGCTATAGCCAGTGTACAGTGAACTTTGCCATGCTAGATTCTTCAGTGCTTTAGAGTCGTAAGTTAGGCCTATAAGTGAGTTATTGTTGTGCTGTTGTAAGTCCTATAAGAATCTTCTGTTAAATTGTTTAAATTAAGCTCTCTATTAAGTGCTGTTAAGTCTAAGAGCTATTAAAACCTCTAGGCCTAAACTGTTGGTGAAGTCCAGGGCTAAGTTTATGCAAGAGGGTTCACTCTGAACATTGTGGCTGAACAGGAGGGTCTCCCTTATTCTTTCTTATCTTTACCCTTTTCCTATCCCCACCCTCCAGGTAGATAATTTTTTGTTGATTTTCATTTCAGATAGATTGATTTGGGGTTTTAGTCCAATTTTTCTCTGTGTGCTTTAACCATCTAGTAAGCAGTAGGGTGAATCTTGCTAACAAGTTTGTCACATTTTCCCCTTAATATTAAACCTGCTTTTGCTGGTACCTTTGCCAGCAATTCTTTGAGCAACCGAAACCACTCATTTGTGACAAATTGTTGTAGTCAGCAGGATGAGAAATGAAATCACTGACTACTTACAAAAGCATGGAATAAGTTCAGGTCCTGAGTTCTCAAATGAGCTCGGAATAATTGGCATGATTAGGAAGCTGTGGAGGAACGTCTAGAAACAGCTAGGGGCCATATAAAGGCTGGGAAAACAAAGGAATTATTTGTAAAATGTTAGGCACCTGCCTAGAAGCTGCCTGCTAGTTTAGGAAAGATCACGTTAAAGAGAAACAAGAACTGAAGACTGAGATAGAAGGCAGGTAAACAACTGAACTATTACTGTCCTTGGAAATAGAACAGCTGCAGAGACAGTTACGAGAAGAAAAGAAAGGAAAACAAAAGCTGAAGGAAAAAGTTGAGCTGATGCTTATGCAGGTTCCAAATCCTCCTGACATTGTTCAGATTAGAAAGCTAATTGCATCCCCTGAAGATTGGGATGGAAATATATGGGGTGATCCCTGCAGTAACAGACCAGGGGGAAATGATCTTTTATCTCCTTCAATTTCCCCCGTGTATGAAGTCATATCCATTATAAAAACAGAGGTAACTACCAGACCTCAGGGTGGACAGAGAAATCATAACCAAACCCCAACTCCATTTGGTCAGATTCAGATGGCAAATTTGCAAGAATGCTACAGCCATAAACCAGGTGAAACTGGAACTGAATATTTATGGGGAGTTTGTCTATCTGGAGGAGACAGAGTCTTATTAAGTGGTGAAGAAGCTAAAGGGTTTTAGGCTCCTGCTTTTTTTAACTTCCTACCCCCCAAATGATCCCCATTCAATCACAAGCAGAGAGGCATACTGGGCTGGTGACATAGATGTGAGGGAGAGAGGAGAGCCTCTGATCATACCCACTAAATCTTTGAGCAAACTCTTCACTGCTGTTACAAAAGCTGCCTGTGTCCAAGCCATGCATGAGCCTTGCCCTAGTAATGCTCCCATTACAGCACCTGTAAACTATGAAATGTGAAAGCCACTAATTAAGGGAGCCCCTGCCAAACTCAAACTCTACCTGGCTTCAAAATGAGGTGAAATTAAAAGAGACACGGCCTTTAATGTAGAATTGGCTGGGAGTGTTGCTGCAATTTTAGAACACAGAGAAATCCCCAGCTGGGCAACACTAATGAGTGACATCATAAATTAAAGTCAAGAGAAAGGACGGAGTGATTTATCCAATAAAACCAAAAATAAAAGTCATAATTTTAGACAAATTGACTATTCGCAGGAACCAGGACCTACAGGTCACCCATCCAGAAAACAGAGGTGCTGGAAAGAGCTATATAATCACATATTATCATTAGACATTCCAAAAGGTGCAATTCAGAGACAGCCTGGTGGTGTTATTCAGAGTCTAACTGATGCATTCCTGATGAGATGTATGTATATTGTATGGCAGGCCATATCAAATTCCACATATTCCAGGAGAAATCCACAGGAGGGGGGAAATTGACTGACAGAAGTAATTAATGGCTCTAAGTTCCACATAGCAGAAGCTCCAGAGTTTCATGGTGTTATCCAGACCCATAGGATTGGACACCCCTGCTCATCTGTTCCAGCCTGGAGACTGGGTCTATGTTAAATGCTGGGACAGTGACCCCCTGCCAGCTGAGTGGAGAGGACCATTCCAAGTCCTGCTGACCAGCCTCACCACAGTCAAAGTCACTGGCAAAGGATCCTGGATTCACTGATAGTTTCTATCAGAGGGCCTCTGCTCCTGGAAAAAATGGAAAAACAGAAACTGGTTAAAAGGAAGTGGTTTGAATTGTTTTTTTTTTTCTCCATTTACTATCTGCAGAGTCAGTAACCATGATTCAGCTTTGGAACCAAAATTTGCACGCGGGTCTATGTATCCAATGCTCTTCATAAAAACACTTGTTGGGTTTGTACTCAAATGCCAAGAATTAATCAAGATAATAACTGGCCATTAATTGGTGTTTTAATGAATGAGACAAACCTTAATGACAGTTGGGAACAGGTCCCTAAGGACTATGTACCTGTAACTCTAAGCAGCTTAGTTCCTGACCAAGAAAACTACAAGGTTCTCTGTGTGGTGGTTAATGTCACAGGAAAGGTCATTCCCCCTCCGTACTGTCATAACACTGAATTTGAAATAAGGCCAGCCCCAAAAGTCATAGCAGGATTGGCACAGACACCCTGGAGAGTGGTTCCCCTGCAGGGTTCAGGATGGTATTAAATGTGTAAAAATGAAGCATGGAAAGTTTTGCCCCTTGATCAATACTGGGCCTGTGCCCTCAGGGCTATAATGCAAACATAGCAATATTTGATCACCTCAAAAAACAAAGTGGGGGGATGAGGAGCTATGTAAGGAGATGAAAACATACAATAATCCCCTTGTTGAGTGTCCCATGATTTTCCATAGTGCAATTATAGCTCCTGTTCCTTCTTTAGAAGTAATGGAATTGGAGAAAGCAATTGTTAACATTTCAGCCATTATTGAACATACTGAGAGTCCAATTTCAGATGTAATCACAGCCTTACGAGAAGCAGCTCGTGTGATTCTGCAAGACAGACTGGGTCTTGATTTTCTGCTGGTCTCACAAGTGGGCATGTGTAGAGTCATTAACACTAACTGTTGTTCTTATATAGATGAGACTGGAAGAATTAAAAAATATTTGGCTGAAATTTGGAAACAAACTCAAATTTTAGGTCAGGTAACTCTTGCAGATGACTCATTGGGCTTTGAAAATAATAACCATATGCTTACTTCAAAGTTAGCAAACTGGACTTGGATAATACAAGTGTTCATACTGGTTGTATTTGTAATTAGTGTCTGCACAATTACTTGGTGCATGCTGTAGTTTCTGGTCATCTTTGTGGGCTACTGCTAAATATAACTGATGGAGACTAGACAAGATAGAATTTTTTGTCAAGTCTCTAAAGAGGAGAAATGATACCTAAAGATTTTCAGCTATTAAAGTATTTGTAGCTTCGTAGATTTTTAATATATAGCTGTATAGTTTCTAGGACTTTCTTACACTTTAGAACCGTAGTTACTCTTTCTCACATTTTACGCCACGTTCTTGAAATTCTGTTTGGTCTTCTTTTCAAGGAGAAGAATTTCTAACAAGAACATCCTGTTTTGTTCCAGCATCTGAGCCAAAATAATAAGATAGTGCATAGACATTACAAGATGCAGAGCTAAGATCCCTTGGCGGGGCTCCAATGGGGTAGATGTAACCATCTACCAGGACAACCATTCTCCTGTTGAATTTACTTGCTAGAGATGCTAATTAGTTAAACTTATAAAATTGTGAAAACTTGATGCTACACGTGCACATAGTTATAATGCGTGCACCTGAAAGCTTTCATTAAATGACTGCTATTTCTGTTATCAATTTTAATATTGTTTGTAAAGTTTTCCTTCTGATTTTAGCCAACAACTTAACTAAAACTGTGGAGATTAAACCAGAGGATTCCTTAAACCAGGAGTGGTTGATTGGGAGAATGGTTACATCAGAAATTAGATCACACAGGTAAGGAAGGTTTTTATTTTGTTGCACAGAGCAAAGGGGTGGCCCTAAACAGGAAAACTTGTGAAATTACTCCTACAGAATGTCCTCAGCGTAGATTAAAATTGCAGTAAGAGCACCCTGCTAAAGCACCACCCCTACACATCCCCAAGTAAAGGAAAAACTTCTTGATGCACAGGGCAAATTGATTATGCTGGGCCACTGAAACCCTCTGAGGAACACTGATGCATCCTTACAGGTGTAGAAGGAATCTCTGGCCCACTCATGGCAATTAAATGCCAAAAGGTCAAAAATACAGCATAGGGACTGTCATGTTGATTATGGAGCCTAACTACTCCCAATACCATCCTAAATGATAGTGGCTCACATTTCTCATGTAAGGTACAAGAATGGGCCAGTCAGGGAGGAATTCAATGGATATTCCATACCCTGTATTTACCCCAGTCAAATGGAATCACAGAAAGGGATAATGGCCTATTGTAAATGGGCCTTAAGCCACACATGACCACTCTTCCAGGTTCAGCCCTTTGCCCATTGAGAAGATGCAAAGGCATCCAGCTGGAGGGGAATTTTCAGAGGTATTTACCTTGTACCTGCTCCTGTAGGTCTGTGTGCTATAGCCAGTGTACAGTGAATGTTGCCATGCTAGATTCTATGTTGTGAGTTATTGTTGTGCTGTTGTAAGTCCTATAAGAATCTTCTGTTAAATTGTTTAAATTAAGCTCTCCATTAAGTGCTGTTAAGTCTAAGAGCTATTAAAACCTCTAGGCCTAAACTGTTGGTGAAGTCCAGGGCTACGTTTAGGCAAGAGGGTTCACTCTGAACATTGTGGCTGAACAGGAGGGTCTCCCTTATTCTTTCTTATCTTTACCCTTTTCCTATCCCCACCCTCCAGGCAGATAATTTTTTGTTGATTTTCATTTCAAATAGATTGATTTTGGGTTTTAGTCCAATTTTTCTCTGTGTGCTTTAACCATCTAGCAAGCAGTAGAGTGAACCTTATCTATAAACTTTGTCATATTTTCATTTTAATGTTAAACCTGCTTTTGCTGATACCTTTGTCAATGATTCCTTGTGCAACCTAAAACACTCTTTCATGACAGCTGTGCTTTGTATTTGCTCGTGTAGGAGTCACACCTCTCCTAAAAGAAAAGGGGAGCAGAGCACTCTGGCACCAGCTGCCTTGCACAAAAAGACAGTGCAGATGGGAAGGGAGGTTTGGGATGCACCACCATGCACATGTTGCCCAGACCAAGAAAATTAAAGCACAGGTAAGAATCAAGCATTAAAGGAAAACCTCCTGCCCTTCACTCCCAAGAACACCTGACAGTGCCTGCCAAGTTTCTGTCACCTGCCCCAAGTGCTGCCCAGCTCTAGTGCTGGGTGAAACAAGCCACCACATGCCTGGCAGCTGCAGCACTTTGTACCCTTTGCCTTCTAACATAATTCACAGACATTTGCCTTGGGAATGTGACAGGAGGGATCACAAGCAAAGAAGCTTGGGCAACAAAGAGAAATCACCTTGATTCAGTCCCCAGGCAGCCCATTTAGTTATTATTCCTGTCTTAAGCTCCCACCAACGCTATAAGCCACAAATCAAGGTGAGTTTAAAATTCAGCACATTTTAAAAAGTTTAAAAATAGATGTGATCATGACTGTAGATTAAATGTATTGATAAGCGTGTAAGTACCCTCATCATTTTCCAGGGTCACATGGGAAGACCTGAGTAGTACCAGGAGCTGAATCTGTTTGCCAAGGAATGCTTTAGAGTTTTGCCAGCAACACTGCCCTCATCGTTCCTCTCCCTCTTGTAACTTATCTTTATCTTCTTTACAAAAATTTCAGCAGTTTTGCCTTTAAATGACAAACATGTTGCTGGGGTCCTAAGGGCACTAATTAGGACCTGAGAGCCTAAAGGCCTCAAGCAGCTTCACCTGTAGCCTCCTCCCATACCCCTGCCCATGGCCCCACATTCGAGCTCAGCCCAGGGCTGTAAATCCTAGACTCTCTTTTGTGGGGTGTTAGTCTTTGGCTCTGTTAGAGTTATGAGTGTTTCTGTTTTATGGCTCCTGCTTGTATATTTGAGGCCATAATCTGTAGTAGGCTGGTGTGAATAATGCTTTCCTACGAGGGCTGATGGAGCCTAACTGGGGAGAGCAGGGAGTTTGGGAATGTAGCAGTGGTTGTTTCCCCCCCCCACCCCACGATGCTATAGAAAATGTAAGGTGCTCCTAGTTCCTTTTTGTATAGGAAGAAACTGATATATCCTTCAGTCAGAATAGTCTGCTGAAATGACGCCTTTGGTCCTGCCTTTTATCCATCTCCTGCTGCAGCTGAGGTTTTACCCCAACTTCATTCAGACTGTGAGCGCGCTAAGTGTGAGCAGGCTGGCGGCGTNCCGGGAGCCTCCCGGGCAGCCCCCGCATCGCCGGCGATGCGGCTGTCCCTGCTCTGTGCGAGCTCTGCGGTCCCCCATGGACGAAGCGAGGTCCGTGCCAGGACCCTGGTAAGGCTGCCCTGCCCACGCACACGGCTGAACTTCAGTAATGGTGACAAAAATGGCATTAAACTCAATGGTGAGGCAGGTCATCAAGGTCAGATGCAAGCCGACTGCAAAATGACGTGTTAAACATGGACAATGATCATCAAATTACTAACTACATAGCAATAAATGCTGCAGGCAAGAACTGCATTCCCTGTGTTTAACTGTGTGCATCAAGGAATTTGAGTGTCAACAATGCTGTTTTAAAGATTCATTTATTTGGTTCTGATCTAATAGGTTCAGTCTTGTTCAGTTGCACTGGAGTTTGGCACAGCAGTCCAAACTAGAATCTCAAACATAATCGCTGCAAAGTTGCTTGGTAAGGCCACTAACTTATAAGGCTAATCTCTGCCTTCAGTATATATGACAATAATCTGAATAACCATAATTTACAAACTCTTAGAGCTGTGCAGGGCTTGTTCTCCAACTGCAGTGTTAGTGCTGATCACTGTTACCCAGAAAACCTAGGGCAGAAGGTAAGTGCTGTTTCATTTTGGGATGGTGACTGATAGTCTTTACCCTGCCAATCTTCAAAACAGCGAAAGTTTGTAAGGTGGATAAACAGAACAATTCTTTCCAGACCCACATGTGATGTTCCTTGGGTTTGCTAACCTACTTTGCTTGTGGCAAAGCCTGTGTGGCTTGTGGTCTGGCAACTGCTGCAATGATACAGCCACTAACAGGTCTCATTAATTGCTGGTATCAAATATACTGGCAACTTGCTCACATTTGTGATGGATTTTTTGTAATCAAGCTCATCCCTTCATCAATCTGGTTAATCAATTTTATTGTCCCTCGGGCAGAGCTGCTTGTGGACAGGTATGACTGGTGATATTGAAGTAGCCTTGGCATATGAATCAAAGGGAAGAAAAGACCCTGGGTGTAAAGAAACTTCTATTAATCCTACAGAAAATTTACCTTTGATAATGAAATATTTAGTGCACTTTTATTTAAAGAAACATCTCTGTGAAATGAAAACAATAAACAGCTGCTGATGGCTTAATAGCTTAAGTGCAGCTGGAACATTCAATCAATCTGAAAAAATTGTGAGTATATTTCAGAATGGTGGAGGTTATTGCTGTGATACATCTAACCTTAATGGCAATGGGAAAAATATATCCTCTCTTGAGAGTTCTTGAATAAACCTGTCAGTTTGTGACCAGTTTATTACATTCCCTCTTGAGTTCAGTAATCTGTGGCTGTGCTGAATAGCTGAGTAAGGCTAAAGCAAGGACTGACCAATTTATCCAAAAAGGTGCCTTGGCTGAGCTGAGGCCTAATATGGGTGCAGGAAGGGTGAGCACAAAGGATGCCCTGCTGCTAGAATACAGGTGCTGCTGCCCCTCATTCTCCCTGCAGCAGAACTGCTTGGAAGCCAGTGCTCCTCACTGCCATGTACCTTCTGTGGTGCTGACAGGCATTGCCAACCGTGTCCCCTGAGGAAACAACCTGCAAGAAACCAAGTGGACTTGTTGGCTCTAATACTCCATTTTTCCTATAGCAAAAATAGTTTGAAATGTTACCCTTAACTAACCTACTCTGGTGGCAGGCTGGGTGTGAGGTTCCTGTCATTCATGTGAAATTTTGCAGATGGATGGTAGAAAAAAATCTGTTGGTGGCAGTGGTGATGGGGGGGAGAAGTCACCCAACAGGTGTTCTTTGCTGGCTCAGGAGCATCTGCTTGACTGGTGAGCAGGAACACCAGCCTGCTGTGGTGTGCAGCAAGGTTGCATGGACTCTGGGGAAAGCCAAACCTGGTGCTTGGAGCTGGCATTGCTGCCCTGGGAGGGAAAAGGGGCAGTGGGTGAGAGAGTGGGGGAGTAGAACTGGGATACCTGGCAGGATCAGCTCCTTGGGAGCCAAGCTGCACTAGTCCTGATGCCAACAGGATTGCTCCCCTCCTTTTCTTTCAGTACCTGCTGCTGCATGTAGGCAGTGCCTGATACCTGTGAACCCCTGGCAGCTCATTTGTGTGTACAAATATAACCTTTCTTCAGATAGAGGTTAAAATGATAAGTTGCAGTAAATCTGAACAGATGCACTTAACTTGTTGGCTCTTAAGTGTGATTAAGTGTGGAGGTACTCCTTAACTCTATGGTTTGTAACTCTAGCCTTCACAATTAGCTCTAGTACATCAGCAAGTGGTTCATTTTCATTTGGCTATCTCTAATCGCACTGCAGTTATTATGTTAATGGTTTTGTAACTATCCAAATCCATCTGCTATGTCTCCCTTCAATTGCTTCCAGGGGCTACCATTATCAGGTTGATCAAACCACTTGCTGGCAGGAAAGCTGTCTGTTCACAAGAACTGGAAATATGTCACATTTCAGTAAAACTGACTGTAAGATTAAGCACAGGGTCAGCCTGGGAGCCCACCTGGCCCAGCAGCAGAGGATATCAGAGGAGTGAGACACGAAAGTGCAGAGTAGTTCAGCTCCCAGGCCAGGCTCAGACACTGCAGCCAGGACACTGTGTAGCTGATAATACATCATGACAAGACATTCCACAGCTTAACTGTGTCAAACCCCACTATGTTTTGTTTTGAATATGCTGTTGCCAGACTAATTTGGTATCTCTTGGTAGAAATCAAGGTCTTATCCTTTTGCTGGCCTAAAGAGTCCCAGCCTGCTTGAGCTGGTCCTTGTCTGCTAATTCCCCTCACGCTCTTCTTTGTATCTTGTCTTGTTCAATCATGACCTTCTGTTATGCGAGACCAAAAAATGCAGGCAATATTCAAAATAGGACTAACTGGCATAATGGCAAAGTGATGCCTTATGGGTTTTGTTTCCTGTCTTCTGACTTGTCTTCTTGTCTATGACTGAGCATTAAAGAACATTATACCACAAAGATCTTTGGTAGCTCCAAATCTAGTTTGAGTGAGGATGGTCAGAAACCGCATGCCTTGAAAGTGGGAGAAATTTACACAGGTACCTCACTTTACATTTACTGGTCATTTTGTTATTGGCTTGTTGGTACTGTGATGTCCTTACACCTGTCTGAGCAAAGCATATTCCAGTCACAGGAACCACCTTTTGACCTGTATTATTTGGACAAATTGCTGGAAGAAATAATCAAACATTTGTTGTATGTTGTTTTTAGGGATGGTCAATATATCACTGTCATTAGTTGTTTCTGATGTACAGAATTGTTGTAGGCCTATGGAGAACATTTTGTCTGCTCAGCTCAAGGGCAGAGCACTTCAGATGCATCTGTAAGTCCTGTTTAGTTTTTAAATAAGTTCCTATGGAGCTCTGCATGCATTTGCTTTTGTCTATTGATTAAATAGGAACGATTCTGGCTTTTTAAAACAATGTATAGGGTTGTTTTCAGTGCCTGGAGGTTTATAGATTTTTGTGTGTGTGATACCAGTCTAACATAGCTATTGAGAAAACAAAGGCATCCATAAACTTGCTTTTATGTATTCCTTTATCTTTGTCTCAAGTTAATGGACAAGGAGAGCTGAATTGCTCCACAGGGGTTGGCTCTGGGTAAAACAGCCCGTTAGTAAGAGGCCAATCTGAAGGCAGGCTGGCAGCTCCAGGACTGCTCCCCACTGAGTCACGCAAACACCTGTGCTGCCCAAATTGCATTCCCCTATTCCCAAGGGAATGTCGTCTGTGCTCTCATTGATTACTGTTTCTGACACGGCTCTGTGTGGGATTTTCTGGCTTTGAGAGCCATCTACAGAAAGTACATATTGATTGGATCCTCCTGGGATGGGTGGGTAGGAAAAACCAACAGCCCTTTGTATTGTGTAGCAAAGCTTTTCTGAGTGAATGGCCTTAGCTAAAAAACTTTATGTAAACTTTAGAGTACGGAGCCCAGAGAACTTCTTGTCAGCAGGAATAACAGCTTTTTGAGCTAATGGGCTGTTCTGAAAAAGAACAGTAAATTTCTTTCCAAAATAAGTAGAAATTAAGACACTGAACTCATTAAGCAGCTGCCCTGTTAAGTGCTGTAGTGTCTGCTGAAATGTGGCTGCTGCTGAGCAAGATTTGCATTTGTGGGCACCATGGCATCTCCAATTACTGCTCAGCAGTGAAGAAGCCTGCAAGGCAGCAACTATTAGCAGAGGCTCTGCTAACTGATCCATGCCAGCACTTGTGCTGGACATCCAGTGCTGTTATTTTAATTGCCCTTTGTGTGGAGTTTGATAAAAGGAAAGTGCTTCTAGAGAAAGAAGAAAAAAAAAAAGAGAGAGAGAGAGGGGATGAAATAGATGTGCTTGCAGGGTGTTACAAATGCTGCAAGTTCAAGCACCATGTGTTCTGGGACCAGCCAGAGAGCACACTGCAGAGTTTGGCACACTGAACCCATCAGGCACAGTCCTTCAAACAGCTGATGAGAGCTCATCGGTTTTTCTCTAGTCCAGCACTGTGTTTAAAACAGACCCAGCTGGGACAAGTAGTCATGTACAGCAACAGAAGTGTTGATAGAAGAGGTTGTATCCTGTGATGCAAGTTGTTTTCAATGCTACATCTTACCCTCTTTTTGTAATTTCCTAGGTCTGCTCTAGCATGGAAACCCTGAGAATGTGTTCACATCTCCAATATGTGCACTAGCAAGTAGCAAATTTTGATTTGAATTAAGTTGCAAGCATATAACTGTTAGAAGACTGTCACACAATGTCAGATCAGTGATCCTCCTGGCTCTGGAAGTAACTCCAAGCTTCAAAAGACAGAATAAGAAGGTGTAAAGGTGTGTGTCAGCCCAATAGCTATGGGAATCTTCCCAAGATCATCCAGTGTTGTAGCAGACCATGTTGTGACCAGATTGATCCCAAATCTGATAATCTCTGGGACTTTGTCATCCTCCTACAATACTGTTAATATCTCAAGAGGAGACCAGCAGGATGTGGCAGCGTCAGGAGCATCATTATTCTCCTTTGTCATTCCTCCAACACATGTTATCTCACCTCCCACTTGGAACTAGACCTGGTTTATCAACTGCCAAAACAAAAAGCTACTGATGGATGTGCACAAAAGCAGCTTTATGGCAATTACTCAATTACAGCTGATGACTGTTTTGTGTGTGTATCAGCACACCTCAGTGCTTCTGGGTTTTTTATTGGAGCAGGACATGCAGACTAGGCAGTGAAAGGGAAAGCTTGGCCCTGCAGGCAGTGCTGGTGGGTGCACCCAGGTACAGGGATGCAGCACAGGACTCCAAGGAAGTGCCTTTCCCCACCCATAGCTGCTGCAACCCAGGTGAGTGGGCTGAGGTGCTGCAAGAATGTGGCTCATGTAGGGAGCCTTCCTACAGGCCTGGGAAATGTATATTAAACAGGAGAATTAAAGGCTTTCAAAGATGGAATAGGTTCTGCTTTCATAATGTTTTCCTTTTCAGCTTTCACAAGACTTGGCACAGCCCAATGTGCTACAAAGCACCCTTTTTTCCACTTACTCAGAACATCTTGAATTAATTCTTGGCAAAACTATCTAACTCTGTGTAGATAGGAACAAACTCCAGCCAAGCTGGGTCCTCCTGCAAGGCCACTCACCTGGCTCTCTCTGCTCCAGGACTTTGTGAGTACACAGATTTCCCCTGTGCTCCTGTGGCAGAGGGGTGGATGTGGTACAGCAAAGGCACCAATGTCAGGAGCCATGCACGCAGTTGGGAAATGCAGGTGTCTAGAACTGACACAGAGAAATGATTTTGTAGACCCTAAAGGCAACTGGAAATGCGCAGCAAGAGACTGCAGCTCAGATCAGCATCTGTACAGTCAGATCTCACAGCATGAACGTGCACAGTGAGCTCTGCACTGGCATCTCAGTAGCTCCTCTCAAGAGAGGAACCATCTGGAAATAACTGGAGGTTTGGCAAGATGACCTAAACTGCTACATCTTTGAGGAGCATGGAAATCCTCAATCTGCCTGTGAGTCACAGAACACTTTCTGCTGCACCTCAGTCCCTGACCACACCTGCTGCCATCAGGGGTTTTGTGCTGGATGAAAATCAATCAAGATGTACATGTCAACTGAATATTCTCCAAACAGTGTCTCCCCTTCAGGCTTCTCAGGGTGCTGGATCCACACAGCTGGAGACCAAAGCACCTGTTTGGTGTAGGAGAGGAATCTTTCCAGGAAATGGGTATGATGTGAAAATGCATTTCACTGCACCTTATCGACCCTCTGAAGGCACCTGCACCATCAGCATGGCTGCAGTCCTCGGGGACGTCCTTCTTTACTTACTGTAACCCAATTGATTTTAGTGGGCACTCGGTGCCTGAGTACATTTTACGGTGTAGATTTTAAGGATCCTAAGTAAGAGTATAAAGCATTGTCAAGTATTTCTGGGGTTTGTGACTGAGCTTGAGAGGGAACTCAATATCCTTTTAGCAATTTGTTCAGCTAGCGTTTTTGAAAAATCTATTTTTCTAAAGGGGCAGAAAGAGAAAGTCAGGAGGGCAGCAACTGTAATAATCACTGAATTTGCTTCTGGAGTTTTTCCCTTCTATCTTTCCCTCTATCTATCCAGCAGTGTGCCCAGGTGGCCAAGAGGGTCAATGGCATCCTGGCCTGGATCAGGAATGGTGTGGCCAGCAGGAGCAGGGAGATCATTACTCCCCTGTACTCAGCAGTGGTGAGGCCACCCCTCGAGTGCTGTGTCCAGTTCTGGGCCCCTCAGTCCAGGAAGGACATTGAGATGCTTGAGCGTGTCCAGAGGAGGGCAATGAGGCTGGTGAGGGGCTTGGAAAACAAGCCATACAAAGAACGACTGAGGGAGCTGGGGTTGTTTAGCCTGGAGGAGACTCCGGAGTGACCTTGTCACTCTCTACAGATTCCTGAAGGGTGGTTGTAGCCAGGTGTGGGTTGGTCTCTTTCTCCAGGCAGCAATGGACAGAATGAGAGGACACAGTCTCAGGCTGTGTCAGGGGAGATATAGGCTGGATATTAGGAAGAAGTTTTTCACAGAAAGAGTGATTAAGTACTGGAATAGTCTGCCTGGGGTGGTGGTGGCATCACCATCCCTGGACGTGTTTAAAAAAAGACTGGATGTGGCACTCAGTGCCATGATCTAGTTGTGGTGTTAGGGCTGGGTTGGATTTGATCTCAAAGGTCTCTTCCAACCTACACATTCTGTGATTCTGTGATCTTCCAAAAACAAGTGTTATTGCCAAAGTGGAGTCTGATTTCCTGTCAAAAACTCTCCACTGTCTCTTCCATGGGGAGTGCTGAAATATAATGCAAATGTAAGTATTTAAAATACCTGAAGAAGACAAAATCAGATTGGTGTAGTAACTCAGTGACGTTTCTCCCCCACCCTTCCTTACAAAGCACTGCTATTTTACAGCAATAGAAATCTTTTGGAGTTTTGTAGCTGACTCAGAGCTGCCAGAAGAAGAAGAGAAAGAGAGAGGTAATTTCCAAAGTGAAATTAAATTAACCACAAAATCAAACATTTCCAAAGATCCTTGATTTCATGTCGATTCAGAGGCACCTTTTGGATTTATGCCATCTAAACCCAAATTATCAATACACATTTTAGGACCGATGATCTTTTAATACTCTGGGTTGCACTTCAGAAGCTGTAAGAAATGTAACTGAATTTTGTTATGCCTAAATTAGTAACTAGAATCTATTTTGGAATGCATTCTTCTATTAAAACAAGAAATAATAGAGTTTGCATCATTATTAATCTCTGGTAATAATCCTCAATTTCACAGATTACTTTTCAGAAATACAGGCAGTTTCTTGCAGACAAGATGACATTTACTGTCTTATTTTTCTTCTGTATGCTGATGAACATGCTAACAGGTAAGATTACTACTGAATTTATTCTTGTTTATGTTTTCAAGCTTCCAGAAATATTTTGTTACAAATACAGCATCTTCTGTTTAGTATTGCTGACATATTAATCCCAACTGTTCAGGCTGTGAGTTCTGACTAACAGCCAGACTAGGTTGGTTTGTAGCAGTGACTGATTGCAAACGGGGAATTTCTTGCTCTGCTGTTCAAGAAACAAAAATCCTTTGGCTACACAGAGGGTCTTATGTGGGCATTAAAGAACTTGTGAGCTTCTAGTTGTACATGGAAAATTTTTGGTTAACAGAAAGTCTTTCTGGGCAGGAGCTGGTACTGATGTGTTTCCTCTTTATTTACAGATGCCCGATCCCTCCAGGATGGAGATGGTAATTCCTAATGTGTTTTTATTTCCTTTGCGTCACTAATAATTAGGAGAGTAATTTGTAACTCCCAGACTTGATGCCCAGCAGTGACTTTGGCTGGAATGCTTATTGACCTCAGTGGACTATGGAAAAGCTTTCAATTAGTTCTGGTGGAAAAAGAATAGTGAATTTTAAAAATTCCTTTAAAATTTATTAAAAGGTGGTGACATATTAATAATGTATAATAATAGAGCTAATATCCAGTCTTAAAATGAAAAGGGATTACAGTCAAGTCACTAATTCTGTTGTACAAAATCCTAACTGGAATGCACCAGACTTATAAATATGTAGGACATCTGAGAATTTTGTCCATCCTGAACCATAATGCTGTATGTGTATCTGCTTTTTGGCAAGAGATACTGACTTTCATGACAAAAAGCTTAAAATGTACAAATTGCTACAAATCCAATTAGAGAAATGTTATTAATAAATCCCTTAGCACAGCAACCCTGTGGTTAATGTCACTTTGTCTGATTAGTCCATTGGATTAATGTTTGCCTTTGATTTAACAAACCCTTAACACCCTAATGATGTTTACACTGGCTTACTGATGATTCTATTGTTTAACTTAATTTTGGCTTTTCAGACAGAATTCTGTCTGAAAACAAAATTGCAGAGAAGTATCTGCAATAACCAAGTACTCCCATTACTGGTGTACATCTCAGTTAACCAGAGAACAGCCAGCAGCATCTCCAGTGCACAAATATGGAGAGTATTATAACAGATATAAACAGGACAAATACACAATAAGGTCTAATATGATTACTTATAATTCAAACCTTTTTCCCTATGCTTCATTCTATTTCTTTAGTAATAAATCTTTTTAATGTATCATCTCTAAAATATGTTTAATATATCATCTGTGTTTGTGTACAGCAAATATTTTTGTGGCAATTTTTGTGACAGTCAGGAGAGCCTGCATCAGTCTAGAATTAGAACCCTGTTCAGGCAGTGTCCTGCTGCTTTCATTACCAGCAATTATTGTTTTCTTTCACACTGGGCCAAGCAGCAGCCTGCAAAGTGAATCTGAGGTCAGCTGGTATAAACAGTGACTTCTCCTTTGCAGACAGCATTTGGCTGGTTTATTTGGTTTGTAGGTGCCATCTGAGCCTGCATGCTGCAAATGTTACTCTGTAAAATTAAAGTCTGACTTTAATTGTTGAAGGCTCTTAATTCCTACTAAAGACCCTGGCCCCAAGCTGAGTGGAAAGACTTTCAGTCATCTAAATCGGCTTAAAATAAAAATAAAATACTGTGTTTAGCTTTGCTGTACAGAAAGACATTTGTGACTGTGGTCTCAGCTGCTGTTTACATTTTATATATGCTTCTCTGTTTGCCCACATTTGGGCACAAAGGTAGTCGGCTCCTGCATTTTCACAGCTGATTTTGTTTTCCTGCTGAATTGGAAATCTTGTTTCAATAGCTGTATCACATTCTGATATTGTAGAGCAGGCCCAAATGCAGCAGCTGTATCCCAAGTGGCAAAGCCTTTCCTCTCCATCCCCTTAGCTCCTTTCCTACAGTCCTCTGAGAAGAGGCACAACTCTGCAGTTCCAGGCAATACCAGGGAAGCATGGCACCAGTCCCTGGGCGTTCTGTGGGCAATGGGGTGAGCTGCAGAGGCACGCCATAGAGGGTGGTGCCTTATTCCTTATATTTTTATATTGGGCAAAGCAAATTATGTGGAATGAGGAAAAATGGCTTTTGATTGCAATCGCTCCTGGCTTTGAAATAACCAACACCCTTCTAGAAATTAAACCAGCCTGATGAATTCTTGAATTGGCATAAATGTGGATGTGTCCATTCTTGCTCCCCATCTGTCCCACTCTGTCATTCCTGGTGCAGAGAATACCGGCTCCATTTTCTGCAGAGTGGGTCATGAGAGGGGTCAATGGGTCTCCTTGTCTCTCTCCCGCCAGAGGAGCACACCAGTCCCCCATGGGAACTCACAACCTCAAACCATGATGGGTCCAAGCCTAATCTCTCAACAAAAGCACTTCATATTATAATAATATGCAATATTTTATTTTGGTTGGGTTTTTTTAGATCCCTACCGGGAAGCTGCAGCCTTGCCGTACTGGCCCTTCTCATCCAATGATTTCTGGTCCTATGTGGAATATTTCCGGACCTTGGGAGCCTACAACAGGATCGATGATATGGCCAGAGCCTTCTTTGCCCAGCTCCCTCTTGGAAGCCACCTTGGCTACCACGTGCGTGACCATGAGCACTGAGTGCCTTGTTCAGCTTTGCCAGAGCTGCTGCCCAGGTGTTTGGGTGAGCACCTGTCTGCCAGTGAACACACCTGGGCTGCCTTCAGCTGCTTTGTGATGCCACGGTCATGTGCAGCATTTTATGGCTTCAATGAGTCTCTTTTTTATCATTTCTTGTAAAGGTGTTTGAGTGAACACCTGCCTGCCAGCAAACACATCTGCACTGTGCCGCAGCCCCGAAGTGACACTGCAGCCCCATGCAGCATTTCAGGCTTTAAATTAATCCCTTTTTTATAATTTATGCTTCTGTGTGACACAATAAACTCCTCCATTCTGCTGCATGGCTTTGGGAGCTTTTTATTTTACAGGTGATGCTCTCAGCTTCGTCTCAGGCAACTGCTCTCTGTGTAGAGGAGTTACGTGTGTACAGGAATTATTCAGCCACTACACTCAGTTTGGGGGCTGGAAGGGCCCAGTGTCAGCGGCACCCACCTCTTTGCAAGGGGAAGCCTCACTCGGGCCTGACGGGGCGCGGGGAGCAAGATGGCGGCCACCAGGGCTGGTCGCCATGGCGGCGGCGCGGCCCCCGCGCGGGGGCGGCCATGGGGCACGGCTCCGCTGCGGCGGCGGAAGTGACGGCGCCGAGGGGCCGCCATGAAGCCGGCGGTGGACGAGATGTTCCCTGAGGGAGCCGGCCCGTACGTGGACCTGGATGAGGTGAGGCGGGTGCTCCGGTGCCGGTGGCGGGGCTGTGGTGCCACGGCGCGGAGGCGCTCAGCGGCTGCTTTCGCAGGCAGGGGGAAGCACGGGGCTGCTGATGGATCTGGCAGCCAACGAGAAAGCGGTGCACGCTGACTTCTTCAACGGTAAGGACCGCCGTGCTCCGGGGTTGTCTCAACAAACCTCGCCTGGCTTCTCTCTCGTGGCGTTGGTGCCTGCCGGTCGCTGAGCTTGTCGCTAAGCACATCTCTGCGGAGCGCTGTGAGAGTGCCAAGAGATGTAGGTGGGAGCGGTAAAATGCGGGGGGTTCCTCTCCTGGGAGTTTTAGCGTGTTAATCGCTACGAGGAAAAAATACCTTGGTCTGTTCACGTGATAAACCAAATGGCTTCTGTTAAACTGCAAATGCATGTAAAAATGTGGACTTCTCTGGACAATCTGTTCCAGTGCCTCACCACCCCTAACAGGGAAGAATGTTTTTCAAATTCATAAGCCTACATTCTGTCAGTTTGAAGCCATTCCCCTTGTGCTGCCACTCCAGGCCCTTGTCAATAGTCTCTCAGTCTTTCTTGTAGGCTCCCTCAGGTGCTAAAAGGCCACCGTGAAGCTTCTCTTTTCCAGGCTGAACAATCCCAATTCTCTCAGCCCATAATGCAAGTATTTACAGCTGCTTTGAGCGGGAGGAGCTACATATCAGGCCACTTAGGGGTAGAATATACAACTCTGTGCTGCACGTGGTTGCTAAAGAGGTTTTTATGCTTCGGAAGAAATATATTCAGATATTGCATCAGGGAGTTTTAGATGTTATTAAATGTGCTTCCTGTGGTAGTGTTAATATCACAAATTGGTGTTTACTCCAAAATAATGTTTCTCATTTTGCTCAAGACTTAGAGGGCAGCAGTGAAAGGCAGTTCTGCTCTCAGCAGTTGTGGGGGACACCCAGCTGTCTGTTGGAGACAGCATATTCAGGAATAGCATTTTCATATATTTCTACCATCACACTGTGATGTTGCATTCCATTGGTAGTTTTGGGCTGTTCTGTATGAGGATTCATCCTCAGTTCATTGTAGGGTACTTGTAAATTGCCTTCTGTAAGAATAAAGACTTATGTTCAGTTAGGTGGTTAGTTTGTGTTCAATATACAAAGAAGATGCAAAGCTGAGTAGTTAGGAGTAATTCCAGAGGTGACTGGAACCATTTCACTTGTGGGAGATGTGCTCTGAGACAGAAATGTTGGCACCTTTAGAGCAATTAAATGTTTTTGAGGAAGGGGTTTTTAACACAAATCCCCATTTGTTAATCTGCAAAATCATCACCCTGATGCTACATTTCTAATAACTGATAATAACAGTAACTCTCTTTCTCTGAATTCACCTTTATTTCTGTCCTTAATCCAAGGAACAAAGTACTGTACTTTGCATGTGCATTTGTAACATTGAAACTTCTGAGGTTAATTTTTGTCTTGTTTTCCTGACTAGATTTTGAAGATCTCTTTGATGACGATGACATCCAGTGAACTTAGTTGTCCAGCAGTGATGAAATGTGGATTTTTCTCTAGGATCACCTGTGCAGTCCATTATTTATTAAATTAATCAAAATGGGAAAATCACAGAGGGGGGGGAAAAAAAGCCTGGATAAGCTGCTTGGGGAATATGAAAACCAGATGGCTAAAGATAACCAAGGAGAGAAGTGTGCACTGTTATTTCTAGGAAGCTGTGTGTAGATTTTCCTGGAAATTTTATTTGCTGATGGTCTTATTGAATAAAATACTGAAGAAACTCCCCTTTCTCTGGCTTATACTTTGAAAGTAGAAATTGCTGTCTTCTGCTCTCCCTCAGAGCGATTGTTTTGGTATTAAATAATTCACTGTTGCTTTTGGATATTACATAAAAGGTATGCAGTAGGGCACATGCTGCCTAGAAAAGTTGTGTTCATCCCACAATAAAGGATTGTTTCAGGATCAGACAGTTGCTTGTTCTGAATAGTCCAACTCATTTGTTGGTCACACTGAGAAGAGTTGGGTTGTCTCTTGCTTCAAGACAGAGAGCTACCATCAGTACTTCACTTTTAATTTAAGGAACACAGAAACAAAAAGTAATTTCATCTTGATATGTTAAGTAGAGAAGTGTTCTGATCCCAGATTATGGGACTGCTTGGATTTAAAAATATAATTTCATTCTTGAAATTGTACTTGACAGAAAAAGAAACGTATTTTTTTTTCCTTCAGAAGCTAACACGCTTATTTGTGCTTAGAGGTACAGTGTATATGAATCAGGCTGTTGAAATACTAGTTCAGATTTTGACAGAAGCTTTTCAGAACATAAAAATGTTTCATTCTTACCCTTCAGTGACCCAACTGAATCTCAGAATGAAAGGAACAGGTGAGTTTTTAGTTTATTTTTTTCAGAGTTGAGAGTGTAATCCTGTCTAATCTCAAATGCAATCTGTATTCCATAAATTGATCACAGACTTAATACTGTGACTGATCTTTCTTTAAACACTTCACACTACTTAAATTTTACCTGCAGTAAAACCCTTTCATACTTCTGTCACATTTTTATTTCTTTAATTTGCCTTAAAAAAGGAATTCTTAAATCTAACAGTAACTGTTCCAACCAGTGAGCTTAAAAATGTAAGCACAATAAACCCAGTAGGATTTGGGGGTCTTTTCATTGTGTTGCTGTGGATTTCTGAACAGCCTGTGTTTCATCATGCAGTGTGCTCTAAATCAGCATTCTGACATTTACTCTGCTTGGTGCCTGACTCTGCTGTGTCCCTGGAGGAGCAGCCTTGCTCAGGCAGTGTCCTTTCCCTTTTGGTGCTTGCTCTGCTGAGAGCCTGGGGTTTCCAGTTTTCCTCCTTGAGACCGAGGTAGAACAGTTGGAGTGGTGGCAAATGGGCTTGGACTGTCTCTGGCCCTGGTGCTGTGCTTTCTCCAAACTAGGTTTTGAGAAATGAGTTGCTTCCAGGAAATGGAGGCAGCATTTTGGGCAGGTGCAAAACATGAAATAAAACTTAAGAAGCAACTCTCCTCCTCTGCTCTTTTATCTACTTCTGCTGATTCCTCACTATGGTTGATTTTGGAATACATCCTTGGCAATGTTTTGTAAATAGTTCTTTGTTTTTAATTTGCTTCCTTAAGTTGTGAGAAACTTGAGCTTTAAGTTTGATCACTGCAGCAGGAGTATATTCTGTGATACAAACCCACCTTGAACAGCTGCTGTTCAGTATGGATGGCATTCTCTCCTTTAAAGATGTCTAAAACGTCAGTGAACATTGGTTTGAAGGTAAGTGGTTCTGGTTTTGTTACATCTCACCTGATCAAAACATGGAATTCTCTCTGTGGAAATGGGTAGAGGGCAAATGATGCTCCTGGGTCCAGTTTTCATCCTGGTAGGATATAACTAACCACTCCAGGTAGGTAGAACTAACACATTTTTTGAAGATGTCCAGAAACTCAGGGTTTCATGTGGAAAAGCACTGCTGGCACCTGGGAGGTGTGTGTGTGTGTCTGTGGGGAGGGAACTTCATCTGTGCACTGTTTGAAAGTGTTTGAGTTAATCAAAGTCCTTAATGAAGAAAGCTGTGGAATCTCATGAACTGCCTGGGTGTGCAGGTAATGCTGCTCTGGCTGTAGCTACTGGGAGTACTGAGGATTCTTGGGTATTCCCATCTGCTGTCTTGCTACCTGGGCTTGCCCTTCAAGCCTGTGTGGGTCTCCTGGGCTGGAATGAAATGAAAGGGTCATTCAGAGTTGGGATATTACCAAACCTGCAGCTTGGAGCTGTGTGCAGTATGAAGTTCCCTCCTGCACAGTGAGACTGAGGGTGTGTATCACATCACCTTTCCAAAGAGGGCTGTCAGTGTGTTAAACCTCCATCAGGAGCTGTGATTTGTTTGGGTCCATTCTGGAATGGTGTTAGATGAAGAACAAAATGCCCTTCAGCGTCACATTGTTTCTCTGTTCCCATTTGTCAAGGCTTTCGGTCTAATTAGTCTGTAGGCAATCAGCCTGTTGTCAGGAAATAATCAAAGATGTCAAAATCTAATAAAAATTGATGTAAAGGGCATTTGACTGCCTTGGCCAGTTCATTTATTGCGCTTTGATTCCTGTCCCTTTTGTGGAATTGACACCTTCATAAGTGTTTCTTAGCGAACAAGGCTCTTTCAACAGCAATATGCACACATTTAGACTGATGTGTATTAGTTTATAAGCTGCTGAGTACTGCTCAGTGTTCCAACGTCTAAATAAAGGCTCCAGTCTGAATAGTTTGGTGAATTGTCCCAGTGATTGCAGTGGGACAGCTGGCAATCCATAAAGCTGACCCGCCTGAGACTTGGCAGGATGAGGCCCTAAGTGCTGAAATGCCTTAGAAGGGTGTAGCCAGTGGTGCAGCACACATGAAAAGCAATTCCTTCAAAACACTTAAATGTCAGCCTGTTCCCTTTGATACTCCAACAGGCCATGGCTGTCTTTGCAGAGAACTGCAAACTGTCCCTTTTCCAAAGTACATTCTTTGGAAATAAAAATGTGCACTCTGTTTTGAGCTGAAAAGAATCCACTCATTGTGAGAGAGAGAAAGTTGCCGTACTAAAAGAAGCTGACTGTCATCTCTGCATTTCTGCAGTGCTGCTTCTGAGCTGGTTTCCAGATTATCCAGTATCCAGGGTTCCACTGCTCTTCATATGATCAGGAACAGGCAAGCTCAGACCTACTGTGACAATAGTGGATTTTCTTGGTGGTTTTTTGCTGTGTTAACTTCCAGAGAATGAAAAGTTTTCCTTTAAATATTATATTTCAATAATTGAAGAGGAAAGTATTTTTTCTTGATAAAGAAGGAATTCATTTAGATGAATAAATGGACTTCTTCCTGCTTCCCTGGGGTGTTGAGAAGCTGGCAGGCATCTTCCTGCTCTCAATGTGCAGTTGTTGAGCATATGAGAACATGCTGGGCAGATGACAGTGTACTCCTGTTCCCTGCAGGTCCCTGTTGGTGATGGGACCGGAATGCCAGTCTCACATAAGGGGTATTTTGGAAAAGCACAATGCAAGTCAGTCCTTGGCAGCAGGGGTGGCTTTGAGCACGAAGTTTTGCTTCCATGTTTTTGCTTTCAGGTTTATTTATTTTTTTAGTTTGCCTTTTGTATTTATTCCAGTTGGCCTTTGACAAGCAGCCGGGTTAGAATCCTGACCTGCGTTACAAGCCTTTTAGTCAAGCTTCTATAAGGAGTTCAGAGCAGAGGCACACATGAGCAGTGTCTTTTAAAGTTTTTTAAATTCACAAATAGGACTATTTTGTGAATGCTGCTTGCTTATTTATGAAAAAAGTTTTAGGTAATCTTGTATGAACTCATTTAAACTTAAAGCTGTCAGGAAGGAAGGACTATTTTGAATACTGTGAATAAACAGAGGCGCAGCTGAGAATGTTGTATATGAGGTGGGTGACTAAAGCGGCTTGTGGTCCCTGCCCGGCTCAGGATGACCGAACTGGGAAGGGTCAGCCACTTCTGTGGGCTTTTCCCACAGGGATCCTCGGCACGGGACCAGGCTCACTCAGNGTCAAATTCCCTTTGGGGAGGGGAGGGCTTCTCTTGTTGTAGCCAATCTTCTCGACAGGTACCTTTGGAATTTTCCAGGGGTCCCTTGGAAACCCCTTGTATTAAAATCGAGTCCCTTGGGATTGGCAGGAGGACTCCTGGGGTCGGGGGGGGGGAAACCCAAGAGAAACCCACCTTGGAAAACTAGAAACACTGCAACAGGTGACCAGGCAGGGGGATACAGATTGCTAAGGGAGTGTGACGAAGCATCCCGGTGCTGACAGGAGCTGCCCCACCAAGGGAATCTCAGCTGAGGATGCTTTGGTGAGGACACTTCTGAGGGGAGTCCTGTCACGGGACAGTGGCTGTCCTGTCAGAGAGCTTCCTACTGAGGATGTGCCTCAGCTCCCAGTGCAGCTTGCTGAGCAGGGTCCTGCTGTGGTCTTTTGGTCTCCTATTGCTCTGAAGCTGCTTCTGCATCACTGGGGTACAGGTGCTGTGGTGTGGGAATCACCTTCCCTGTGCTGTTCCTCACCTGGGATGGCAGATCCGCCTTGACCTGACAACGCTTGCCAGAATGTGGTACAGAACTAGAATGGCTTCTCTGGAAATCCCTATCAAGGAGCAGAGAAGCTGTGCTGTCCTGACTCTTTTAGGCAGAGCTCCACTTTCACAGATGCCCAGATTTTCTGAGGGAGTTGGGTGGGTTGGTTCATATCCCCTGCTCTTCCGTGGCTGACTCCAGAAGGGAATTAGAGATTGTCTTCAAGTGTGACCTCTCTGCTTCCCTCCCTAATGCCTCTCCATAAATTGTACTGCCTTATGGGGGGATCCCACAGACTGCCTTGAGGGTGAGAATCCCTGCAGGAAGATACAGATATTGACATTTAATGCTTCCATTTCATTGGGAATAAACCTTTCCTTTCCCCTGGATTGGCTGGAGGGTAATGAACTGCACGTCCATGTAAGGAAGTCTCACAGTGTTCTCTAAGAGCAGTGGGCTGGGCTGATCATCCCAGGATGACCTGGGGGTGGGTTTGCTGACTTACAGTCCCATGGCAAACTGAGTCTTTTCATCAGGTACCTACACCCAGCACAAATACAGTCATAGAAACATGTGGCAGCCTGGGCATGCTCTGGTTTCCTGCACAGTATTTTGGACACTTTAAATCTGATGGCATTTCTTGTATGGAAGAAGAGTGGCTGATTAGCCAAATGTCAGACTTGATCCTAATCCCTCTGCCTGCTTCCATGATGAAAACCCTCTAGTATTTATACCTCAGGAATGCAAGTCTTGCAAGCAATTTCTCTCTTTCTTGTAGCTCTTCATGGTTTAGTGCAGCTGCTATTTGTATTTCAATTAATTACTGGCATAAGTGATTACATGGGGTTGAAGTACAATTAGGACCAGCCTATAATTGTGTTTGAAAGAGCTATGGATGCTTTTACTGATGGTTTCCCTGCTGGATGAGACTGGTCAGTCTCTCCAGCTGTCTCCAGCTTTTCATGTTATTTCTCCCTAACTGTTAGTGTGGTGACTTCAGTCTTCCACTGGGGAGTGTTCTTGCTTTCTGCCTCTTAGAGTACATTAGCTTGTAAAGGGAAAAGCATCCATTTAAACCTACCACACCCAGAGAGGCAGTAAATAGTGAGATGTAACTTTGTACAAGGTATCTACTGTCAGGATTGATTAAAAACCACAAACTAAAACACTTCGATTTTTGGAGAACAGGTGATTCTATGCCCTCTCAGCATGCCAGTGTCATTCTTGCTCTTTTGTTAGAAGATAATTGTGTGTTCCATGCAGTGTAATCCTCAGGAGCCAGCCCAGGCCTTGGAGATGTGCCTGTGCTGGCCAGGTTTTCCCCTCCCATGGTTTTATGAGGCATGGAGGGATAGTAAAACCACAGCAAGTCCACAATGGAAAAAGGCTGGATTCCGTAGGAACTCCCCTGAGGTCATCCTCCAGGACCTCCTTATCCCCTCAAACCCTGTTTGCAGCTCTAGCTGGAGAGCAGCCCAAGGCCAGCATGGTGCCCTGTAGCTCCCTGTGGTCAGCCTGGCCATGTCCCCTGATGTGGCAGAGCTGGCCAGGTGGAGGTTTGATATCCATCCCACAGGCAGGAATTTGGAGGTGCTGGAACATAAGGACTCCCCAGGGCGATTGGTGGCCATGCTCAGCTGCTGCTCCCAAAGCTTGTCAGCATGTTTTGGCTGGCTGAGACCCCCATGCAGACCCCTGCAGGGGCTGGGTAGCCTCAGGAGGCAGGAACAGAGGGGAAAGGCAGCTGTGGGGCTGCAGTGGGGCAGAGGTGGGGGTGCTTGCTTTGTTGATGGACTGAGCCTCTGTTGGGAGCAATTGCCTTATAGGAGAGATGGGAAGTGGCTTAAACTGGAATCTGGTGCCTGCTGGGAAAGTGCTTGTCTTAGCTGAGCAAGAATCTTACAGAGATTGAGGTGAAAGGCTTCTTAAAACAGTCCCAGTCCCTAAAGGGAGGGCTTTGACCCCTGTTTCCATGCAGTGGGTGTTTGCCTTGAGTTGCTGTTTGCTGGGTTTTGAGGTGCCTGGCTGGCATGTGCATGAGCAATACAAGCACTCTTCTGCAGTATCGTGGTGAAGCTGCAGTTCAGTATTTGTGTCTGTGAGAAGGGGGAAGAATCAGTACATGGAACAGTAGTGCCTTAGTGACGCTCTTTAAAATTTTTCCCAAGCTCTGAGCCTGAGTGCTGGTGTACTGGATAGAGCTGTAAGCATGTTTGCTCCCGCTGCATGGCAGCAAAGAAAGCAATAATTTGTTTTGGCTCCCTCTTGGGAGCTGTCCTTTAAACTTGTATAGCCTCCTAATGTTTATCCCAAATGCCTCTTAGTACTCGGGCTGTTTCAATTTTCCCTGCCTTCTGAAGTTCCATCTGAAAACATTTGAGAAAAACAGTGCAGAAGCTCAGACTTGCTCCTTTCAATTTAAGCCTCTTATGCCATTTGATCCAGCAAATGTTGCATTTTTAAATCTCCTTTTTTTTATGGCTTTATGGGGTGGGTTTTTTTTACCTTTGCCCTGTTCCCTGCCCATTAATTCCCATGATAAGAGCAGGGTTTTTCCCAGCTCTCTGAATTTAGCCTGACCAGATTGAGCATCAGTCTCACCCTTGCTAAATCCAGTGTGCTTGAAGCCTTCAGGGCCAGCAGAGGCCCTTGCTCTGGATGGCCACTTAGGCTGGATTCAGGATATTTGGTTGGGGAAATAGTGTGAAAACCAGAGCTCATCTTACCCCAAAAAGATGCAATACAGTGTAAGGTGGTGAGTTGCTGAAGTCTTGATGAAATTTAGAGTGTGGAGTGTTTCTTGAGAAAGCAAAAGGGGGATACCCATATGTTTGCCAGCCTATGGTGCCCCCACCTTGCTGGAGAAATAAAAAAGATTTCCTGGGTTGCCTGATGAGGCCAGGAATGTATCCCTTTCTTCAAGTCCTTTCCAACAACACACACACAAAAAATGCAGAAACATTCTCATCAAGAGAGTTTTTTATTATTTTTTATTTGCAGTGTGGTAGTTCATTGGAGTGTTGGAAATGATGTTGCAAGTAATTTCAGTTGAAGCTCTTAATGCTGTTTTGTGCTTGTAATACTGCATTAGCTCTGATCTGTGTTAGCTTGTTCTGAAACTTAGTAGCAGGAGTCTTCTTTGAATATATCTGAGAAACCATCAAATCCTCTTTTAGCTAAAAGTCAAGCAAGCTCCTTGGAGAGCAGATGGATGGGATTGACACTAATTCCAGCCTTTACACTCTTCTGCATTCAGGTAACCTTTCTCAAAGCTGGGGCAGGGACAGAGGGTGTTCATCCCAGGAGCCCACTCCCCATGGGAGGCTTCAAAACTACCTGAATCTCTGCCCAGCTGGTGGACAAACCATGGCTTATGGCACACTTAGGGCCTGGAAAAGTACAAACACAGCTGATAGATCTCAACTTCTGGCTGCATTTAGGAGCTAATTAGAGGGGAGATGGGACAGGATCTTTGTGGCCACCTCAGGACCCCCAAAACCACACAGTCAATGGGCTGCTTTTGTTGTGTGGCCTCACTGGAGCTCACGGCTTCTCAGATAGATCATGAGAAGATCCCTGCCCTAAACTAGCCTGCTGTCTACATTAGAGATAACAATAGGGGATAAACATAACAAGAAAATCAAAGGATTAAAATCAGTGGAATTTAATAACCTGAATATATTCATAGATCTGGGCTAAAGAAAGGGGGACAACAAACCAGGAGTGGAAGTCAAAGGCCCTAATACGTGGGAGTTACAAAAAATTGAGCCATCTGTTCCAGCTGAAAACAGCAGCACTCTGCTTTTGTGAGTAGTATTTTCCCTCTTCTACTCAAACTTTAAAATGCTGACTAAAATTTCTACAATTGGTTTAAATGAATTTAGGTGGCTAAAAAAGGGAAATTTAGAATGTCATATTTAAATGCAACCAATTTTTCTCTTCTCATTTTAAAGGAAGATTAAGCCATATTGAGAGTTTTTCATGACATGGCAGGAGTGGTATTTGACTTTGGGCTGATTTCCACAGGAAAGCAAGAGCAGAGGTAGGAGTGAACTCTTGGTTCCATGGAAGTACTGGTATGATCTCACTGATTTCACAGGAGAAAGAGTCCCCCCTTGGCAGTTGTTGCCCTTGCAAAAGACAGTTTTCTGGTAAATACATGATAGCTATAGTGCCAGTGCCCCAGGACACGTCCGGGGTTAAGCCACCTCCTTTTCCACACAGCATCCCCTGCTTTAGTAGTTATCTGGGTCAGGGTACAGGAGGAAGCCCATGAAAGTGGAATCGTTGAGGTTGTCAGCATAGACCCCATTTTTGTCCCCATTCCCGTACACCTGAAGCCAGACCTCATCCCCAGAGCTGAGGTGCAGCAGGACGGAGCCGCTCGCTTGGTCGACGTTGTTGTTCTGGAATTGGTCGTAGGTGAAGATCACGGCCTTGTCCTTCCTGTAGAGGCTGACCTTGACGTCTGACAGGTAGACCGTGAGGTGGTAGGCAAAGTAGTAGGTGCCAGGGACGTTGCAGAGGAACTTGCCCGTGCTGGGGTCGTAGTGGCCCTGCTCGTTGTAGAAGATCTTGCTGAAGCGGATGGGCACGTTGGGGGCAGGGCTTCTCTCTGTCAGCCCTACGCTGAAGGCAGAACGGTGCACAAAAGCATCTTTGCCCTTCTGCCCTGGGGTTCCAGGAATTCCAGGAGATCCGGGAGGTCCGGGAAAGCCTCGGCTTCCTACTGGGCCTGGTTCACCTTTGGGACCTGCTGGACCTGCAGGACAGAGTGGGGACTGGGAGCTGTGTTGGAAGCTGCTACTGAAATGCAGAGGGGGCTGTGGCGTGAGCCCTGCTCAGCAGCATGGAGCCGAGGAAGGGCTCAGGGACCTCAAGAGCCCCCAGGAGCTGAGGCAGTGAGTGGAAACCCTGCTGACCCCCACCCTGGCAGTGTGCAGAGCATGTCAGAAAAAAGCATCATTAACTGGGGAAACAAACCCCGCACCAAACTCTTTGACTTTGGGTTACGGAATCTCCACGCCAGGAGATAATCAAAAACCATCTGGATAAAATCAGGCATGGACCCACCAGACACGAAACCTGTTGGGACTGGGGTTGGGGCTGCCCGAGGACTCGAGCACTGACATACCACCTGCTCCTCACTGACCTTCATCTCCTTTATCTCCCTTTAGTCCATCTCTTCCATCCTTCCCATCCCGGCCAGGGATGCCGTTGTGGCCAGGGTAGCCGGGTGCTCCTCCCATCCAGTTGGCACACGGCATTTTGGGGTCAGGCTGGGTGTCCTGGGCAGCCACCCCTGTGGAGTGGGGGGCCAGCAGCAGCAACGAGCACAGAAGGCAGCCTGCTAGGCCCCTCATTGTTGGTCCCTGATGTGGACAATTGCTTTGTTAACTTTAAAGGCTAATAGAGAAAAAAATGTGAACACCCTTCCCCCCCACCAAATAACAGAGAGGTACAGAAGACTAAATTTGAGTCTTCTCAAAGGAAGGAAAGCAGTTCTGCTGGCCCAAGGGCCTCTCTGCATCCAGCGTGCTGCTGGTGTGAGCTCCATGAGCCAAGTTGGACCCTGGGGCACAGCCAGTGCAGAGAGGAGCAAACACCAGCTACTCCTGCAGCCCTCATGGGCTCTGTGCACAGGCACAGATGTTTCAGGACCCAGCATGGCAGGTGCCAGGGTATCTGTGGCTGATCTCCTTGCAAAGCTCTGCTCAATTAGCCACAAAAAGCCCTGACTCCTGCCTGGGTGAGTGAGCAGCTGATGGAAGCTACGGGTCTGGCAGAGGTTGTCTCAAACCCTCTACAGCCTTGCAGACAGGCAGGGGTGGTTTCTCACTGCAAGTACAGCCTGCTCACCTGGGTCTACCTAACACAAACAGAAACCACAGACAGGCTTCCCAGCTTCCCCCAGCCACAATATGAAATTATGATACCAGAATTTTTTTCCATCCAAGTTGGTTTTTGATTATGGGAAGACAAATTGTTCAGTGTTTAGGCACTGCAGGATTGTATTTCTCTAATTGGTCTGCTTTGCTGGTCAGAGCAATTAGTGCAGCTGCCCAAAACCAGATCGGTGATGACACCCTGCAGCCAGCTTGGCTTTGTCCTGTGCTCCCAGCCCCTGGTGGACTTTGGGTTAGGTTCTTAGAACACAAGATATTTTAAAATTACCATTGTTGTGTGATACTGCTTCCTGGGCAGGGTTTATACTCTGGAACAGTAAAGGTGTCCTGTTAGCAGCATTGTAAATGGTGTAATAGGCAATAAAAAGTGAGCAACAGCATGGCAATTAGAGTCCCTCAGCTCTGCAATTTCCAAGAAAAATAATATTTTGGAGCAATTTCTTTGCAGGGTTGATTTTCCTAGGCAAGCTATTCAAATGTCATATTTTAAATAACGTCTTATTAGCTCTGGTGTAATTGCTTCAAAGGAAGCTAAAGAAATGTGCTGATTTTAGCTGGGGCAGAGTTAATTTTCTTTGTCATGGGTAGTGTTTTGGATTTGTGCTGAACACAGGGTTGATAACATGAGTGGTTTTGTTACTGCTGAGCACTGCTTGCACAGTGCCAAGGCATTTTCTGTTCCTCACCCCACCGGTGAGGAGGCTGGGGATGCACAAGGAGTTGGGAGGGGACACAGCCAGGACAGCTGACCCCAACTGACCTGAGGGATATTCCATAATCTTGCTCAGCTATAAACCAGGGGTGAGGCTGGCCCCAGGCTGCTGCTCAGGGACTGGCCAGACATCGGTCAGCTGGTGGTGAGCAACCATTTCCGTTTCCATCACCTGTCTTTCTTGGGGTTTAGTTCTCTTTGTTATTTGCCTTTCCATTACAATTTCTTATTGTTATTATTTCTATTTTATTTCAGTCACTACGTTGGTCTTATCTCTGCCCATGAGTGTTCTCACTTTTACCAGTGCAATTCCTTCTCTCTCATTCTGCTGTAGCAGGGGTGAGCAACTGGTTCTGTGTGGCTCAGTTGCAAGCTGGGGTTAAACCACAAGAGTAACAAAGAGGTTGCCATGATTTCAGTTTTTGCTACAAAAAATATTGGTGTCGAGGATATTGAAGGGGCTTTGGAAAAAAAAAAAGCAAAGCCTAAAAGCTCTGTTATTGGCTTTGGTGGCAGTGCCTAACACCTAAAATCAGGAAAGCCCCAAATCTGTGCCCACCCAGCCAGGCTCCAGCAATCCAGCAGCCACCCAGCACTCTGAGATGGGGCCAGCACCCTGGCCTGGGGGCAGTTTTGGGGTTGAGGGGGCTGTGCAGTCCCGTGTGCACAGCCTCAGCCTTAGGCAGTGTTCCTGTGTCCTGGCACTTTGGGAAGAGAAATGTCTCTTTGCAGCAAGGGATGCAGTGATTGTCCATGAACCAGCATGGACCAGTGAAACTGATGTCTATAAATCCCAAAAGTGGCTTGGTTTGCTAAGCGAGGTGTGCATAGTGATCCTTTGTGACATGGACCCCTTGCCATGCCCCAGTGTGGGGACAAGGACCCTTGTCCCCCCTGCCTGGGTCCCCTCCAGCTCAGGCACATGCATGTACCCCTCCAAAACCAGTACAGGCTGTCTGGGGACACCTAACTGTGTTATAATGTGGTGGTGATCCATAAAAATCTGGCTCAAAATTGTGTTTCTTGAGCCATGTTTTGGTGATTTTGTTGGGGTTAGTTCTGCTTTCTGGTGTGCTGCCTAGAACTCAAATATCATCTCAGCTTTAGTGGTGTGCCCCACAGCCAGGTCTTCTACTGGTGCAAAATAACCCCTCCTGTAAGGTCACAAGCAGTGCAGGTGTGAGGAGCCTGAAGCAGGGCTGCAGGGAAGCCTTTTCTAGGGGCTGCCTGGCCAGTTTGCTCCAGAGGGCTCAGAGCTATGCCCTCCCCAGCGTCAGCACACACACATCACACACTCAGTGCCCTCCTTTCTCAGGAGAAATGTGCTGTGATATGCAAGGAGAGAACATCTTCTATCCCCACAGTTTAACTCAAGCACAGGTGATTTCTGTGCTTGAGAAGCCAAGCAGTTCTCTGGCATGTCTTGCAAAGGAGAAGTTTTAAGCTGTGTCAACCAGATCTGAGCTTAAACTCTGTTTTAGAAGTTCCTTTACTTGGTCTTTCCCATTTCCTTTTTGTGTTCCATCTGATGCTTAGCATCAGTTGAACATGAAATAATACACTATATTTGAATGTCAGTTGTACCTTTTGCACAAGAAATAGATTACCTTGGCAGCTGCTGTATTAAAACCACATATGTGTTATATGAAGCTTATTCATTTATCAGCAGAAACCACTGTAGCATCTCTGAGAACAATGCCATTCCTAAGGGCTACATAATGATTCAGAATTTAAATTTCAGATAGCACTATATAAAAATTATATACTCTAAGCCCCCACATCTTTCTGTGAAAAACAGACTGAAAAATCCATCTGTTTTCCTACTGGCGAATTTCCCTCAAAACATATTAACTAGGGTTATGTCAAAGGTTTTTCTTTTTGTAATTCTCGTAGCATAGTTTTTGCTGATGTTCCAGCAGTGATTTGTTCCAGAGGGCTCACACCTTAAATGTGAGTGCTGCAGGTTTCTGGTGAAGAACTGATGTGACTAAGGGAGATTTGGGCCAACCCAATCTTCCCCTGGAGTCTTTGGGGAAAGAGGTGAATTGAAAGGTGCCAGTGCAGTATTTACTGTTACAGCCATGCAGTTTCTCACTGTTGTTCCTGACTATTTTTTGATTTAGGAGTTCTGTTCTCTAAATAGTGTTTCCAAAAAGGGATGTATGAATCTAATGGAAACCAGCTATTCTTGGTTTAAAATACTCCCTGGCTATTATGAGAATAACTCTGAAAAAGACAACTTCTTGCAAACAGAAAAGTCTGTCCAATTCAGCCCAAAAGAAGAGAAACTCCTGAACTTAGTAAGGAGGGGGAAAAAAAATAATCATGCTTACCAGCTGCTTTGAGTCCTGGTTGGCTTGCTGCAGTCTGTTTAGAGAATGAAGTCTGGCTATTGCATCGCTATCCCTAAGGGCACAGGGAGCTGTCAGCTCAGACACTGCACTTTCCATTTGCTATTGCGCATGCTGACCTAAAAGTTGGGTTTTCCCATTCAATTTTCCTGGAGATAACTTAAGTTTTGGAACAGATATATAATCCACTGGGATAGCTCGTGAAGATGGCCTTACACGGAAAAGATGGCTTTGGGAATTGGACAGGAACTGGAGGAGCACTGGTTTGCTGGAGAGCCTGTGTGAGAGCCTGCTCAACCAGGGCTGTGCTTGTCCAGCACAGGCTGCTGCTCTCTGCAAACTGGGAAATGTTATTAGTGGCTGGTGGAGAAAGTGTGTCCAGCTTGCAGCAATGCACGCACATGGGGCTTTCAACGTGTTAGTAAATGAATTATTGTGGAATAAGTTTGGGCTTCTCCTTTTAACGGCAAGAACCATTCCTGCCTGGAGACTACTGCCACGCCAAAGAAGGGCAAAGCTGCTTGAGGGGGAGGGCAGCACTATGGGAAAACTCCTTTTTAAGGCACTCAAGCATGTGCCAGCACTATTGTAAATGACTGGAGTAATTCCAGCCCTAGGATGGCTTTCCACCTATCGAGCTTTTTGGCTTTAGGTCAAAACCAAGTCTCTTTCTCCCTGTGTCTTTATCCTTCCCAAAGCAGAGGTTAAACCTTAGAGCAGAGGGTTTCTTCTGCAGCTGCTCTGGGGCAGTTCAAACTTAGCTAGGTGGAACCTGGGCAAACCTGAGTTCCCAAAATCATACCAGGAAAAAACAGTGTGATGTGTGATGTTGCAACCGGGCATGGGGAGCTGGTGTGCTTGTGAGAGGGGAAACTCATCCAAGTGAATGCCAGCATGGCAGTATTCTGAATTGCTGAGTTGTTTTCAAGACCTGGCTATTGGGAGGGACTAAAAAGATGTATAAATGAGCACATAAATAGCTTTTTAAATGTAGAGCTGGGAGTCAGCAAGAATGAATTTTTAAGCCCAAGGAGAAGGTGCAGAAGGGAGGAGGAGCCACAGGACAACTGCATACTGCCTGCCTTGTTTTGGTCAAGCCCTTAGTCCAGCATTTGAAGAATACTTTTAGTTTTTGTTGGATAATGAGTTTTCCATGCAATATTGAGACTTAAAACAACCTCTCATGCAACCCCAGTAAAATATCACAGTGGTCTAGTTGGATCTGTTTTGTTGTATATGTGATTTTCTAGGATCATGTGCATTTGTGTGCGTGCAATGCCAATGTTTCTGTCGAAGTCTCCTAGCAATGAATGGAGGAGCAGGACCTTGGAACTGAAATTGGACCTGCTTTTGCTGTGGAGTGAGAGGTTCTCAGCTGCCCCTGCCCCAGGTGGGAGCAAGACAAGGCTGCTTCCCCTGCTCACTTTTAGCTTGAACCCCAGAATGAGTGACTGGGATATTTTTAGGCGGCCAGGAGCTGAGGATTGGACCTGAGGTGTTTAACAGGTAGTGCTGCAATTACCTCATCATCTTTCAATTCAGTCATCAGGGAAATACCACAGTGATAAATTTTGGTCCATCAATCACCTTCCCAAACAACATTCCCAAACAATATCTTCCCTGCCTCCCAGAAAAGAGATGAAAGTTTATCTCTGGGGGTACAGCCAGCTGATACAACCCCTGGCACATTTGTTTGCAGTTATGTTGTGTTGCACACTTGGTTTGCAGATTGGTGCTGGCTCCTATTCCTGCTGCAGAGGGAGATCTTGTACAATCCAGGGAGCTGCTTCTGGCTATGTGATAGGAAAACAAATTAAATGCCTTTGGCTCTGCCTACCTGTTACAGGTGACAAGCAAAACCTGCCACCAAGTGTGGACTGTCCTGGCAGTGCCCACAGCTGCGGTGCTCAGGGACAGCAGCTCTGGATGGACTCTGGGGGGTGTTTTGGCACAGAGAAAGCTGCTGCTCAGAAATCCTGCAATGCCCTCTCTGCTTTGCTCCATGGTCACCAGCCCTCCTGTGTGGGACATGCTGCCAGTACGTAACTTGGCTACAGGCCTTTTGCTGAGCCTGGATGTTTCCTCTCTTGGGCTTGCTGCAAGCCAGCCAATATGAAAAACACAAAACTGACTCGATGGATTGTGGCTCGCAGCTTTCAGTAAGAATTAAATATAAGCACAAGGTTATATTTAGCCATCTATAAACAGGGATAAAATAGAGCAGAGGCTCATTATCAGCTGTGCTCTGTCAGATCCCTGCTGGTGTAGTTTGAGGGGTAGAAAGCTGCTTTGGTCACAGGGAGCTTGGGACAGCTGCCTCAGCAGGAGGTTGGTGGCAGGGTCTGTGCCATGGGGCAGGTGCAGGAGCCCTCAGCTGCCCACCACTGTCCTCTCCCAGCAGGATCAAACCAGCACCACCGTGGAGCCCAGTTCCATGGGAACCCTCGTCCCCCTGGTTGTCCCTTCCTGAGACTGCTCTTCCCGTCCAGAGCTGGGGCTCCTCCCCTGGGATCTGTCCCGAGCACTGTGCTCCAATTCACTGTCCCCCCGGGATGCCAGGTCATTCCCTTGTCTTCCCTCTGGCCCTGGATACCGCATGTCCCAGAAACAACACACATTCCCCACTTTGCTAAAAATGGCCCAAACGGTTGATGCTGTCTGGCAGGCGGCCTGGCAGGCTGCTCCTTGCTATTTTGGTGCTGTCTGCAGAGACCACGGCCTCACTGCCAGGCTCCACCATGTCCATGCCAAGGGCACTGATGGCTCCGGCCCAGGGCACCGCCGGCAGCTTGGACCAAGTCAGCTCCAGCCAAGTCTCCTCCTGTGGCCAGACAGACCCTGTGCCCCTTCCTGCCACTGCCTCATGGGCACCTGCAATGGGTGCAAGACAGCAGTGAGTGCTGAGGAGGCAGCTCCGAAGAAAAGGCAGTAAAATGGCCTGTGCTGCCGTCTCCCCAGACTGCAGTTCCTGGTGATCCCAGGCATCCTTGTGTGCCCAAACCCTTCCCTGCACAGCCTTGTACTTCCCTCTAGTGGCTAATTATTAACGGGAGCGCTCCCTGTGCCCGCCTGGAGGGTGTCAGCCTGTCCTGCGTGTCCTCGGGGCCTGCTCAGCCCCTTCCCCATGCAGCTGGCTCCTGATGGGTCCACCGTGTGCCATTCATGTCCCCAAGAATGCCAGCAGGGAGGCACAAGGGCTGTCAGCACGACGTATGGCACAGCCTTCCCTGTTACAGACTCATGGGTTTGTTGCCATGAATTGCAAACTCATGGGCCCTGATGTTCCTTCCCCCTGGGTTTTCCTCCATGAGCATGCGGAGGTGGCACAGGTCTAGGGACAGGCAGGCCTGGCAGCAGTGCCCAAGGCCACCGTTTGGGTGTGCAGCAGGGGACAGTGGCTTTCTGTGGCCATGGGAAAGCCCAGCTGGGCCATGCAGGGTGGCTGCTCACCTGAGGCCATGGCAGTGTGACGAGGGCTGAGGGGGACAGGAGGCTTCTGGTACATGGCACAGTGGGGATGCTGAGCCAGGGCTTGGATCCAGGGATAAGGGCACACACCCCACTTGGTGGGCTGGGGGGACCCTGGCCCTGGCTGCAGGACATGGACCCACTGCCACACTCTGCCTTTGCTCAGTCTCCTGCTCAGCGCTGGGGCTCCCGATTTCTCGGCCCATTTCACACAGACAAACAGGCTCTTTTCTCCCCTGTGATGGGCAGCTTGGACAGAACTCCTTGCCAGGCTTGAGCAACAGCGTGTTTCTCTTCTTGGCGATTGCAAATAAACTTCTCAGGCCTCAGGGGATCCCCGCTTGGCTTCTAACCAGGCAAGGGATCTTGGCACAGCAGGGTTTCTCATGCCGAAAGGGACATTGAGATGCGTTTGTTCAGGAAACAGAGCCCTGTAAATACTGCTCAGAGCTCCTTTTATAATGTCACAGCTGTTCCCAGGGTGCTCGTTTCTGCACTGTGAGTCCAGGGTGCTGGCCAGGGGAAGGAGGGGGTTCTGCATGACAGCACCTCCGCTCCCACGCCAGCTGAGCCAGGTACTGGCTGCTTTCAGCACAACCTGGTCTCCTCTGGGCTCACTCCAGGCTGGGAAGAAGCTGAGCAGAGACCAGAATAAGCTCAGTGATGTGGTATGCAGGTCACTTCCCTGTGAGTGACATCCCCTGCCGGATTTCCCTCCCTGCAGGGATCGCGTCTTTCCTACGAGGCACCTGAGAGAGTACACTAACAGAGAGCTGTTAATGAGGGACTTAATGAGATTGCCACTTGCCCGGTAAAATGAGCAGGCAGGGAAGGAAAGCCGGCCGCTGCTCAGCACGCAGCCCCCCGCAGCCTGCTTGCGTTCGGCGGCACCGCATTCTTACAGAGTACAGGAATTATTTATTACGAGAGCGTTTCTGAGTCATTCGGGCAAGGAAAAGCGCATTTCCTTCGCACGGAGTTATCCCAGCCAGCCCCTCCTCCGCTTGGACAATAGATGGAGCTCACCGCCCTGGCTCCGCACGCCTGGCCGAGGCTACCGGGGGATACCCCAAAGAGCCCCCGAGCTTGGGGACAGCCCCAGCATTCTCCGGGGACAGCCAGGCCCTTCTCTCTGCCGGTGGGTGGGCAGTAGGCGGTGAGGGAGCTGTGAAGCCAGCCAGCTGGAAACAAATGGAAGAGGAAAATTGGGCTTTGTCTGGGGCTTTGCAACATTTGTGCAATGTGGTGGAGGTAATCACAGCACAATTTCCATGGTCTTCCCAGTCTACATCACATTTCTGTCCTTTTAAATGAAGTGTCTGCCCCCAGTTCCCTATTTTTCGTTGCTTTTGGTTGCTGAGGGACAGAAATGGCATCATAGCCCCTTGTCACCACTTCCCATCACTGGACATGTCTCTTCTTTCAGACTCCATACTTGCTGCTCTGGATTTGGGGTAACAGTGTTGCTGGGGTGTCTGGGGGAACTGCACAAACCAGAAGAGTGTATTTGCTCTGGGTCTGATGGCAAAGGGAGCATGTGGATCCCCCAAACCCCAAGCGGTTTGGCAGAACCAGCAGGGGGGTTTGTGACTCCATGCTGGGGCCCAGTGCAGGCAGCAAGGAGCCACGGCATGCTGGAGCTCCTGGTACTGGGGTTTCAGTGATTCATTTAAAAAATATGGATATTGATCTAATATCGATATCCAACTATGACAGACAAAAACTCTTTAACAGTTTAAAGTTACAAAGTGCATGTTTATTGCAGTGATGGGCTGCATGCCGGATAGCTCCCAAATACACACTGCAAAGATCTCAGGTAATTACAAAGCTTTTTATCTACAAAAGTGTTGACTATACAAAATACAATACAATTCTGTCATTTCCTCTTCTCCACTTCGTATACTGATTAGCAAAAAGGCTATTAAGCATGCGTAGTTTTTTCTCTGAAATGAGTCAGGGAGTCCATTCTGGGGAGGGATCACCNCAGGGTATCCCCAACCCTCCACACAGCAGCCAGTTGGGATTTAGGACTCCTCACAAGGGGATTTTCTTTCCCTCTCTCTGTTCCTTTCCCCCAGACATGGCACAGGGAGGGAGCAGGCAGGCCTCCCCGTGTCTCCACAGACCCTCATGTGCTGTGTTTGGAAGCCCTGCCTGGTGACAGCCCTGTGCCATTCATGTCCGTGGTGACCCCAGCACCGGGGTGAAAGTCATGAGCCCACGGGGAAGACGACTCCATCCCATCACACTTTGCTGTGCATTATGCAAGTTCAGCAGAACAATTTTTGGCCATAATGGTTTTTCCATTCACTGAGGTATTGATCCCAAGCCACCAGCCCGGTAACCTCTGCCGTGCATTAGTGGATTCCCTGCCTTTTGCAGATGATGGATGTGGAATGTGGCATGGGGTGGCTTTGGTACTGGCCTCCTGGAGTCTGCAGCTCTTCTCCCAGTGCTGGGCTCTCCTGGACTGTCATCCAGCTGCCAATGAGACTGAGTCACTGTGTTCTCAGATCAGTCCCTGCCTGCCTTCCAGAGGGTCTGTGCTCAAGTTCAATAATCTTTGAAAACACCAGTGAGGTGCTAAGGGATAACTGCTTGTTTCTCTCATCTGCACAATCTATTAACTTAGAAATGAGGATGTGATTAATTAAAGGCACTAGGAATATTATGTTGTCTATAATGTGGAATATCATTGCTCATTGTTTCACAAAGAAACACGTTTCACAAAGAAACTATAAATCTATTAAAAATTATTGCCCCGTGTTTTTACTTTGGGCCTAAATCATTCCAAAGTGCTCTTTGGGAAATCACAGAGAATGACACATCTGTGACACTTTTGATAGGGCATTTCCTTGTGCTTTGCAGGCCTTTGTGTTTACTGCAGGACTAATAAAGGTTTATAGTATCTTCAATTATTCATTTTTATAAGCGCTTGTTCTCCCGACTTGAGCAGTCAAAATCACACTGTCACTGGTTTTAGCAGTAAACTGTGGGGCTTTTTCTGCAATCAAATGACCTTGCCTCCACTTTGCCTCTCCTCCACATGAAAAACAATGGTAGTTAGCCATCCATTTTATATGTTTCTGGCTTTTAAAAGGCAACTTTCTTTGGAAAGGCAGTCTGGCAGCTCGGGTGGCAGGCAGCTGACCCAGCAGCCCTTGTGGCTGCAGCACCTTGCCTTGTGGCTGCCAGGAGCATACAAGCAGACCTGGCAGCTGGGAGCAGACTGGGAGCCTTACACCCTGTCCTAGCAGATGCGAGGAATTGGAGGAGCTCTGGAGGACTGATAGGAGATATTCAGGCTGTGCTGCTGGCTGTGGTAGGCTGTGGTCAGCAGCCTAGTGAGAGCTTGCTCCTTCATGCTGGCAGCTTGGTCTGGGCAGAGCCATGACCTGATGTTTTCAAAATCCTTTACAAACACACATACAAGACTGGTGCTGGTTTGTGCCAGTGCCCCTGTGCTGGAGTTTAATCATGGCTGGATGCCAGGGACCCTTTGCCTGAGCACACAGCAGCCATGAGACCCTTGGTGCTGCTCACCTGGGCTGAGCTTCCATGCTCACATGGCAGTCCTGGGGGACCTGGACACTGAACCCACAGACAAACCAGATATCCTGAGCTCTCCTGCCACTGCACCCAGCCTCCTGCTCCTGCTGTGCCCTGGCAGGCCCCCTGGCAGGATGGGTACCCTGACTGTGCTGGGGTGCCCTGGTGTGCTGGGCTCACATCCTGCCGCCTTGGCATCACTGCAGTCTCGAGTCTCCTCCTGCAAAAGCTGTAGAGCTAGACAGGCAGGTGGGAATGAAAGTACTTCTATATAAAACACATTTTTTGGTACTCCTTTATAGGTTTTTAATGTGATTCATATGTCCTTGCCTGGCCCATCGCCCACAGCCAGGCGCTCCCCTTCCTCCTGCTCTTCACTGCAGTGTTTTCTGTGGACTGGGTTCAACTGGATCATTTAATCTCCTTTGTGTTTATAATCCCTACGAGGGTGGTGTCTTTAACAGACTATTCCTCCTCATTGCTTTGGCAAAGCAAGCAGCAGCTCCCTGCTGTGTCTCTGCTCAGATGACACAGAGGTTCTCTGAATAGCAAAGAGAGAAAACAAAAAGAAACAGCTTAGATGCTTTGTTTTCCCAGGCAGCTACACATATCCACCTCATGATACACATATCCACCTCATGGAAAATTCCCCCCAGTACTTTAGATTTTTCCTTTTCACGTGCCTGCATCCACAAGGCTCTGTCTGTGAAGCATACTGCTGGCTCGCAGATGGAGATGGGGACATCAGAGAGAGTGGCAGGAGGAGTGAGAAAGGGCCATTTTTCCCCATAGCCAAAGAGGAAAGAGTAAGGAAATTCAGAGAATCCAAATGAGATATGATATAGGTATTCTTCATGGGAAACACCCCAGGGCCTGCAGTCTGGGACTGCAGTGGGCAAGTGATTCAGCTAAAAGTTAATTTAATTCCTCTAATGGCACAAGCCATTATTGTACTTGATTAGGGCTGCAGACTGGAGGCAGAACTGGCACTGCCTCATTTTCCCCCAGAAGGGCAGGGCACCAGTGCCTGCTGACCCCAGGCCCTTTTCATCCCACTGGCTCTCTCAGCAGGGAAACCCTTGGGCAAACTTCCCACCAGTGTCTTTGGAGAGGACTGCTGGTGGCATGTGGGCACTGAGACCTCACCTGCCCTGTGTGGCTGTGCAGCTCTGCTCTGCCTTCCCAAAATGCAGGTGTCACTTGCCCCCATGGGCACCAGTACTGGCAGACTGTGCCAGTGCCATCGCTGTCCCTGCGGGGTTTCTGGGGGCATGTGCAGCAGCACAGGGCAAAATCCAGCCCCTGAACCCCACTGCCTGTTTATTTGTTGTCTCTTAGCTTGCTCTCTGCAAATATTTGTATGCAGCTGAACCAGAAATAATTGCTCACAGCTCTGCCATGGGGGTTTGTGATGAGCCTGTGAGCGCCAGCATGTGTGCCAGAGATAATCTGGGTGCTTTTGTGCTCAGGGGCTCTGCCATCTCTCACTGTATCACTTTTGTTTCTGGGTTCTCTTTTGTCTCCCACTCTCCCCTCAGTGCGTGGTGCCTTTCCTGATACCTTTGAAAATCATTGACTTCATGTCTTGGTCATTCTTTTGTATTTGTTTCTGGAAGGTAGGAAAACAGCACCTCTGCATGTGTCTCCCAGTGACTGCTGCTCACACAGTGTGTGTCTTTATGGCTCAATTAAAAACATTATGACATTTCCCCAGCACACCCTGCCACCATCCTGGCAAAGCTTTTGCTGCTTTGATAGCATTTTCCAGTTTGTGAGTGCAAGGTGTTACACCAGCCCTTCCCTCTGGGACAGCACGCTCTGGGTGCACTGCAATGACTCCAAAATGCAGTGTTTCTGACGCTCTGAAACAGAGATAAAATGTAGCCCCAAGGAGGTTGCTAAAACATTTCTCCAAGACTGAGACGACCTGCTTTTCGAAGAGGAATAAATACAATTAAATTAACCACAAAGTTCTCTTCTTCTCCCAACAGACTTCCACCATCTCACCTGGGACACAGGGTTCTCCTTGGCCATATAGGTCCAAAGCTTTGGCTCTCCTGCTTTGCAGAGCAGCTTTGTCACCTGCAGGAAGGTTTCCATACATGCTTATCAAAGAGTATTGAGAAATATTCTTCTGTCCCTGTCCTGATAACTCCTCTCTATCTCTTTGTTACTCTTGTTTCTGACACTGTTTGGCCAGCGTTTGCTTTTTCCTCACCTTCTGCGCATTCAGTTTATTTGCAGCCAGTCCTGAGCATGCCGTGAACCTGGCAGCGCTGGAATAATTTTCCACTGCTGGTGTCAGAATGTTGGCAGCATAAACCAACCTGTATGGGCCAGTGACAGGGCTATGATGGAGACCTTATGCTTGATGAGATTTACTCAAGGTGGATAAGGAAGAACTGATGACAAGAGGTAGGAAAGGAGCGTGGGTGGGAATCTGGCTCAGCTGCAGCTCCTCTCCACCAGCATTGCTGAGGCTGCTGCACGGAGGCCCAGCCTCAGGTACAGAACCCCTCCGTGCTGCTGTTCCTCTCGGGAGCAGGCAGTGAAACCCGGCGGTGCAGCCCCGGTGAGTCAGCAGCAGCACGGAAACCTCTGCCGTGGTTTGCTCTCACTATTGCTCAGCTCCATCCTCCCTGTTTGGGCTGCCAGCCCCTCTGGAGCCCCTCTTGCTCCTGAGCTGGGAACATGCTTCCCCAGAGTCTCCCCTCTCCTTTATGCAGGGAAGCCAGAGAGCAGCTGCAGCAAAGACTGGGATGTTGCGTTTCATGGCAAAAATTCCTCTTCCCAGTGAGTCTGGTTTAGAAGGTGGAGGCCTCTGGCTGACTCCTTGCAACGGATGGGAATTTACCCACAGTCATCACTCAGTTTCTCTGTTCTCTAAGAGGGTTGTTAAGATGCTGCTGTTGGCTTTTAAACCAGAAGCAGTCTTGCAGAAGATTTATGGAGTTCTGGTTGTGTTTTTCTATTGCTTATCAGCAGATCAGTATGTTGCTTATATTACCCTAAGGTTTATAGTGTCCCTGCTGCCTGTGGAAGGGCTGAGGCACATGGTGCAGCCCCAATGGCTGTTTCCTAAAGCAGTGCCTTCCTAAGAGCACTGAGACATCTTAGGGTGGGATGAGGTTGGTTGTTTTTACCCCTGGAGGAAGTCAGCTGAAGCCTCCAGTGTGGAAAAGCATCTGCTGCCTGCCTCACCACCAAATAAAACCTCTCACACTAAGCATAGGGAGATGTCTGTTCTGCATTCTTATTTAGCTCCCAACACAGACAAGTGTTGTCATCATTTGATTTTTCATAGCAAAGGAGCCAACTCTGTTGTCTCTCTCACTTTTCTTTGAGATCATTCACTTTAATCGTTCCCTCAGTTTATATCTGGCACCTTGCACACACGGCAGCTCTGCTCACAACTTGGCCCTACTCTGGCCTCTCTTTATTCCCACCATCTCCATGCTCCTTCTGACTGTCTCCTACTTTTTTGCTTGGTGTGGATTTTGCAGGAAGCATTTCCTCAGAGCTGCTATTTCTGCCCCCTTTGGCATGTTTCCATGCTGGTCTGCTGTGATACTGCTCTGCTTTCCCACCCAGCCATGCAGCCCCACTCCTTGTGCTGTGCATGCTGCCCTGTTCCAGCTGTGGGTTTCTATATTTGAGGAGGAATATTCTGGCAATCTCTTTTAAATTTCTGAGCCTGAGTGAAGAATTCCCCTGTCTTCCAGAAGAGAACATATAATTTGGGTGTTTTTGTGCTGTATATAAAAACTTTTTCACAAGTTTCCTGCTCCTGGTGTTTCTCTTAAATCCAAGATTTTTCAAAGTTTGATCTGTGAATGCAGTATCTTTAAAATCTCTGTGGCACACTATGATAACCTGCTTACTCTTCTCCATATAACTTTTGAGCAGATCTCCTGCCTCTGATTTAGACATATTAAATTTAAAATATCTAGCTTTTCTTCATCTCCCCTTCCAGGCTTCCTTTGCCTCCTTGAAAAGCTGAAGTTTTTGCCTGAATCTTTTTCAACTCTCACAAGTATTTTAGGGAGGCTGAGGTTGATTAGATATTATAGCTACTCTCTTCCACATTCCATACCTACTTTTGCTACCTGTTGCCATGTTCTGCGTTTAGACCCTCACCTTTTGTCCCCTGCAGCATTGTGATCTCTAGAAAGGGCTTTGCAATGTGATTTGGACAAGTCACTAATATAACATAGGGAAAGATTTGCATGTTTCTCTCAGGTTGCAGCTCCTGAAATTAACAACAGCTGCTCTAAACCCAAACCACCTTTCAGCTGGAGCCTTCTGGCATTTGCAATCCCAACCCTTTTCAGATGGGGCTGCAAAGCTCAGCCTCCTCCTCCAGCTCTGTGCACAGGGATGTGTGCTGAGCTTGCCTTGTCCCTGTGCTCTGGGGGTGAATATTCACACGTGATGGGATGGGGCCAATGCTGCAGGTGGCCCTCTGCCAACACATTAAAGCAGACCTGGGAAAAACAACACTTCTCCTTCAAGGAAGATGCTGTCCAGGCCAGCTCCCTCTTCCCAGCCAGACACATGGAAGGGGCTCTGGTGCTCATCCATCTGCTGCATGGCAAAGGCTGGTGGCCACACATCTTCCCCTTGGGGATATTTGGCTTCACCCTGCAGTAAACCAGGGCCAAATCTGCTGCCAGAGGTCAGTGGGGGATGCACCCTGCCATGGTGGAAACAGGAAATGGTAAGAGGCTAAATTATTTTTTTAGAGCTCACTTGGCCAGTGAGAAAATGAAGAGTTATTTGTTGCTCTTATCTAACAGTGAGACTTAGCTTCCTGTGTTATTGTAGGTAATGCAGAAGTCATCTTCCTTTGTGAACCTCCTTTCTGCAAGATCTTTTCTCAGTTCACAGCTTCACCTTCACACACTGTTGTGTGAAAGGTTCTCCAGTCACATCTGATTCTGAAGTTGGATCTTAAAAAGAAGAGATGCCAGAGATGTGAGCTGAGGGGGCAGGGATAACCCCTGTTTAGAGCTGTGGGGTTTGGGGATTTGCAGTCAGTGTCTTGTCTGTGCACAAACAGAAGAATAAAACTCCAGAACAGGCAGAGAGCACAGTGCCTGTAAACAGTCTCACGTGCATTGATGGGTATGTGGAGGGGCAGAGCCTGGGCTGGGGCAGCACATCTCAGGGTGCTGGCACCCAGGGAGTGGGTGTTGTGCACCCAGGACAGAGCACTACTGCACTGGGTCTGCTGCCTTTGCAGGTGGAAGGACACACTGAAGGATACCCCTGGAGACTGGAGTAACCAGGCTTGGTCTCAGCTTTTATTTCATTAAGTGTTAAGAACCATGTATTTGATCCTCTTCTCTGGCATGAGGAAATTCTAAGTGAATAGATTTGGTGACACAATTCTTAGAAAATGTGATGAAGGGTGCAGGAGAGGGGAGGGCTGTGTTCCCCGTGTTCTGAGCTGGGCAGGCTGCAAGGGCAGATGTTCTGTCCCCTCCTTTAATTAGACAGTTAATCACAGCACTACCTTTAGAGGGAAAGCCTTGTCCCTGGGGACCCTGCACTCCTGCAGACATCCTGGGAGGATTGGTGGGGAGCCTTTGTTCACTGAGTATCATTATTCTGAATGAAGGTAGTAACAGTACAATTTCAAATTGTCTTGGAGTGCCTAAAAGCAGTGTTTATTGAGAGGCACGTCCTTTTATACAGTGTTTTGGCACATGAATATTATTGGTCATTTCAGAACAATGCCTCTTAGTAAACATCTTTGCAAGTAAACAAGTTGGTAAAACCAGCAGGTGCAGGATTAGAAATTGTTTAGAATGTCTTCTCACAGCTCCACCAGAGCAGATGCCTGGGAAAGCCTACTTTCTCACAGGCTGCCTGAAGCCTAGAAATTCCTCTTTGACCACTGTCAGTTCCCACATCTGAGCACTGCAAATGTTGACATTTCCTGCAGCACATGGATCCACATCACTGCTCGCCTCCCTCTGCCTTTTGCACTCGCAAGCTACCTCCCTGGCAGGAGATAAATCATCCTTGGAATGGCAGCCCCCAAATCTGGGTGAATTGCTCAGCAGGTCTTAAAGGCCCCACAGCCATGGGGGGTGATGGCTGACATGGAATCTGTGCCATCCCTTCCCTTGCCTTGGGGCTGTTTCTGCACAAGTCCCTGGGGAAGGGTGTGCTGCCTCTGCTGCCAACTTGCCATCATGAGCAGGAGAAGAGGATTTGGCCTGAACCTTGTGTACCTCCTCATCAGTTGTACAACTGTGGAAACAAAGGAGAGCAGGAACTCGGAGGATGCCAAACTTCTGAGCTGGCCATGGAGTGCTGGCGCCTGTGCTTGAGCCTGGAGAGCCACTGCTCCCTACCAGAGAGGGATTTGGCCTGTGTCACTGACAGAAATTGTGTCAGGGATTCTGCCCATGTCTAGATGGAAATGGGACTTCCTGATATTGAGATAGGCTAAGAGGGAGCATGAAGTCAGTCTGGCAGAGAAAGGTGGGCAAGAGGCTGCATGGGGCAGGGGAGGCATTGCTGAGGAGCCTGCAGTTCCAAAAATGCTTCAGAATAATGCTTCCATAATCACAGCCAGGCAGGCATAAAAATAACATATGGAAAGGTTATGTGGCATGGAGACAGAATCAAGTCACAAGCAGTTCAGAATCTAATGAAGCAAGTAAAAGAAGAGCCCGAGAGTTGGAGATATGAGAAAGGCACCTTGCAAGACAGTGTGGGCATGGGGGCTGAAGTGTTCCTTGTTAGAAGTGAGAAATATGGGAAAAGAAAGAGGAGAAGGCTGCTGTAATACCTATAGGAACAAAGTGTTACATGCATGAAAGACGAAATTGTCGTTGCATTAAAAAGAAAATATATCAAGAAAGCATGGGCCAAGCAGGCAGCTCTTAAAACTTGTGAAAGAAAATAATTATAGCAACTGTGAAGGAATATGATCCTACACACCCAAATGATGGTAGAGGAGTAGGGTTATTGTTGGCACTATATAAAATCAAGGTAACTGGGGTCAGTCTTGCAGAGAGCAGTGGGTGAGCTGGAGACTGTTTTAAGAACAGGCTGAAGTTCCTCTGATACCCCATTTGTTTTTCAGCGACTGGAAAGGAAAACAGGGTAGGAAGTGAACAGGCAATGGAAGAGGTTTGCCATTTCCCTCAACTTTAGAAAGTTCCCTCTTTGTTTTGTGAGGAGGGAAAGCAGTGAAATTAAAGTGAAAGCAGCAGCAATCATCCAGACGTGTGCAGGGTTGGAGGTTTCTGTATTCCTCATCAGGCTGGGAAGAAGGCGACAGTTTTAAGTCAGTGCCAAGAGGAGACTGTTGTGGTTTTTTGGTTTTTTCCCCACACTGTGTTTAAACCTCCTGCATCAGGGTGTCCCTCCTCTGTCTGAAGAGGTGCACCCATTCCGTGTGAAAGCTGCAGAGGGGACCCATCCTGTGATGACACGGGTCCGGCAGGACTGAGCCGGCAGCGAGGGCAGGAGGAGCAGAGGGTTGGTGCTGCAGGCCGGGTGTGCAGCTGCTTTGCAGCATGGCCAGCTGCAGGCAGGTACCTGTGCTGTACAGCAGGGCAGGTGGGTGGCACCCAGGCTATGCCCTGAACACAACCCTCCGTGCCTAGGGATGGTCAAGGCTGTGGGCTGGAGACCTCTTTGTATCAGGCACTTTGAACAGGGACCCACCAAAGCAGGAAGGTTGTACCTGAGTTCCTGGAGTATTCTGCACAAAAGCAGCGAGGTGTTAAGGTGGTTCTGTCTGGATGCTTGGGAGGCACCCCCACATCCTCACTTACACACTTCTAAAGCAAACCAGAGCAAATGGCATAGACAGGGTGGCCTTAGGAGGAAGGAGGGCTGTCTCCCAAATGCTTTGCTTGTGACTGTAGTTTTGCAGTTAAATACACCAGTCAGTATAAATCACTGTCTGAAATTCCTGTACATGCGTTATCAAATGGTGATATCTTTATTTGCCCTGACTCCTTATTTATCTGGAATCTCAAGGTCAGAGAACAATCCTGCATGTGTTTTCCTTCAGCAATATAAACATCATTTGTCTCTCGCCTCAGCTGCGCGTGCTTCCAAGTGTGGGTCCCCAGGGTAATTCTGGTGCTTTTAGGGATACTGTGCTGTACCATAAGTGCTCTGGTGCTGGTGGGCATCCTGCAGAGCAGGGTTTGCCATCAGCAGCATTCCCCTGCAGGCAGAGCTCTCCTCTGGCCCTTGAATCCTGTACCAGCATGGGGAGCAGTCCCTCCTGGTGCCTGGAAGCACAAAGGATATGTCAGAACCAGGGCACAGGTAGCCTGGCCATCAGAGCCTGCACTTTGCAGGACAGTGGGAAGAGGGAAGGGGTTTTTTGGATCCTGGCCTGCAGGTATAACCAGTATAACCTAGAGTTCAAATATTTTAGTTCTGTTACTTTGACAAGTTATGCTGCTGAAGTTTCACAAGGAAGTGCTGGGTGTGCCCTGCACCATAGGCACAGCATGACTGGAGCCACATTTCTGACAGCAGGGTTAAAAGCTTTCTGGATGTGCTGCTTTTTTATTCTGTTTTTGCACCTTCTCTTCCCCATTTGTTTTTTAATGAAAAACCTGCAGTCACCTATACTAGTGCTGCTGGGTGAGTCCACCAGAAGCATGGTGAAGGACAGCAATTTCTCTAAAACAAGCCTTCATGCTGTGAATTTTAAAGACAGGAAATTTTATTATCCTTGTCATACAAACAGCAGTCCCCATGGAGTGGTCTGACCCACAGGAGTCATGTGGTGGCCAGGCACGGGAGCAGTGACAGACTTTTCCCCTCAGAGTATTTTGGAAATCGCTCCCAAACAAGTGCATCTTGATGTTAAATTATGGTAATGGATTGACAAGCTTTCCTGTCAACCAACCTCCATGCTATGCTTCTAGCAGAAGAAATTCTAGATATTTTATTTAATCATGAAGCTGTGGGGCTCAGTGTGAGCATGGTCCCAGTCCCCAGTTTGTCACACCAGGGCTCATTTGGAGTAAATTTTGCTGTGATGCTACCAATGCAACCAAGCTTCATAAGCATTGTCATTCCTGGAAAGTGCTTTGTCAAGCACTGCTGAAGTAGGTGCTGTGTGAGCTCTTTTTAGGCCTATTTTGGACATATTTTAAAAAGTCAGCACATCAGTTAGCTGCATCCTGTTGGATACCTTGCCTCTCCTATTGTCTTTTCTCAAAAAAGGATTCAAAGCATGGACACAGGACATGCTGTAATCAGCATTTATGGCACCCTTACAGTAATCTCCTCTTGCACTCCTTGAAGAAACCAACATCAAGACTGAACATGAAATAATTTTATTTGTTGATCTAAAAATCCCCTGAATAGCAGGCTCCAGAACTAGGAGGAAGTACACTTGAATTTCCAATGAACTATCAAAAAATGAGAAACCAGATACCTCTGACTGCCCTAGACAATTCTCTGGAAATCTTAAAAATGCAGAATCTGCACATTGCTTTGTTAAGCAACATCTTACTGGGGCTATGGGGTGGAGCTTCTTGCCCACAGGAGTGTGGATCAACAGGGTAAGGGCTTTAAAATCTGTCCCTGAACTTCCACATCTGTAACTTGAAGATGGAGTTATTTATTTTGCACACTCCAGGATGATGAGTTCAGCACCTGAAGGTGTAAAGTGTATTAAGGATGCAGGTACATGTATGATAATAAAACCATACCCAGGAGAACCAAGGGGAAATTGCAAACTTTTCATGTGAGTGACACGTGGCAGAAATATCCTGCTGCCTCCCTGCTAGGGGTGGTGGAAAGGGATACCCTTTCCAGCACAGGGCTGCTCAGCATCAGGTAGCTGATTACTGCAGGAAGAAATGCTGCACTTTCATCAATTCAAAGCACAGTTCTGGATTTACAGGAAAGAATAGTAACGTAGAGTTTGTAGAAGCAGGCAGGAATGGTGTATATTTGGACATGAGTTGACTTATCACGAGTTCAGTAAAAAGGAAGGTAAGCAATAATTTCTTAAATTTTGCCCAATACATACTTTAATTTCAGCCCTGCTGTAGTGAGTCAGACAGCTCCATCAGTCAGATGAGAACACCCTGCAGAGGTGTGGATGGAGCCTGTGCAAGGCCCCCCATCACTGTCCCTCTTTGCCAGGGACAGGCAGGAGCTGTGAGAAGTGACACCCTCTGGTGAGCACAGCCCAAAATCTCTGGCCCAACATAAAGCACTCCCTGCATGTGCTGGGATCACAGGATGGGTATAAAAACACCCCATGGCCCAGAGGACACTGAAAATGGGGGTTTCTGCTGAGGCCACCTTTCTCTGTTCAGTGTGTGCTGAGTTTTGATGCATCCTTAAAGATTTCTTAGACTTACTAGGCTGAGTTCAGCTCAGATAAGCTCCTAATTCTGCAGCTCCACACAAACATACAACAGACAGGGTATGAAATAGGGAGTCTGGACACGCTGTTTCTTAATTATGGGCTGGGCTGGGCTGGAACATCTCTGTAGGAGATGTTGCATCTGTCCAGGATTCTGAGGAGTTGGATGTCCTGATGAGAACTACCTTAAAACGTTTTCTTGAATTTATTTTTCCAATTAACTAACCTTTTGCATGTTGTTTTGGGTGGAGGGTTGGGTTTTTTCCCCTAACAAATGTAAGAAAAATATTTTTATGAAATTCCATCAATAAAAACACTTTGAATTGAGTGGTTTTCATGTTGGAGTTTTTGGTTTTCATTGAAATGTTGTGTTACCACTAATGGCAGGTGCTGACCAGAGTGGCTGAAGTTTTTTTACAGGGTCTGACTCTGGACTGCCTTGTAATGAAATGGTTTATTGTGCACAGTCTAATTACTATAGACTGACAATCAAACAGGATGACTCAGCCAGCCCCAGACCAAGCTCATTGGATTTTTTGAGCCATGTGGATTGTTTGCATTTCACAGAGGACAAAATTATAATACTCCTGTAAAAGCAACTTCTGGCTCAGAATATTCCTCTGGACAACAAAAGAAAGTCCCTGCACAACTTCAGAACACTGTGACCATGTCAGATGTGCTTTTATCTTTGACCTGGGATGGTTTACAGTAGAGAGAGGAGAGGGGAGGAGAGGAGTTTGATGTGTTACTATTTCAGGACCATGCAGCTCACATTCATGGGGAAGGCAGTTGCCTCCCCAGTCACCCCTTTCTCCACCTTTACACCCCCCCTCAAAAAAAATAAAGGCACCAAAAGACAAACCCAAACACTTCAGAGACCCCAGAGAGTGAGAGACCAGAGCCTGTGGAAGCCCTTCACTTAAATGCAAAGTCAGGCAGATTTGGGCTGACTTTACGGAGAAGCAAACTGCCACTCTCAGCACTGGGCAAGGGGGATAATCCAGAGCTATCTAAAGTCTGGATTACCACAAGGTAAGCAAAATTCTGGGACTGTCTTCAACCAAAGACTGGGGACAGCTGATGGTCGTATCTTGGCTGTGACGGCTGCACTCTGTATTTGCAGCTCTTCTGCAGGCAGGAAATCTTTCAAGGATGGGCACTGGCCTCTGCTGACCCCCAGGAATGAACACTGACCATGGACTGGCTGCAGTCAGCTGCACTCTTCCTGCCTGAAAAAACAAGCATCCAGGAGGAAGAAATGAGACTCTGCACAAGGGCTCCTCTCACCCAAGAGCCTGGGCTGGGGAACTCTGTTCTTGTCCAAGGAAATTTCTCTTGCTCATCTCTTGACCTCCCAGACTGTTGGCTGTGCTCCAAGGAAGACATCCTCCTCCTCCAGAGCACTGATGGGGCTGCAGCAGCCATACCTCCAGGAAATGAGTTAGTGAAAAATTCCCAGTGCTCCCCATCCCTTTCTGCTTGTAACAGCTTCGCCTGGGAAATCCCAGCTGCCTCCTTCTGCTGCCTTAATAGGTTACGGCTCACTGGGTAGGTGACACTGGACTTTCTTCCAGAATTAGGACATTTCCCTAAATGTTCAGATGGTAATTTAAAGATGTTTCAGTTACATTCTGAACTTAACCAGTCTACTAATTGGTCTTTGGAGGACAGCAGGTTATGTGGCAATGGCAAGGGCCTCAAGTTCCCGCCTGCTGATGTTGTGTAGCCTCCGTGATCTGAGAAAAGGATTTCCTTATTTTCTTTGTAGAAAGACTAAGATGACACCCCCCGCTTTTCTTTTTTTCTGACCATGATCAAGATAATGTGCAGGGGTGAGGGGGAAAACATCACTCATAATCTGATTGTGCTAAGCTTAAAAGTATATGAGTTCTTCTCTTGCCTAAATAACTCTCAGTGCCATTTTCCTCCCCACTTTATAGTCTCAAAGAGCTGAAGACATCAGCAATGTACATAATCACTGATGCTGGTTGCATGAATCATTCTAGGTCTTCATTGTTCAGACTCCAATCTTCTCTACCATGTGAAGAAAACAAAGAAAATTCTACCTGCAGTTTATTTTTAGCTTGGCTGGTACATAACAGCAAAGGTAGTGGTGTGATTTTTCTCATTGGCATGTTGCTGTGCATCATGATCTGGCTTCAGAGCAACCTCCTCCAGTGCCAGTGTGGGAGGAGGTGGGAGGTGAGTAGGGCTGGGTTACCTGTGTCTGTGCACTTGCTGTTCTGCCCCACTGCTGTAAAATAATAATCGCAGCCCTGGGAGGTTATAAAACAGCGTTCATGGGGTTGTGCTGTGCCCAGAGCATGGCGTGGGGCCCTGGAGGCAAAGGAGCAATGCGGTCAGTCCCCGTGACCAAAAACCACATCTGAGAAAGCCCCAGCTGCCGTGACCTGCCACACGGGGTTTCTCTCATTCTGCAAAGATTCCAACACCCTGCCAGGCCTTGGACTGTGCAAAGAATCCAGCCTCCTGCCAGGGCCTGGTAAATGCAGTGCCTGGGCAGAGCAAGAGTGACTGCTGTGTTTAATGTGTGCTGAGTACTTAACCTCACACCTGTCCGCCTGCCCTGACCCCACTGCTGTGCACAGAGGCACACCGGGGAGGCCCTGACAGGGAGCTGAGCACAAGGGCATCCCTGGTGAGCCACATCCCAGCTCGAGGTCTGGCCCCCTCTCTCTCCTCTGACAGATGAAGGGATGATGAGCTGCTGTGCCATCTTAAACTCTGTGCTTATGCTGGTAGAATTGGAGAAGAAACCGTGGCCCACAGGCTGCTGGGATTTGTGCTGACCCGTTCATTTGCAGGCAGGATCCTAGCTCAGAGTGAGATATTGCTTTCTTCCACGGGAGACAAATCAATGACACAGAATTTTCCACCCAAAAAGATGGGATCTGCCTGGTATAGCTTTGGCTGTGTGTAGACTTGCCTTTGCAACATCTGCAACTGAGATCTGAGACAATTGAACCTGCCTGATTGTTGCTGTGTGCATATGCTGCATGTGTGCCAGCATGGATTACACATCCTCCCTTCTCCTTGCTCCTGCTGCCTGGGGTGTGCTGTTTCTGCCACAGTTAAATGTGTCTTATTTTTATTGAATTGCAATGTCCCAACTGAAGAGATAAATACAACACAGGCATAATGAATCATGGGCTCTGTGGACTTGCTCAGCCCCTGGAGGCTGGAGCAGGCCAAGAGATGAAACACTGTGGGCTAACTCTTGTTTTCTTCACTTTTGCCTTCAATGTGCACCCACGGGAATTCAGAAAACAATACTCATCCTGCCTGTGCAAGAATCCAAGGATCCTAAACAGGCCAGGAGGAAAACCATGCGGAGGGGGAAAGAGGGCCAAGTGGCATACAACTCCTCTCTGCTCAACATCTCTCTCTGAGGAGGGGTCTGGCTGCTGCTGCTGCCTGGGGAGCCTGGCCAGGGACTGGAGGGCACTGATCTTACCAAAAAATCCTTGTCAGGCTGAACATGAGCCTCTAACAACACTCCCACTATGAGAAGAACAAATGAAATGAAGCATACAGACAGAAGTGCTCTTGTGCACGCTGTGCAACCCTTTCCCTCTGCTCAGGGAAGGGCAGACTTCAGCATAGATGTCAAAAGATAAAGCCTCACCGGGGAAGGACCAGAGATGGGCAGCAAGGAAGAGTGGAGGACTTGGAAACATGACCTAAGAGGGTAGGAGGAATGAACTGGCATTTGTTAATCCAGAGGAAGGAGGCCTAGGGAGATGAGTTAAGCCCTTAAGTGTATAAAAGACTACCACAGAGTAAGGCAGTAAATCAGTCTCCCACTGGGGATAGGGGAAAATTACAATAATATTTTTGAAAAGACATTGAGAAACTTTCCAACTGCTGGATAAATAAAGACTAGAAAAGATACAGGTTGGCATGTCTCCACCAACAGATGTTTTTAAGACCAGGTTAGACAAACCTCTGTCAAGAATACAGATTTTGGCAGCAAGGAACAACAATGTGGGGCGTTAAGATTAATTTCAGTAATTTTTTTTTGTTAGCTGGTTTCACTGTGCAGAAGCCAGAAGCTTCTGGACAAAGTTTCTACCATTGCACACGGTGAAGGTATTGATGCACATCCTGAGTGTGGTGGGACTTCCCTGCAACTGCTCTGCCCAGCATGTGTGGTTTCCCTGCAGTTCAAGGACAGTCAGGTCAGGCAATCGAGGAGGTGGCAGCTTTTTATCTTAAAGCTATTAGAGCTTTAAGCAAAGAGCTAAGAAACTGAAGATGTGGCAAAATTTTTTTTTCATGTAAAAGCCACTCAAACCCACCCTTACAGGTCTCTCAGTAAAGACAGGAGTCTTTGAAGAAGATTCCATTTAAAGGCCCCATATAAAAGCATTATCTATTGTTTTTGAACTTCTAATATTAGCAGGTACAGAGCATAAAATAGTAATCACTTCATTGAGCAGCTGAGTGCTGTTCTAGCACTGCACAGGTAAGTGTGCCCCTTCCCCACTGATTCAGCCATGACTGGAAGTCACACACATATAGCCCAGAAAATCAGTAGTGCTGGGACACGCAGCAGCTGCCGGCACTGGGGGTGGTACAGGAATCCCTGAACTGGCCTGGGATGTGGCTGGGACAGGACAAGAGTATGCTTGGACAAGTGCCACCTTTATATGCTGTTCTTCTGACTCTGCCCATCTCCTTAGAGTGACAAATCAAGAGGGGTGACTATGACTCCCTGCACTTTTCCCTGAACTGCTTGTTCTGCAGCGTAGGAAAAAATGACTTGGATGAAGATGCTGATGCCAGCTTTGTTCTCCAGAAAGAAACTCTGCTGGAAGGTAGGAGTCATGAGCCTGAAAAAGCCAGCACAGCTCAGCACAGCCCTCTGGAATTTGGGTGCTCTCCCTCTCTCCCCCTGTGGTCTCTTGTTGCTGCTTGCCCAGGGGCATGGCAAGGTGAGTGGGTGAGGTTCACTCCCCAGAGGCTCCTGGGCTCCAGCACATTGCTTTCAGTTATCTGCAGATTTTATAAGAGTTTCCAAAGGTAGGGGAAGGGTTTTCTCCACCATGGGTGGTCCCTGTTCAGGTAACCTCATGGTCTGCAACCTCATTATAGCATGAAGGGAAGGATGAGTAGTTTGTGTGTGTGTGTGTGTGTGTTGTGTGTGTGTGTGTGTATGTATGTTGGTGTGTGTGTTGGGAAAGTGCTACAGTGGTTTGAGGATTTCTGTACTATCCAGGCAGGTGAAATTGTTAAATTGTGCTTCTTTCTGCAAGCAGCACAGCACAAGGGAAATCTGAGATGGAGCCAAGGAACAGTGAGAAGGGGACTTCTGTGAGAGGGGAGTGGGTAGAGGGAAGAGGTAGAAAGCAAGCCCGGTGTGTTCCTGACCTGAAGCCCTGAAGGGGTGGGCAGGGGGCTTTTGTGCAGCTCCTTGCACTGACAGCAGGTACCTACCTCCACACAGTCTAAGTACAAAAGAACTGAGAAGATGCTGAGTGAAGGATCTCAGCCCAGGCTAAGACCTTTCTGAGCAAACACCCACATAAAGACACCCCAATTTGTGGTAAGTGTGGGCTGGCCAGCTGGCCGTCTCACTTAAGTCCCTACTCAAGAGAGCCACAGGAACTCATCTGCCTTCGGGTTCAGTACACATGCAAAGCTTAACCAGCTTTTAAAGGCCAGGAAGTGCCCTAAACCACTCTGCCTGTCCAGGAAAGTGTCTGCCTGCTGTGAACCTCCAGCTTCAGTGCTCATGCTCCAAGAGCAGCACTCTCAGCCAAGGGTTCTGAAGGGCATGGGGTATGTAAACCCACCCAAGACCCGAGTCCTGCACCTTGTCCAGGCAAGCAGGCTCTGCCTCCCTGATTCTCCTGGGCAGTGCATCAAACTGCCTGCAGGGAACACCCCATCCAGCCCCTCTGCAGCCGGGGAGAAGCACCAAGAGACACGAAAGCCACAATTCTCCCGTCAGCTCTCCCTCCAGCACCTGCCTCAGACTGGCACCAGCCGTAACACGGGAGTACCTGGGGAGTGCACAGGGTTGCAATGGGAACCTGAATGCTGCAACAGCTCTGTGGGGTATTTATTTTCGGAGGATTTATTTCGTAATACTTTATGTATCCTTGCAGGTGGTTCATTTCTGTGATGTTGGAAAGCCCTTGTGAAGACCTTGCTCTGTCCAGTTGGAGCAGAGAGGTACATTGTGTGGGGAACATCATCTGCAGCCAAGGTGGGAGTAATGCACAGGGATGCTAATTTTGGACAGACTTGCAGGACATAACCCCACACCATATGCTGACTCCTTTCAAGCTGGAAAAAAGTGGATGAACCCCAGAAATAGTTTGCTTCCTCTTTCCAGTTAAGCACTGGAAGCAGCCAAGATAGGCAGAGTGGTACCTGCAGCCCCAATGGGGACTGGCACTGATTTAAGCAGGGCATTTGTTCTGGCTTGCACGGCCAAGGCTCAGAGTTTGAGCTTTTATGATCACAACAATCAGGTTGGCTTGCCTGGACCCTGACTAGTACATAGCTTGGCAAAATGTATTGCACGCACTGATCCCTGCTTGTGTGTTTGTTTGCCAGAGAAGAGGCCAAAAGCAGTTGCAGCCAGCTGCAGGCAGGCAGTCGCCGTGTGCCCCATTTTCCACGCTGTGAGCATCCTTGGGGGTGCAGGGGGTGCCCTGAAGGAGCCATGGCCCGGAGGGCTCTCCCCGGGCAGCACTGAAATAGGTGCTGGGGGAAGGTGCCTGCGGCTGGCTAATGAACTATTACAGTGTATATTCGAAATCAGCCCGTAGTGATGGAGTTAGATGGCAGCTCTGCCAGCGCGGGGCTCTGCCCGTGTCCGTAACGGGGTACCATCGTTTTTTGTGCCTTTCCACACAGAGCTCCACGAGGCAGGCGGGCAGGGCCGGCGCTGGGGCTCCACTCCGGGGGCGCTGCAGGGTGCGGGGCACTTTGTCCCGGCCGTGCGCGGCACCGAGCGAGCCCTCTCGGCTGGGTCTGCGCTCCGCAGCCCGGGGTCACTCGCCGCTCCCCGGGCCGTGCCGGGGGGCGGCGCGGCGGCTGGCGCTGCTCCTCCCCGCAGCTGTGCCGTGAGGGGCGGAGGATGAGGAGGGCGAGAAGGATGCCCCGTGCCCGCCGAGGCAGCCGGGCTGGCGGCGGCACCTCCCCCGAGCGGCGGCCCCCGCCTACCCCCGCCTCAGCGCCTTAAATGCCTCGGCCGCGGCGGCAACAAAGGCGGGCGGTGGCTGTGAGTGAGGGGCCGGCCGAGGGTCGGCGAGGCCGGGCTGGCGGTGAGTGACTGAGGGTCGGTGGTGAGTGCGGGGCGGAGGGGCAGCGGGGCCGGGCTGGCGGTGAATGAGCCACCGAGGGTCAGCGGTGGGCGAGGACGGAGGGGCCGCGGCGGTCGCAGGTGCCGCGGGAGGACGGGATGGGCCGTGCCCCGCCCGGCCCGGTCCCGCCGCCCTCGGGCTCTCGGCTCCGGCGGGAGGCGGCCCCCGGGTGTGAGTGGGCTCCGGTGGGCAGCGTGGGGCGGAGGAGCGCTGGCTCCGCTGCGGCGTAACTTTTGTTAATTCTTATTGTTTATGTTTATAACCTCGTCAGTATAAATTTGTAAGAGAGGCACATGTGTATGGCGGCGGCGGCTGCCCGGGCTGCATGTCCCCGTGCTCCTACTGCTCTCCCCGCTCGCCGGGGCTTCGGCAGCACAAAAGTCCGTGGTGGCTGCGGAGCCCGCCCGGTGGCGGCACCGGGGGAGAGAGGATGGGCGGGGGATGAGGCAGACCCCGGCCCTGCCTGCCTCCGGTTTGTGCTCACTCTCGCCTGAATTTGACAGATCCCTGCTGGCCTGGGTCGGCCCGCAGGGACCCGCGAGTCGTAGCAAGGGATTTACTCTGTGAGAAATTTTAGAAGTAGCTGCATTCGTCTCTATTAGTGCACAGCAGGTCAGGCTGCAGAGAGAATAAATAATGCGTAGCGTGGTTTTTGTGCTGCCGTGTACTAGTCTTTCAGAGCAAATCTCCGTTCCTGCATTTATGAGCCCCCGGTAAATCATGGCAGTGGACGGGGAGCAGGGGATGAAGGAGTGGGAACTGCTGCTGCTTTATACTGTTTCCATATCTGCTTGCTGCAACTGGATCTAATCACTGACAGTGTCAAAACAGAAATATCTGCAAGGGGAAAGGTGCCACGGCAGAGCAGCTGGATGTAGCAGGAAATTTACTTGGCTGTGAGGGAGTGAGAAACCAGAGCTGCCTATTAATGTGTGAGAAATGAGTCTAAGTCTCTCTGCGTGACTCTTCCTTTAGTGGCATACTCACAGGACTACACTTGCCTAAAGACTGGGAGCTAACCTGGAGTACTTTTTCTGAGGTGGAATAACTTAAAATAGATGGGAATGCTGGGCTGCAAGGCTGCATCATCCTCCTGCTCTCAGAGAGGAGTCAGTGGAAGGAGACCCCAGCAGAATAGGGTAAGTGTACATAAGGTGTTTTAGTGAGGGGGAAGGGGACAGCTTTCTGTCCTCAGGTTTTGCTGCAAAAACTGAGTATTGTACTGACTTTGGCTGTGCATCTTGGAAAGTTCTCCTCAACTCCTGGTGTCGAGGACAAAATACGAATGCTCATCGCTTGTGTTTCGTCAGTGTCTTGGATCACAGTGTCAGGGAAGGTTTAGGTGGAGCTCCAAATGCCTGAGGAGCTCATCTAGATATGAGTGATACTAAACCTTCCCCAGGAGGAAGAATATAACAGGAAAAATCTTCCCCAAAAGGCCCCTGGGACAGAGGCCAAGAGTGTCTAATGAGGCAGACTTTTCCTGTTAGCTGCAGTTCTTGATGTGGGAGGATGAGGGCCTGGGGGCTTGGAGTGAGGCGATGTGGGGATCTCAGAGGGCAGGCAGCCCATCACCATGTCTGTTCTGCTCTGGGCAGCTGATCGCCTCACCTGGGCATAAACCACTGCTCTGGAGGGGATGCAGCTGCTGTGTCAAGGCAAATCATCTGTGTTCTTCTGGCTCAGCAAATAAATTGGTTTGGTGATGGTGCTGTAGGGATGGGCAGCTCTGTAGTGCCAAGGTGTGTGTGCTCTGTTGGTGTTGGGGACAGGACAGCCATGCAAGGCTGCAGCTTGGCTCCACATAAATCTATCCACTGCTTCTCTTATCTCACTTAATGGTTGCTTCTCTTAGGTAAGCTAAATACAGTGGAAGGAGCTGTGTTTTGTGGGTTTAGTGGGAGCATTGTGGGATCCTCTGCTGAAATGTGTGCCTCTGGCAAAAGTGGTGTGTGGCCTGAAAGTAGAGATGGGCACATTAGTGAGCTGCCGCTTTATCACTGGAGCTGCAGTGCTCAGCTGGGTGTGTATGTGTCTCCTGCTGGCAGCAAATGTGAAGTTAGGTTTCAGAAAAGAGGAATATCTGGTCATATCCACTTAATTCCTGGACACAAAAATATTTTTTGATGTGGCTTTGAGCAGGCTGCCCACTCTGGTGGCTGCTGTTTGTGTGCTCTGTAGCTTGGTTAAAACCAAAGCATGGGAATGCAGGTGTATCATTGTTCACAGAGACCTAGTTTTCTAGGGACAAAATAGGTGAGTACTTAAACCTGGTGTTGCAGTGACTGCTGGCAGAGTCATCTCCTTCAGGAGCTGGGAATACACGAGAGGAATTAGCGGTGCCAGTATGAGGTGGGCGGGGGTGGCCTAACAAAGGGCAGAGCAGATGCAGCCAGTGATGTTCTGTAACTGAACTGTCCTTGAGACAGTGGTGCAGGAGAAGCTGCTGCAGGAGCAGAGCAGTCAGAGGTTTATGTCCCTGCGTCTCTGAATGTCTGAGGACAGGCGGGCGCTGAAGGGCAGCCCTGTGCCGAGGGGTGTGTCCCCAACACCCACACAGAAACCTCAACCACAGCACCTGGGCAGCACAGTCTCACCCAGCTGCTATCCTGCTCCAGGCTGGAGGAACCAGGGGACAGTAATGGATCAGGTTGCACTGCCCTTTGCTCTCAGCCTGACTGATGTGCAGGACGTGATTGAACTCAAGTTCTTTGACCACCAGTGCTTCTCACACCCTTTCTCTGTTGTATTGGCAGTTTCTGGAAGGGCAGAAATGATGCTGCAGTCGTGGTCTTCGTCCCTTTCCACAGGAGAGGTTCAGTGGCGTGCACAGCCACCAGTGAAAATGTCGTTTTCCTGTTCTCTAAACATTCACAAAGATCACTGTGAAAGGTCTGACAGAATTGTTTTGATGATCTTTTACAAAGTATCCAGACCTTTTTCATAGCCTTCAGATTTTGGAAGAGTGATGTAAATCACCGTTCTGCACAGGATTAGCAATCAGAGAGCATTATGAATCAGTCTGATACTTTGTCTTAGCCATAGCCCTTCTTAGAATGCTGACCTACATATTACAGCTTTCATTGCTTCACCAAGGACAGGCTTTGCTTCCGAGTATAAGGTGGTCCAGCAGCTGGACATGTTTGTGTTTGAAGAACATTCCTGGTGGCTTCAGATGTGCTTGAAGTCTGTGCTGCTCAACTGGGTACCTTGTCAATGAAGTGTGAAATACAAGTGGTTCCTTTGAATGTTCTTTTAATTATAATTGTGCTGATGAAAAAAACTAGAAGATGAAATGAGATGTTTTCTGTATGAAGTGCTCTTAGATGTCGAGCCAGCAGGGATTGTTGTTATCAGATGCTCTAATCACTTGTGTGATTAAAAACCTTGGAAAAACTTACATGTTTGAGCCACTTGCTTGTAGGTAAAAATGAAGGTTTTTTTCTGAATGTGTGCTGCAGCTCAGTCTTTGGTGAGCTGTGAACCCATAGCTTCTGTAAAATCCCTCCCTGTGGGTCACTGATGGCATTGATTCTGAATGTACATCTAGTTGTTCCACTTGCAGATGAGTTTTCCTGCTGATTCCCAGAGCGACAAAGTGAGCGATGATAAAAAGGAGAGTCCAGAACCCTGTCTGCAAAGCAGTGACTTGGCTGATTTAAGGAAGCACTTAAACCCATTTCTACCTGTCATTGTGATTCCAGCTCTGCAAGATAGATTCTTTGGTTTGAAGGATGCTAGGAAGCAATGAGAAATGCATGTACTGGTGTGTGTGTGCTTGCCAGCACGTACCAGTAGCATGGGCCACAGTGAAGGTCCTTCCAGTGGAGCGTGTGTGCAGCAGCACGTTCACATGCAGATCTTGGGTATGGACCATAATCTGGTTCTGTGGATGTCCAGGAGCTCTTCTGTGAAACCAGGACAGAGGAGGTCTGCCCTGTAGATTTTTATCTCAGCAGATTCCAAGCGGTGCCTTTGCCTAGCTTGGATTTGCTGATCCCTCTGCAGCATTTGGAAGCAGCCTGGAGTGCTTGGCTTGGGGTGTCTCTGAAATGAAGAGCTCTGCCACCAAGTCATCTGATGGTCTGCAATGTTTGCTTGTGGTGTGGCTCACAAGTTCCCACAACATCCATTCTCAAACAGAGGTTGGTCTAGAAAGCTGCAGCACAGTATCTTGCGATTTCGTTTTCTATAAATAGCTAAAATAAAAAGATCTGTTTGCAAGATTGGAAACATTGCACATAATATCTCACCTTCTAACAACCGGATGCTGAAGTGCAGGGAGGCCTCTGCTTTTCTGCCTTGTCTCCTGTGCCCCAGACTCCTTTGCCTGGGATTGGTTTGTCTGTACAGGCAGAAGGGAGCTCTATGCCAGACTGCGCTAACATTTCTCTCTGCTCCTGATGTGTGTTAGCTCTGGGAACTGGCAGCTACTGAAAATGAGCTGAGCAAAGCTGCTCCTGGTACCTCGGTGCTGCTGGGGAAGTGGAGAACCTGCATGCACCCAGCGCAGGATGCCAGTCTGTCTGGCTGTACATCCCACACTGATCCCTGGGCACTGGTGGGCATGTTTGTCACAGAGCCCAGCTTGTGTCTGGGCTCCTGGGAGTGGTGGAAACTGGAAACAAGCTAATGCTCCCTTCTTAAATATTGCATCCATTCTGCTTACAGTGGCTGCAGCAGTTTGGATTTTCAGCTGTAAAATGTTGCAGAAAAATAAGAGTTATTGACAGCAGTGATTAATTTTTTAATATGCATTGCAGCTTGCCCTTTGTGTCTTTGTGGTAGAGCATTTGCTGATTAGGAAATCAGAGTTTCCAATCAACCTGACTGTGTTCACTGGATTCTCTGCAAATACCCTGAATGTGCCAGCAGAGTCCCAAGTGTGTGGGGAGGGTGTGATGACCCTCACTGCGATGGAATTACAATAGAAAATGCCACAGCAGTAGTGCAGCAATGACAGCTTTCTAAAATGGATCTCCTGGGGACTAAAAGACATCTGTGGTCCTGGTTTCCCCCTGCTAATCTCAAGGACTTGTTTTTACCTTGAAATAACATTTAATGTACAACATCAGAGTTACGATTTCCTTGATCTAAGTTTGTAAGGCAGAATCCTTAGGAAAGGCTGCAAGCAGAGCTCTGTTGCTTGAGCTGCTCTCTTCTGAAGGCACAGAGCATCCCCAAAGCAATTAGTTTATATTTTAAATTAATAATAAACTTCTCAGAGAAGATGGCTTCATGCTGTGAGTTGCATTGCCTAGCAAGGCTGAAAATTTGAGTGTGATCCTTTGTTAACTAGTTTGTTAACTAATGGGCTTAATTAAACTGTTGGTTTAATGTTTATTTATTCGGTTGGTGTTTGTTTTTATCTCCTCACAGTTTAGTTCTTACTAAATTCAAGATTTTACTTTGGTCCGGGGATGGACGAATGATCACTATGTTAATTCTTGGTTATCCCTTTGACCTGACAGTGGTGCTGCCATTCTTTGTGCTTGCAAAGGGTCCTAAAGAAATCAGAAATTTAGATGTACAATATTGTAGTTGTTGGGCTAAAATCTCCCTGTTGGTCTCATGAGACCCCACCTGGAGGGCTGCACCCACCCAGTCTGGGGTCCCCAGAACAGGAAGGACACTGATCTCTTGGAGCAAGTCCAGAAGAGGCCACCAGGATTATTAGAAGGATGGAGCAGCTCTCCTGATAGGAAAGGCTGAGAGAACTGGAATTGTTCTGCCTGGAGAAGAGAAGGTTCAAGGTGACCTCATTGTGACCTTCCAGTGCCCAAAGGGAGCCTACAGGAAAGGTGGAGAGGGACCTTTTACAAGAGCCTGGAGGGACAGGACAAGGAGAGGTGGCTTCAAACTGACAGAGATTAAGTTTAGATGAGGTATTAGGAAAGCCTCTTCCCTGCAAGGGTGGTGTGGCCTTGCAACAGGGAAGCTGTGGATGTCCCATCCCTGGAAGTGTCCCAGGCTTGGACGGGGCTTGGAGCAGCCTGGAAAAGTGCAAGGTTCCCTGCCCAGGGAGTTGGAACACGATGAGCTTTAAGGTCTCTTCCAAGCCAAAACCTTCTAGGATGATTCTATGGTACTTTATTATTTTTAGTGTGCTTATATTTTTATATAAATTTATATTTGTACTTCTCCAGCTCTTACTTCTCCAGCAGAGCTCCAGTGTAAATAACTGTCAGGGAGTTGGGCACTTTGCAAGTAAGGTCCATTAGCAGAAATGTAGCAAAGATGGAAAAGTTGTGTTCTGGGCTGGTACTTCACAGGCAAGTCTGATGAATACTTTATATTCATATATATATTTTGTGAGAGTCTGGAAGGTGCTGGAAGAATTTTGCTGTCATCCAGATGATAGTGTCTGTGAACATGAAGCTTGTTTCTTATTAACAGCTGTTCTTGCAATCTTGAAATCCACTTTTCACAAATGCTTATGTCCAAGAGAGTGTTGCTTTCTTGGGAAGATCACCAAAGAGTGACTGCTTGTGTCTCAACAAATTCCTTCCAGAGCTTGATAATACTTATGTTGTGAAGTCTGTAGCTGCCTAGGGAGCTGCCATGCACGTTTCTGAACAGAACCCACTGTGGAAGGAAACCACCTCCCCAGTAAGGGATGTGTTACGACTTGCCTGCAGTGAATGCTGCAGGGGCAGGTTTCAGTTGGACAGGGAGGCATTCAGGATGAAGAAATTGGGAACAGAGATGAAATAGTCCCAAGGATATGTTTTAGTATTGGAGGCAGGGGGATTCCCAAAGGCAAAAATGGAATTGGTAGAAATAAGTGTTGCTTGTGCCTGTGACATGGAAGGGTATTTTTAGAGATACGGGAGTCCCCAGTCAGAGAGGAAGGAAGAGCAATGGCTGGAATGCCTTGCGTGATGGGTCGGTCAGATTCTCTGCTAATTGGACAAACTGAGGGATAACTGGCATTTTTTGGTTCCTCAGATTTAATTTAATGTTTGTTTAAAGAACAGCTGTCTTGAATCCTGCAGGCTGAGCAGCTAGCTGTGGATTAAATAGTATGGAAAGGTGATGGAGCCTTGGAGTTGGGCAGTGGTTCCATGTGCTGTGTGCATGGAGCACTGCCAGGCTGCCTGCTTTACCAGAGGGGTCTGAATAGAGCAGAAAGGTGGGGGAACTGCCTGGATGTGATGTAATGTTCTGTAGATTTATCTGCTGATTTTCAGAGCAGATGTTACTTGGGTCTTCTGTTTTATTCTTTTATAACATAGTGTGGGTGTGGAGTGGCAATTATTTTAGGTTCTGTGGATGTGGCTCAGCAATTTTAAATATGGTTAGAAGTGCATTTTTAAAAATTGAGGTAGACTCCTTAAAGTCTGCACCTGGGGTAACAGTCAAATTAATTTTCAAGTGTGGTACAGCTCCCCTGTCCCTTTCCACTCTCAATTTTGGAAACGTCTTACCACTTTGTAAATCACTTTGCAAAGCTCCCATTTCTTTCAGATGAACTACATGTTTTAAGGTTAGGAAGTTTGCCTAGTTTTTAGGGGAGTGCAGTTTGGTAACTATTTATTAGATATTCATGGATGAGTTGCTTAATTAGGCAAGTAATCATATGCTTGCAATCTAAGGAGAAAAATTCAGAAAGGTTAATTAAGGAATGGTTAGAAAATTTGATGTCAGAAATGGTGTTAAGTTTCAGCCTGGACCCTCTTAATTAAAATTAGATAAGTCCATGCTGGAAGTGAATGAAAATGAAGGAAATTTAAGCTTACCATGGTTACAGATATCAGAGTGTACCAAGGTCAGTAATGCATATTAACTCATACTTTTTAAATTAATTTCTGGCATTAATTTGTCTTGATTTTTCCCGTCTGTCTTCACGTAGACAGCACTCTGGAAGCCTCGCTTATCTGAGGTATTGCAGAAATGCCCTTTTTTCCCCTCTGCTATTCCTTTGCAGCCTCTGAGCTGAGGTTTTATGCTGGGTGAGGACGGCAAGTGAAACCCTGCAGGTGATGTTTCAGATGCTTAATTGTGCACCTAAACATTGTCTTGCTGCTGCCAGCGCCTCACATCTGTGAGGTGTTCTCAGGCGTGAAGGTGGTGTCCTGCCACACGTGGGGTGGAAAGCAGGGGCAGAAACACCCTCTGCCTCCGAGGCTGCGGGGCAGGCAAGGGGCGGCTCTGTCCTGCCGCTTGTCCCGGCTCAGCCCTGCGCCGCCGAGCCTGAGCCCGGCTCAGCGCCTGGGCCGGGAGCTGAGCGCGGGCTGAGCTCACAGGACCAGTCACTGCTGTCAGAAGATCTCTGGTCTTCCTTCCCGCCTTCTGCCCACGCGGATTTCCCCTGGTTGCTGTGACTCCCTAATTTGGAGGAAAACAAACGCGGGGTGTGGTTAAACGCCACTCTGGGCTCCCGGTAAGAGGGGCAGCCCCTTCACATTCCCCCGAGTGCTTGTGCTGTTCATGGACAGCTGGTGCAGACTGCGGGATGGTGGTGATGAGTTTTGGAGAGCGTGGACCACCAGGGCTGCTTTAAACTCACCTGTCGGGGTTTCGGTAACCACAGGCTGTGTTTGTTGCTTGCTTTTTTCCATCACTTTTTCTGAAGTGAAAACCTTGGGCTGGCTGAGAAGGTGATCATACCCTGCTTCTCCTCATCTGAAATTACCCCACAGGCATGTTTAATGCTGTGTCTTACAGCCTTGAAGTTGTTTTAGAGCATTTCCTTTGGCCAAATACCTAGCTAGCCGTATGCTCCAAGAAACCTTCTCATCCCTCCAGTACTGCTTCTTGTAGCTCCTTTCAGCTCCTGCCAGATTCCTAAGCAGCCATCTCTTAGACAGCTTTTGGTCTCTCTGGTCCTTGAGCATCTTCTGGCCCTCCCACATCCTTGGCTTTCTTTCTCTTAGGTTTCATGAAAACAAACTCTTGAGGGGGAAAAAAATTCAAAACCAAAAATACCACCATGAAAACCCCTACCCACTCTCCAAATGTCCAAATACATTCTGCCTATTTTTTCTGTAGTTGCGCTTATTATTTTTCACAGAACTGAATTTAGCTGTTGGTGTTATCAGTAGTTCTAATGAAATTTTTTATAGCCAATTACCAGGAGACTATTAGCTGTGTGTTTGTGTCAAAAAGTAGGTGTAATGGTTCAGAGCAAATGAGCTGCAAAAACTACCCCCTTAAAAAAGGCCTGTGGAGAAGCTAAATTGGTGTTACTCACTGGAGAAAGATTCTTTATCTCCATTTTGGGGAGGAGGATCAAGGAAGCTCAGTTCATGTTGAGCAAGATGGGTTTGAAATGGAAATATTGGTCTTTGCAGTACCTGGGGAAAGCAGTGAGAAAGTTGGTAGTTGTGGGAAAAGGATCCTGCTGGGGCATTGCTGGGACAAGGCTGTGGCTGGGTGAGAGGTTGGGTCAGCCATAACTTGCACAGGTCATCCTTCTCCATGGCCACGGCGTAGCTCCTGTTTGATCTGTGGCTCTGGGGATTGGCTGTGTGTGTCCTTGTGTGTGTACTGCTGCATCATATCCTGGAGACCCGTGGGAGACAAAATCCTGCTTCAGCTTGCCTTGCAACAGGTGAGTTTCTCTGTTCCTGGGAAGGAAGTCCAATAGCAGGGGATTTCCTCTCCAGGGTATTCTGATAATGTCCTGATAATTGGGTCTCTGTTTCCCCAGGCCTGTGGCCAGCCTAGCAATCAGTAACTGGATTTTCCATATCTACCCCTCTTCTGGGTGGCAGAGGTTGAAGTCTGGCAGCAGTGATCACATCAATCTCAGATCCCTGGCTAAGGCACTGCCTGAGGGTCTTTGCTGCTCTCTGTGTTCTTGGTTCCTGAGCCTCTCTTCTGCAGAAGGGATGGTTTGGGGTTTCTTGCTCTTCTGTGATGCTCCTGAAGTTACAGTATTTTCACAGAGCCAGTTCCTTTGAGATGATGATCCTTCTTCTGTTTAAGCAGAAGCTGCCAACTTACGGAATTAATTGCCGATGGCCTGCGGTAGCCCTTGACTTGTCCTAGAATTTGCTTTAATAAGAGAGAATAGATCTTTAATAGAAGTGGAAGGATTTCTGTATATTTATTCTCTGGAAATACAGAAGGGGTTGCAAAGCCAGGCTCTCAGAAGGCAGAACAGCTTTTAAGTTATACAGCCCAAATCTGACCTCTGTGTGCACTGCACATTCTGATTGTGTGGTTCCACAGTTGCTGCTTGTCTTGATGCTGCCTTGCTCATTGTGCATAACTGATCTGTATTTGTGGTTGCTTGGTGGGTTTTTTGCAGCTCTAAGGTTGTGCCTTACTTGCGTGCTTAAGCCCTTCCCCAAGGACAGAAACACGAGTTGTCTAATAGACTCCTCTGTGGTGCTGCGCATAAATGTCTGAGCAGCTACAGTTCATGGTGTGTCTGTGGGAAAGCAGCTCTGTAAATGGGGAGCTGAGGCACACACAGGGTGCTCAGCCAATTCTGGGTGCTCTTCTGGGAAGCTGCCAGGAATTCTCTGCTCTTAATTTCTGATGTCCATGAAATGGAGTTCTGTGGCTGAGAGCTCAGCCCATGTGCAGACCTGATCGTGGGTCTGTCCTTCTGCAACGGTCTAGCAACAAGGGATGTGAGAAGTTTATTTTAATGTTTGTTTGATTTCATAGCAGCTGTAAAAGAAGCAAGGCAGGAATCACTTTTTTTCAACTTTCTGAGACTTCACTTGGTTTTGTGCCTAATTTACTACACCTTAAAAACCTAAAAAATCTGCTGGAAAGAAACCCACCCAGGTAGAATGTTATTTCAGCACTGGCATTCTGTGAGCGGTTCTGTTGTGTGAAAGGAGTATGCTGTGACAAAATGAGGGGCAGGATTAGGTCTTTTTTTGTGTGTTTTATGGATAGAGGAGAGGGCTGGGCTGTCCACCACACAGGCTCATCCTGCTTGAATCATGACCAGGCAGTGTTAATGAAACACTGTCCTGTCTACGGAGCCCCAGTGGGGAGGATCGGCTGTGCCGACAGGATTTGTTGGCTGGTTGACACCAGCGACCAGGGGAGCCATGGGTTCTGCCAGTGACCCAACAGCAGGTATTTTTTGCCCCAGTCATTGCTTCTCTTCAGGCTTGTTCCCAGCCTACTTTCCAGTACCTGCCTTAGTGGTCTTCATGGAGCAGTCCTGGTCTGAAGCTCTTCAGCATCTCCTTTCACTTCTTGTCTGTGAGGTTGTCTGGGTTTCACATCCTGCTCCCCTGTGTCTGGTAGACGTGCTCCATCCTGGCTTCTTTATTCCTCACGTCGTCTCGTCTGGCTGATGTGACCAGAGGGTAGTGCTGTCCCTGCCAGTGGTGGCATTGTTGTCCCTGCACCCCAGCCAGTGTCTGTGCCCTCCCAGCCATGCTGGCCCCCATTTGAGCCTCTGTGCTGTGGGGCCTGGGGGCATTCCTGGCTGGTGCTGTGCTCTGCTCTGCAGAGGCTTTGAAAATTTTCCATTTAACTGTGATTAGCCTGACAGGCAGGGCTTTGCTTATTGCATTCTGGAAGAGTTGTGGTGGCAAGATTCCTAACTTTGGGATGAATCAGCATTAACAATTAAGCAATGAACAAATTCCATTTCTTTTACACAGCAACGGACAGCAGGATGTTTTCCTCTGCCAAAGCATCCATCAGGCTGTTGGTTAAGCTGTAGCTGGTAAGGTGGGAAGGAGAAATAATTCCTCACTCAGAGAAAAAAGATAAGTCATAAGTCTCCATCAGCTTCCAGTGGGAGGGATGCTGAATGACAGGGGAGGCTGTTGCCTCCTCCTCTTCCTGGTCCCACAGTCAGATGATTACTGGCTGTTAGTGCCAGACCTGTCACACTGGAGCCTGGATGTTACTAGAGTGTATTAAATCCCTTCAGGCAGACAAACTCACCTGGGCTGGTGATTAATTTACAGCAGTCTCCAGGATCTTTCCATATAGATCCTCTTAGGAGGGAAGAAGAATTAATGATAGATTAATGAAAATTTCTATAATGTTCAGAATTAGGAGGTCATTTTTTGCCCCTACATAACCTTGTCATCTTTGAAGCTGTTGTCTCTTGTAGTAATTATCTGCTTGTATTCCTGATGGGGAAACTTGCCCTGTAGAACCGTTTGACCAGAAGGAAAGGAGGCCTGCATGCTCTCGTGCTCACAGCTTTCAGAACAAGTGCTGAGAATTCATGCTCTGCCAAGGGACCCTGCCTTCCCTGCAGCTGGTGGCTCTCAGCACCCAGCGTAGGCTGTGTGCACATCTGGAAGGTGCTGGGCTGTCACAGGTGCTCCTGAGCAGGCTGTCCTGCATTGCTGAGAGGCACTTGATCCTTTTGCCCCCCAGAGATGCTGGTCAGTATATTTGAGTATTTTGCCCTGTTAGCAGGAAGGAGTGGGTGGATCGCTGGGAAGCTCCCATGGCCCCAGCCTGGCTGCTGTGCTTCCTCTTACAGCTCTGTGGCTGCCCAGGCTCTGCCACAGCAGAAGTTCCATTGTCTCTGGTAGCATCTCTGGGCTCACTTTCCAGACATGTATAAAGGCAGACTTCAGCAGGGAGCAGGTAGTTGAGGTGGATTGTTGTATGCTTTTAAAACTGCTGCCCCTGAAGAAATGCTGCCTGGCTGGACAACCAGTGTGCTGGCCTTGTTCAATTGTCTGTGCTTCTCTGCATCCCTTTTATCTCCTCTTTGCATCATTTTTCTCACTTAAATGCACCCTTTCTGCAGGCCACAAAGGCTGGTGTGAACACAGCCTGCAGCAAGGGGATCCTGCTGAGCTTGCAGGCTGTGGACTTCCTAGCCTGGCATGTGAACCTGCTGGGGCTCTGGCTGACCATTACTCATCCAGCCTTCCTAGACTGCCTTACAGCTGTCCTAGGGGTCTGCCTGTGCAAATTTCCTCACTTGCTGTGACGGCTGACCTCTTGCTCAGTGAGGTGCTTCTCAAAGATGCAGCTATGCTGAGGTACTGCTGCAGGCTGTCAGACACCAAGAATGTTGTTTTTCAGTCCAGCAGGTAGCTGTTGCTGGTTTTTCCCTTTTGACCTAACCCTCAAGTATCATTCCAGTTTCTTTCTCCCTTTCCTGGCAGGCAACTTCACCAGCTTGTGCTGGTGGGGCCTCAGTGCTTGAGGCAGGGCACTGTGTGCCAATGTATCTTTGCACAGGCAGCACCCCTCTTTTTAATATCTTCCTCCTGTCTTGCTTTTTACCTCTCTTTTTCTCTGTCTTCCTCTTTTTCTTCATTACACAAAATACATAAAGCCTAAGGTTACCTTTTTCCCACTGCTTTGCTTCCCCTGCTGTGGTGTGCTGCTGTGGGTTAGGGTCCCTTGGATGGTTCAAGCTGGCAGTAATTTGGGATATGGACATACTGGGGCCTCTTACAAAGCTGTGAGTGCTTGGGCTCCTTACTGAGAGCAGAAAGCTGAGCTGCTGGACTCGAGGTGGAGCATATGCCAGGCCGTGCACATACACTGGAAACTTGCCCAGGGCAGGATAATTACGGGAGGCAGTGTTTCCTCAAGCGGACCCTGTGCTCTTGCTTGCTAAACAGTCTTGTGATTAATATCTTATTTAAGAGGATTTTAGAACATGTGCTGCAGTTTACACTGAGTTTCTTTTACAAGTAGGGGAGAGGTTAGAAATATAAACTCTGTAAAGGCTCTTTTGTGTTTCCAGCAAGGGTCACCAGGTGATTGCAGTGCATCACTGCTCTGTTGTGTCAGAGTAGACAGTAGGTTTTGCTATGGATGGTTTAGTGGGAGAGGGATCCTTGAAGGGCTTTGCACGTGTTTTTGTACAGGCTGTATTATTAAGATCTCCTTAGGAACCCATAGCTCTGGCACTAAGGGTGAGCTTCTGCCCTGATGTCAGCATTACCAGCTAGTCCTGGCTCCTGGCATTAAACTCTGGTGAGTTCTGCAGCCAGCAGATGTTCACCAGCAGATTTTACCTTCAAAACAAGGCTCTGTGTGGTGTTTTACTCAAGTCATGCTTCAAGGTGTCAGCAGCTTGATTGTTGGCCTTATCGAGGACACATGGTGGGGAAGCAGCATTACCTGCATATGATCTGGGTGTTTCTGTGCCACTGCTGATTTGTTGTATGGTCTTGGCTGGTGGTTGTAGTCTCCTGTCCAGTGCTTTCTGATCAGCCTGATGTGGCTGTCTAACATCTTCACCCTAATTTTTTTCCTAGGCTAGAGAACTCAATTAAAAGGGACATGGGAGCATGAAGAATTGCATGGAGAGTACAGATGTGCCACCTGTGGTGGCATCTCCTACAGCTCTTACCTGGCAATCTGCTGCTGCCTGGAAGGGATTGACAGGAACCTCTGTGGACAGCAAAGGAACCTGGAGATGAAGGTGATGACCATGGCTCTTCCTCTTTTTTTTTTTTTTTTCCCCTGCCCCTTTTTTCACTTCCACGTCTGCAGCAAGAGCAGGGCTGCTGTCAGTGTGACAAGGCCACATACATTGAGGCACTGCTGTTTGCACTGGGGCTGTCTTGTGTTACATGCAGAGTTGGGAGGATAGTAAAACAGGGAGGGTTCCCTGATACTCCCTTAGCAACTATCCTCTAATTCTCTTGTAAAACAAAATAAAATATTTATTCTGCTTTTTGTGGGAGCCCTTGTAGAAGCTGATGTGTATTGATTGTGTGCCAGAGATAGGAGTCTGATATCCAGTGTTTATTCTGACTTGCTTAAAAGGAATACAAGATGTGTATTGGGGCTAATTGTGATAAAGCTTTCTATAGAAACCGTTTGAGGAGTTTGCCTTTGGCTGTAGGTTAGAGTAATTAGCTGCCTACTTGCACAGCTGACCTCTGCTGATCATGCCTGAAGTGCTTCTGTTGGTGGTGTCACTACTCTTCCTATCACTTCCCCACTGGCATCCTGCCCCTTATCACAGCACTGCAGTCCTTTGGCTGTTGCCCTCAAGAATGACAAGCATCATGTGAGCTGTTGCAGTGACTATTGCTGATGCTGGGACCTCCCTTTTTCTCTTGTGCATGGAAAGGCTAACTTGCTAGGAAGCACTTTTAGAGACAGCTGCAAATGTAAGTATTGGGTTTATGCCTCTTCCCATGTGTGAAGGAGGTTTGGGAGGGTCTCATTCTGTAGCTGCTTCTCTTAAATATTTGAATTGCTGGCATCAAGATTGCCAGCTTTTGCTCCTTACTTCCTCTTCTGCTGGAAACATGCTAATGTCCTCTCCTCCACTTAAAACCTGATCTTCAATATGGAAAATGCACCACCCTTTCTTACTTTCTGGCTGAGCAATACTTTTCTCTCCCAGTGTTGTGTTACCTTTAGCATTGCAAACTGAAACACCTGGGCAAGGGTGGTGGAGTTCCAGCAGCCTGCTTGCCCAGGACCTGCTGGACTTCTAACCCCAAAGAGGGCAGAGAGCAGCCAAAATCTGCAGAGTCAAGACAGAGCAGTATGGAGACTGGGGAGCATTGGCAGGAGTGGGAATGCTCTGCTGGAGGTGAGTGGAAAAGAAAAAGCATTGCCTTGGGCATCTCTGGTAGCTGCTCTTTGTATGGAGAAAGAAGAAAACTAAGTTGGAGACAGCTTGATTTCTGGTTAAGTGGGATTGGGGTGGAGAATAAAGGATTAAAGAAGCAGGTCAGTCAATCCTCTGCTGCAAAACTACTTGTTTTGGTTGTTGTACAGAAAATAAGAGTTTTTTAGTTCTGTTTTTCTTCCTTGTTCCTCTGTGGAAGCCCTCTGCACGCTGGACAAAGATGTGACTTGGAGTGTGATGCCAGGTGAGCTGGTGAGGTGGCTGGATCTCATGTGGACATGGGAGCCATCCTCTCTGAGGACGGCACATCCAGTGTATGTGCAGGGACTGGAACTACTGGCCTTGATTGGGTGCCTGCCTTTGGGACAGCTGAAACCCAAGGCCAAGCTGACCTTTTAAGCTCAAACACACTTCTGTGTGTAGATACTCCTTCTCTTAATGAGCAGTGCTAGCACTGAAGAGTCACCTTCTGTTTGTGCCAGAACAAAATCTTGAGCCCCTTTTGAAATCCCCTCAGAAAGCCCCTCAGAAGTCTTCCTTGCCGAACAGTCAAACCCAGCCCTCTGTTACTGAGTCTGGTTTCAGACTAGGCAGGCCTGGTTAGGCCTGGCTTGCAAGATGGCAAGGCTGCTGGAGGAGATGGATATTTGAAAACTAGCAGTGATATATTTGGTCTGTAATACCTCTATCTCTGGGCACCCTCTTCTCAGCAGTTACATTGTTTTATATGTTAATATCCGAAGTGGAAAAGGGACTTTCCTCTGAAATAGGGAAGTAAAACCAAAAATAGGCACACTTCATGCCCCAGTGCTCCCTGTGCCTGTGTGGTAGGCTCTGAGCCCCTCCTCCTTTAGAAGGGGGCAGAGCCTGCCTGTTGGAGCAGAGGGTTTGTTGTGTGTTGGGCACAGATAGGCAGAGGAGAGGATAGGGATATGCTTCAGTGTGTTGTGTCCAGGCTTAGAAGTGGTTTTCCAAGGTGGGTGTCCAGGCAAAGCCTTTGACCATGTACTGAAATAGTTTCCCTTCAGGATGATGGGATGATGCATGTGGAATGATACTGTGTAAGATTACCAGCACAATTAATTCTACTTGTGCTGAAGTGCAGTGTGAACCCATCTGTTTTGGCTGCAGTTTGTGTGTGCTTTAGAGAGAGTCCCACCAGTGCTATCAGCTCTGTCAGGAGCTGGGTGTTGGTGTATGTGGCTCTATGACCTCTATCCAGGCTGGTGGCCACTCTGTTTCTGTGTACTCGTGGCTTCTCCTCTCTCTGAGGTCTGCTGTGGCAGGTGACACTCATCTCAGGCACTGCTTTGCACTTGAAGCATTTTGTAGGACTTGTGCACAAGCTTTGAAATGCCTGGGTGGGCAGGGCTCTATGAGCCCGGAACAGGCACTGCATGCCGTGGATCTGGGAGAGATGAGGGGAAAAGCTGACCAAAACTGAAGATAAGGGAAGGACTTCCAAGAAAGACAGTTAGTGGAGGGTGGAAGGAGAGCTGGTGGTAGGGTCTCACCAAAGCAGGAAGGCAGCTTCCTGCTGCTGCACTGTGGGGAAAGGCCACAGAAATTGGGGCATGCCCTTGTGCTGTGTGAATGGTGGAAGGGATGTGAGAGGCCTTAGGGGAAGATTTCCCAGGAGAAAAGGAGACTCCCGGAGATGCAGACACGGTAGGAAAGCACCCAGTTGTTCTTGGGTAGTACCTCCAGCCTCCCTCCTCTGTTCCATGCAGCACGGTGCGTCCCTGGGCTCTGAACACAGACAGCTTTTACACGAACCACAGCGGCTGGTGATGAGGGCTCAGCACCAGTGCTGCTGCTCGGTGGGCTGGGGCAGGGAGCGGAGCCCGGGGCTGCTGCTCGGTGGGCTGGGGCAGGGAGCGGAGCCCGGGGCTGCTGCTCGGTGGGCTGGGGCAGGGAGCGGAGCCCGGGGCTGCTGCTCGGTGGGCTGGGGCAGGGAGC
>VYXD01008891.1:232509-286006 GCA_013397195.1 Hylia prasina
GAGCCGAGCCCGGGGCTGCTGCTCGGTGGGCCGGGGCAGGGAGCAGAGCCGAGCCCGGGGTTTTTCATGTGCCCTGGCAGCGGCAGCAGCTGCGCCGTGGCCACGTCCAAGGCACTGGGGTTAGCCGGTGCCTCCAGATGAGTGCGTGGGGAATTTCTGCTCTGCTCCCCGGCTCTCACACAAATGATTTTTCACCTCTTTGGGCCATAATCTGCCGAGATACCTGAAAGAGCTCTGATGTGCAGTCAGCTTTTAAAGACCTGCCAAAAGTGGCACGAGAGGTTTGCTGCAAGTTTTGGAAGCACTCTCCTCTCTGACATGTCCCCATATAATACTGTACAGTGATCCAGACAAGATAAAGAACCTGTGAACTGGGACTGGTTTACAATTTTTAGCCTTTTACTTTCTGGAAAATACCCTTAAATTGCTGTTCTAGCAGACTTCAGAAAATATTTATCAGGCTGATGCATTTTAACTAGTGATTTCTATATTTGTTACTTTGGAGTGAAGAAGAAAAATTCAGAGCTAACACCATGTGAAAGTAATTTCCCTTGACAACATACAACTCTGGTCTACATGCATACTGGACTTATGAAAAAAGCTTTTATTTCTGAAATGTCACTGTATTATGAGTGCATTATTTCTTAACTCAAAAACAGATGAGGCTGTGTATGCAAATATATAAGTACATGTATTTGTTATGAGTCCAAGACAGAGTACATGCTTCAGTGGAACAGAACCACTTCAGCTGAATTGGTCTGATTCTTCAAAAATAATTAGAAAAAGCTCCAAACCCAAAAAATGCAAAAAGACCAGTGAAATGCAAATTAAAAATCCTAAGTTAGTTTAAGACAACTTTGCTGGGCTGCTCTGCTGTTTTTCTTTGCTTTAATATTAAAGTGCTGTGGTTCTTCCTACATGAGAGGAGTTAGTCTAACCAGCATACCCAGGGTTTGAGGATCCTCTGCCAGTTTAGCCTCAGGAGATACTGGCATGACAGCACAAAAAATGTGTGCTTCTTTTCAGGAGATATCCAGGACTTTTTTATGTTCAGATGCCTGTGCAAGCTTAAAACACAGCACGGTAGCAGCCAAGTTCCCATCCTGTTAATCTGGAAGAGAGTTTGTGGAGAGGAGAGTGAGGTATATTGCTGTTAAGGATGCTTTTGGCAGGGAAAGGAAGGAAAGGGAAGATGAAGAGTCAATTAAGATCAGTTCCTGTCAGACTTTGATGGCACGGTAGGCAGATTTGTTTAAATAAAATTAATGAGTAACTTTTAACCTAAAACATGGTCTGAGCCAGATCAAAAGTCAGCCTTGTTTAATGTTCAGTGAACTTTAAGCTCCGTGCTTTTCCACTTTGAGCTTGAATTGGATGCTGAGCAGCAAGAAGGAATGGTCTTGTGCTAGATGTGGGATCACATCCTCTCCCAGTGTGAAGCTCTGTGGGATGTTGTGGCCCTGAGTGAGATCACTGCTGTTGGAAACACCCAGCAGCTCTTGCTCTAAAGCAGTTAGGCATGGTGTCCCCCCAGGGTGTCCTGGGAGTCACCCCAGCAGCTGGCAGCCACCACCAGCACATGGAACATCTCTGCTGGATTTCTGCAGGCTCCTTGTCTGCACAGGGGTGCATCCATTTCAGGCATGACAGATGCCTGACTTCTGTGTCTGGGGAGAGTTCCCTTTATGAAGGAGGAAGTCTGGTGTCTTTGTGGCTGGGTGGCCAGAAGGAGCTGTGTGTGCTTGGCAGTAACATCCTCCTCCCATTCCTCTGTGTGTCATCCTTCCTCTCGTATCACATTCATCCTTCCAGCAAAGGACTGGCTGGTTGTAGGAGAAGATGAGGGCCTTTCATTGCTCTGGGAGGCTCAGAGAGCTTTTTTTAAGTCTTACAGCCTCTAAGACTGCAGAAACGTGTTGTACTAAAGGCAGCATGAGAGCCAATATTTAATGGAGGAAATATAAAATACCTCTGGTGCCTCCTGTCTTGTTTTAGGGAGTAACTTCTCTTTTTATTGGAATTATCTGTCTAGATCTCTCAAAGTCCTATGTACATGAAATGTCTTAAATACCAGAATGCTGCCTGCTTCAAGCAGTGGGGCTGTGGTTCAGATCCATGATGGATCCATCCACTTGTCATCTGCAAGTGCTGACTGTAGGAAGTGAATGATGTCTTTGGGGACAGGAGCTGGGTAGTGCTTTCCAGGTTTTACACTTGGTTTTCTGATGGTGAAGAAAGCAGGCTGAAAACACTGGGAGGAGACGATAAAAGACATTAAAGGGGCCTTTATTGCCTTCTTGGCCTCTTAGAACCCCAGTAAGTTTAACATATGTTTCAAGCATGGTGTTTTCCTCCCTTCAGCAACTGTGTAGATTTGTTGTGTTTCAGATCAATTGGTGCCATGCCTGTAGCAACACTGATCCATCACTGCGATGCTGTCAGTGTGTGTAAGTGGGGAAGAGAAGGAAATTCTTTGGCTGTGATGTACACCACTCATCTGGCACTATGGAGCTGCCAGGTGAGTGGCGTGCTCTGTTTGGGAGCTTGCAGCTGGAGGTGCTGCTAGGCTTTGCTAGTCCCCCATCCCACTAAAGAATGGGCATTGCACATTAGAGAGGCACCTGTTTGTTCCTGCAAAGTGTTCTCCATGCTGGATCCTGAAGCAGAGGACATAATCTTGGGTTGGGGTAGGAGATACTGCTGAACCTGCTTTTCTTTCCTGAGCATCTGGGAGGATGCTGAGGGAAGAAAACAGCAAGGAGATTTCAAATGCAGGCTTTCTCAGGAAGTTTGCATTAGTGTTTTCTGTTCTCCTAAATATGTACATGAAACTTTGAGGGTGGAGGAGTGTCTTAAGCTCTTTAAATGTCTTTGAATATATCTAGGCACCTAGTTTTGTGCTATACATTTATGATTTTTAAAATTGAATTGTATTTAGGCAAGGTTGCTTCCCTGGCAATATTTTTGTGGGCTTATTGACAGTAGGTATATTTGAAATGCTAATACAGGGGCACAGTGTTCCCAGACAAATGTATTTGAAAAACAGGGCAGTACTTGCTGTTACTGAAGTTCAGCCATGCCAAGAGCTCCCTGTGTGTGTATGTGACTTGATGTGCTTTGGCAAAAGATATTTGACATCTGCTACTGCGGATTTTCTGACTTTTGAGAACCTGGCTGCTGCTTCAACAACAAAGGATATCCAGGATCTTGGGGTACATTGATTCCTGTGTATCTGCTGCCTTGGCTGCTCTGCTGCAGCCTGACACTGAGTTTGGACCTGGGCTTTCTCAACAACTTGTGTTGAATTATACCTGGCTCTCCTCTGGTTGTTTCACTCTCAGTGGAAATGGTGATGTGTGCTAGAAGTGATAGTAATTAAGCTTTCCTACTGCTGTGGTTATGGAGACCAAAACCAAGTGGTTTTGATTTGTGGAAAAAATCTAGTTGTTGTAACACAGCTTTTTTTCCTGCTTCCTTTCTTATCACATACAAAATAATTAACTCTAATTTTGAAGTTTCCATTTGTCCTCCATGCCTCAAGTTCCTTGCATAGAAAGGAACTACTTTGATTTTTTTGCTGGATAAATAATTGAACTGCTTGTTACATGATTGTTTTTACAATTTCTATGGTAGTTATTTCCTTTGCTGGGCTTTAGCATGTGTCCTTTCTAATGCTCTCTTAGTTGCCATCAGGACCTGCCCTTTTTTCAGCACCTGATAGTTTTTGACAAACAGTCTTCACAGCTGTATGTGTCTTTGCATTACAAAACATGGATTTCTTAGTGAAAACCAATTTATTTTAAATGTAACACAGGAAGTGTTTTGCTTGCCATAGAGTAGTTTGAATGGGGCTTTCCAAAGTCAGTGGCCAGAACTGACACTTCGCTTCTTTCAGTGAAATTGGTGTGGTAGAACATTGTTGTTTGTTGAGTGCCAACAAACATCCCAACAGGGTTGAACTCTGGGTATGTAAAGAAAAACAAATCAGCACTATTGGACTAAAACCAGCATTCGTAGATCCAGACTTGTGCAAGTTTATTTCATTTAGTGAAAGACTAGGTCTTAGGTTAAATTGAATTCAGTCTTCTTTGAGCTGTTGTAAAGAGTTGTAAAAAGTTGTAAAGAGTTACTGCATTGTCCTTGAGACAGAAAGACGTTGTCCCCACCTGCATAGGGCTGGTGTCAGATATATTATCCTGAGGGGTGGTCTCCACAGCAGGCACACAGGGAATTTTGTTGTCCTGGGGCTATGGAACACCAGTTACGTGTCCTGGCGCACAGCGATATTTGCAGAGGCGTTAAAGTGTTCACCTGCCACATGCTGTTAATTTAAAATAAAGAAGTGTCCCCCGTTCATTCTGAAGGATAAATGTCATAGAGGAACACATGCTTGGGGAGGAATGATTTGAAGGTGTAATGTTCCATGTAAAGCAAATAGTCACAAATGAGTGATTGCATCCTGGTTGTCGAAGCTGGATGAGGGGATCTTTGCTGTTGGCTTCAGTGTGGGAATGGCTGTGATAAAGCTGATTAATGATGAAATCCTCACTTGTAAAGCCCTGACACTGGGGCTCTGGGTATGGAAGAAAAAGCAGCATTTTCAAGAGTCGGTGCTGTTCATGCATATACTTTTCTCCAACTGAAGGTGAACCTGGCAGTTTTAGAAATGGAAAAAATTTGTTACTAGGAGGGGTCTCCAGGTATCCTGCTGAGTGAGACCCCCATGGGCATGCTCCCATCAGGAAATGCCTTCTGTGTTGAGTTGCACTGAGAGCTGCCATGGTGGCCACCTGGCAGACTGCATCCAAGTGGGAGCATGCTGCAACAGAGCAGAGCTGGCCTGGGGCATGCAGTCACCCCATGCAGATGGGGGTCTCTTTCCTGTCCATTGCTGTTAACAAGGAATATCCAGCAGGTGTCTGTCTCTCTGTGGGGTAGGAAGAGGGTTTTGTAAAAGAGGAGTGCTGGTCCCACCAGCTGAGGGCTTGGTCCTGTTATGGACTTCATCAACATGCTGTCCCTCTGGGCAAGTAACCCACCAAAGAGGATGCAAAGCATGGTCCACTACATTCACTCTTATTTGCTTCAGTATATTTCATAACTGGAATCCATATTATGAGCCACTAAAAGCTCACCCTCTATAGCAAGACTAAAATGTAAACCTTTAATTCGATGAAGTGCTGATAAGTCTGATATCCTGGATTTATGTGGCATTCTGTGACTCAGAAAGCAGTTTTAATTTACAAATATTATTATTATTATTATTATTTAGAATACTTTCATGGTAAAATTCAAATACATGTCTACCATGGTTAAGGTACTAGATCCATATATAATATTTACTATATAGTTATTATATATAAAAAAGCTACTGCCTTAAAAGGCATTAAAATGAGGGCTGAAGGGGAAGCAGAGTACTGCTAGGCACAGCCACCCTCCAAAACCAACATGGCACATTGAAAAGAGCAGGAATAAAGGGCTGACACAGTCAGAAATAAAGGCTTCTGACTTATATTAAATCTCAATGTTTATTGACATGTAAAACCAAAATGAAACACATGCTTAAACTTTTCCCTGTGCCTCTCTCCAGAATCTGCCTCTCCTGTTCTCCTGGGAAGATTTTTTCAGCCATGACAGCAGCATATTTTCACTGCCACATGCAGAGATTTTTAATGCAGGTAGGACTAACAGATGATTCATTTCATTACAAGTGACCTGTATAACTCCTCAAGGTCTCACCTGAAATTTTACTATGTTTCTCATACAAAGTGCTTTTTTTCCCCTCAAATCTCTATGTAAAGTTTCCTTATTCTCCCCTCTTTGTTTTGTTCTGTTTGATGGCATTGGAAACATCTAAATGTATGGCTCAACAGATGTTTTATTTTCACAGCACAGTGATGTTTTGGAAAGAAACCAAGAATTGCTAGAAGCAAGCCTTCCCTGGTTATATATTTACAAAATCATGATACACACAGTTGAATTAACAGGCTGGGCTAAATAAGATATCAGATCTGAAACTTGGCTCCAGAGGGACAGACCTTTACCCTGGAAAAGGTTTTATCACCTTTCATCTAGCGTATCCAGCATGTGGAAAGTGTAGCTTCTTAATTTGCAAAATGGCATGAACATAGTTTGTTTATTACTATTAAGGGTTTTGACAAAGATTTTTTCCTCAGGACAGGAATCGATTTTAAGAGCAGATACTTTTTGAATCCAAATTTCTCATCTTAGGTTTCCTTGTTATTTTGAACAGAAGAATTCCTGCCCTACATTTCCATGTCTTTGCTCTTTTCCACACACATGGGAACTCATTCACCCTCTGGTACCAGCCACTGCCCTTTTCAGAGATGCTTTACAGAGGGTGTTGGGTGGAGGAAAGGGTTAGCATTGAGAATGTACTAAAAAAAGAATAGAAAGGTGTAGTTAAGTATAAATTGTTCATGTAGGGCAGCATAAAAACGTTCAAAAATACACCAGCAAAAGTTGGGAACAAAGCTTTCCTTAGCTGAGTAGGCATGGCATAATTGTGGGTGCAGATGGAAATGCATAAATCAAGAAGATCTGGAAAGAAATGTAAATGCTCTTGAGTTTAAATATGAAATAGTTACCACATTATCTAAAAAAAAAAGATCGAGGAACAACTTGCTAAAGTAATAAGCTTTTGTGCATCAGAGGGAAGAAAACTGCAGTTGAGTGATGCTGAGGTATGAATGGCAGGATCACAGAGAGGCGTGGTAGACCAGATGGATGTGATTTCTGCATATCCTCTAATCCCCAGGAGTTACATCTCTCAATTGAAATTGAATTAAAGGTGTTACTTGACATGGTTATGTTTCAGAGGGACTCTGGTAGGATCCGTTGCTTCAAACCAGTAAACATAATAAAAATAACACCTGTAGAATATGTAAGAACCAATGAAGAAGTCTCATCATGTGTTTGCAGAAGGGTCACATTTCAAATCTATCTGTGTATTTCCTCTTCTCTCATTTTCAGAAGGTTGTGAACATGGAGAAGGAGACCTTGAATTTTCAAAGTTTTGGTGAGATTGCTCACCAGGAGCCTCAGAAAAAGCCACTCTAAACTGTCCTGGGATGAGACAGGTGGATTGGTGGCTTCCTAGCTGGTAGTAAAGCAAGGGGTCAGGTTTCAGAAGATCACAGAAGTCCCTCAGGGATTTTCTGGGATCCCCACTCTTCAATAGTGATAACGGATCTGCAGAGGAGAAGAGGAAGGGCCGAGTTCTGAGCCTGGCTGTCTCTGTCACCAGAACCAGGAACCAGGGGAAATCATGAGCAGCTGCAGAGGGGTCTGGTGATCCTGGGTGCCTGGGCAGCACAGGGGCAAAGGAAGCTTCTGCTAGCAGGGGCAAGATAATGCTCTTTCAGATGTATTTACTCCTGCTGTGCACCCGGGGCAGCTCACAAAATAACCGAAGTGATTGCAGACTGCGTAGAGGTCGGGGCTCAGAAGTGGTCAGGAAGGGAAATACAGGGAGAAAGTTTCACAAGGAGAACAAAGCAGTCCCATTGTTGTGTTGCTGCTGGCCCATGTGGTGTGTGGGTGTTCAGCGGGGGTGGATGGTGTGCCTGCCCCGAGGGATGGGCACACCCTGCTGAGGTGCTGGGAGCTTGACCAAGAGTATCTGAAGGATGGAAAAGGTGCTGTGCAAGGAGGAGTTGGAACAAGTGGGACAGAGCCTGGAAAGGCAGAAAGAGGAGAGGTTGTCTGTGCGCTGTGTGCAACGGCAGAGTTCATTGCCTGGGGCTGTTTGGGAAATGTGAGTGATTTCAAGACCCAATTAAACAAATATGCAGAGGATGGGCATTGGTACAGCTGATGACACAACTTTTGGGAAGCTGTGTGCATTTCCTGGAAGAAACATATTCATACCTTTGTCGGTATTTGTGTGGTTTGTCTGTGGACCGGCTGTTGGGCGCTCTAGGAGACAGGTAAGGGCTGTACGAAATGAGGGTACCTGTTAGCATTTCTAGGGTGAATCTGCTGTGGGATGTGGAAATCAGGATTGCTGGGTGTTCTCTGCTGTGGCATTGCTAGCTGCAGCTCCCTGGGCAGACAGCAGCCTCTGGGACACCAGAGGAGCAGGATTTTCACACTCTTGCTGTGCTGGTGAAGACCTGAGACCAGTGAGATAATTGGACAATAAAGGCTAAGTATAAGAGTGTGTGGACAGAATGTAATTCCCTGACTGCTTTGAAGATATCACATCCCTCGTTCTCTGAACAGGATTAATTTACTCTCGGAGGACTTGGCTATGTGGGCTTAACCTGCCAGCCAATGCTGTACCCTACAGCTGTGTCAGGTTTTGGGTTTCAAGGAGACAGCTGTTTGTTTCAGTATTTTTCTAGGCTTGGGGAATTCTTTTTTTTGTCCTTTCTTTCCTCATACTCATAACTGACACCTTGTATTTTGTGTATGTGGCAATCTCCCAACACCTTTGGAAAAGTACCTTTGTACTGACCACTGCCAGACAGAAGTGCACACAAGTGGCCATTTGTGGTCTATCCTACTTTCCCAGGAAGAGCAGATGTTTTCCTTTTCCACAAGAGAGGTTTGGTGGCAGAATGCTTGAGAAGCACCCCATCTTAGGGCACTTCTTATGCAAATAAAATAAAATCCTATCATGTGAAGTAGTAGTAATAATTAAGCTGAATTTCAAAGCATCCATGGGGAACAGAAGGTATCTTGAAATAATGTGGCACTGCATGTTTGCAGAGCTTACTTTGCCAGCTTAAAAATCAAAGCAAACTAACTGTTTACATTGCAGCAGCATGTACAGTCAAAGGTGGGGATAATTTGTGCAGAAGGTGAGTATTCCAGGTGCCTTTGAGTGGCCTGGAAAGGAGAGGGGTTGTTGTGACTTTCTGGGCATCCTGTGCTGTGCACCACAAGAAGTGTCCGAGTAGGAACTTGCAGAGAGCTGTAAAGTTGTTTCACTGTAATGAACCTGCCACCCTTTAGATGATTCAAGTGTGAGAAACAAAAGCTGGTGGTTACTGAGATGTGCCTGCTATCACCTCCAGGTGGAAACCCTTCAGGAGACGTTTTTGAAGTCAAAAGCAGGTCAGAGTCCTGCAGGGCCTATAGCAAAGAGCTCTGCTATGCAGGGTGGTAGGCTCTGGGCACCTCCAACAGTTCTGACGCTCTGTCCTCCCTGCACAGAAGGTCTTAGTTGAGTTTTCTGGAAGCCAGATCCTTGCCTCTTCTAATGGGATATAGTGTGAATGGAGTCAGGCTGGGGGCTGCATGAGGCATGGTCAGAGGGAGGTGTCTCAGAGTTCGGTACTAAGCTGACACGGGCAGCTCTGTTGTGGTGTTCCTCTGGATTTGGAAGGTGGTGCTGTGTGTGTGATTTGCCAGCAGAGCCCTGACCAGTGTGGAGGCTGACTCGGCACTGCTTTCCCCATCAGCAAATGGCTTTGCAGTCAGCTGCCTTCATGTGGTGCTTTTTGTTCTCTGTGGCACTGGACAGGCCCTGAGTGAGTTGTTCCTGTGGGGTCCCAGCTGCTGAGGGGGTGGCAGGAGGCAGCAGGGAGTGTCTGAGAGGCCGGAGCAGGAGAGGAACCATAAATGGCGTGGAGAATCTTACAGAGCATGGGGCATTGTGCATCCCCTCCTGGTGCCCCCCCTCGCCTGCATCCCCTTCTGGTCCCCCACCTCTCCAGACTGCTGTACCTCTCCTGGTCCAAAAAAACTTCAGTGTGCTCTTCTAGTACATTTGTACTTAAGGAAATGAAAAGTTATACAGACTGTCAAGGCAGGATAAATAATTTCATTAAAAGCTGGAATTACTTGTGTTTCTTGAGTCTTTTTGTTGTTGTTTAAGAACTGGAGGTACAGCAGTATTTTTTTCATTGTGGAGTGCTCCATAAAAAATTAATTTTGTTCCTTAATAAAGTTAAAATATAAGTTGTCAGCATTAGGACGCTTTAATAATTTAGTTCTGTAAAGGACAGCATTTGTAATTTAGCTCATGTGGCATTGTATTAACTCAGACTTCCTGTAAAAACAAGCTACTTTCTTGATTTCTGAGCTAATACTGTCAAATCTCCCTTTCTCTTGCTGCATTTCCTTGGCAGAGTGAAAATGTAAAGTCTAAACCACATTTATCTATTTTGTGAAGACTGATGGATTAAGATATGTTTTATTAAAACAGCTTTTCATGCATCTTGTTTCAAAAAAGCAGGGAGTCTTCTCTGCAAGAGTGCCTGAATTACTCAAGAATGGGCAGTAAGATATTTCTCTAGGAAAAGTTAGCTTTTTCTTTCTTTTCCCCTGTTCATTGTGTTAAGCACCAGCATCATGTTATTTCCTTCACTGTATTATGGGTGCATCCAGTGCTCAGGGTGGATCTAGTTGCTCTGGTGGGACCAGAGAGCAGGCTGCCTGTGAGCTGGAGTCTGCTCTAGCTGAGAGCAGATTTCAGACAAAGAAGGAAGATGCCCATTTTGAGTGGGCATTTAGGGATTTAAAATGCTTATGTGGTGTTAATGTGTTTGCTGCTGTCCTTCTAGGCCTTGGTAACAGCTTCTTTGGGACCACCGGGCTTATCTGAGGCAATACTTGCTCATCCCTAGAACTTTGAGGTTTTTCCTTAACAGGTTTTCTTTTCTCCTCTTCTTTTTTTTTGTTTTGTTTTGTTTGTTTGTTTTTTGTTTTGTTTTTGTTTGTTTGTTTGTTTTGTGGTTTTTTGTTTTTGTTTTGTTTTGTTGTTTTGTTTTTTCAGGTATTTCTTGAACTCTTCAGCACATCACAGAACTGTTGTGTTTTGGGATATCCTGCTTAAGCTCTTGGAGGAAAATCTGCCAACAGACAAAAATGACTTGAGTTGGAAAGCTGCTGCTTTATCCACAGGTAGTGTTTGTAGCTCAGTAACCTCTCAGCAGCCCAGCACTGCAGTGTTTGCTTTCAGCAGGTTACTCAGTGAAGAAGTTGCTACTTGTGCCTCTGGGAATGGCAGTGATCTGCATGTGTTTGTCTCCTGAGGACACCTGGAGTCTCCATACTGTTCCCATGCTTTTGGGCACATCTGGAGCAGCTGTGTAGGGAAATGAACAGCTGCTGTCCTGCCTTCTGTGGTCCTGTGTGCTGCTTGTGAGGTGTTTTTGCATCAATGTATGTTTTATGCACCAGCCCCCTGTAAATCAGCCTTGTTTGAGCTGCTTTTTGGACAGTTCTCCTCTTGGAGTCCCCCTTTTATGACATGATGGGAGCTGGAGGTATCTGGTAGTGTGAGGCAGTGCAGACAAGGACAGGCAGTGCTGTACAACAGTGTCTGGTTTTGCTTTCTCCAGAGGTAACTTACCTGGAGTAATGTTCATCCAAGTGCATTTATGAGCCCAAACATGCCTCAAAACCTTGCTGGGGCTAAATTGGCTTCCAGCAGGTGTTCAGTGAGGTTTGATGTCGTGAGTGCACTCAGCCCACTGCAGACTTGCAGCAGTTCCCTGGAAAGTCACCAAAGTACCAGGCGGGTGAAACTCCTGGTGCTCATGAACTCAGAGCTTTTTATTCTTTCCAGTTCTATCCTTTATAATGCCCTTCATTAGTGTTAAAGCCTGTGGTCAAGTAAAAACTCATTTTTGGAAGTGCATTTGTTGGCATTTGGATGTTGACTGTCAGGGATGGGAGATGAAGCAAAGCAATGTGGAGACTTACCCTGCTTGCTGGTATGATACTGGCAGTGTTAAAATTGGCTGTCACTTGTGGAAGGGAGTAGAAAAAAGGTTTGAGTGGCAGTGGTCACCATTAGATAGCATGTGATGGCTGATAGCCAGCTCAGGTCTTCATGTTTGGTGTTTGAGGTGGTAGACTTTTAAATGAGATCTTTAAACAGCCTGAAATTTTAGAATTACCCTGATGTTGTCTCTCTCCCCTCCCACTGCACAGATATCTCCATGACTTTACCTGTGTGTGTGCCTGTGCCTGCAGCCCTGACGGAGCTGTTTCCTTTTCCCAGGGCCAGTTTCCAGTGTCCCATCTGGATGCACCGTGCACTATGGTTCACATCAATGTGTTCAAAAAGTTAATGTGTGTTCTTGTGGTGATACTGGTAGCCGTGACAGTTTGCCTGTGGAGAGAAACGAGAAGAAGCTACTATGATCCTTTGAAGACCAGGAATGATGATTTGCAGGGGCACAGGACTTCGGAGAAATGGACCCCGGTTAAATCACAAGGCCTTTTCCATGAAGCGGCCATTGAACTGGGGCAGATACCCAAAATGTGGCTTGGTACCCAAAACCAAGTCAAGGGCAGCACCTCTGAAACAGCTGAAAAGTCCAAGAAAGCAGCCTTTGGGAAGGTATGGGATAAGGACAGCTCATCCAGAAATCTCATACCCAGGTTGCAGAAGGTCAGGAAAAACTACCTGGCCATGAACAAGTACAATGTGACTTACAACGGGAAGAGGAATGCTAAGCTCAGCCCAGAGAAGCTGCTGTGCCAGCTGCGGGACAGGGTCAATGTGACCATGATACAGAGGTCGGATGGTCCTTTTGGTACCTCGGAATGGCAGCAATACCTGCCAGGGAAAAGCCTCAGTGAAACAGTGGGACACCTGGGTCGCTGTGCTGTCGTGTCCTCAGCAGGGTCTCTGAAATCCTCTCGCTTGGGACAGGAGATAGGTTGGTATCTTTCTGTTGGCATGAAGTCAAATCATCGTTTTATAACCTGGGCTGAGTAGAAGTAACCTGCTGTCATGCTCTCACTCATAAGTCTCTTGTGGTCAAAACGTGTTGAAAACAAGTTGAAATGTTAAACTTCTAAAGTCAAGTAAGTATTTCAGCCTAGCTGGAGATGGGAGTAACAGATAACTCTATCCTAGCAAGTCCAACTCTATCCTAGCAAGTCCTTTTGATTTTCATGATCCCATTGGCGTCACTAGAGGGTCACAAAAATACTGGATACCAGAGAGCAGTCTTGGTTCCTCAAGTGTTTGTTTCTTGAGAGGGCTTGGGGTGGGTGGTGTAATGCTCACTGCACAGTCAGAAAAAAATTCATACAGAAAGACATTTTCAGAGAAGAAATTAAAGAAAATGCTAAAGGTTGAGCAGTCTGTGTTGAGCAGACAGCTGGGCACAGACAATCTTCAGAGGTCCCTTCCAGCCTCAGTGATTCTGTAATTCTTGCTTAAGGCTTTCCAAAGTGGCACTGCTTCATTCTGAGCCATAAGGCAGCTGGCTGAATTTGAGTGGCCCAGAAGACCATCAGAAGACTTTACAGGGAATTATCTCTTTGGACAAAGTTTGGTGATTCTTTGCAGTCTCATCTGACCATATTTACATGAAGTTAATGCATTAATTAATAAATGCCAAAGCTTTGGTCTTTTACTGTGAATTATAAAGAAGCCTGTTTTGATGCCAAAGTGTTTTTTGTCTTTGCAAAAGCAGCATGCTGGGGAAACCAGCTCTCCAGTCTTCAACTCAGGATTTTGTACCAGGCAGAAAATTCTCCAGAGCCTGCAGCTCCCTCAGCTTGCTTCATTAGTTGGTGTTTGGAGCTCAGTTAAGGTTCATGCTTTGCTGAAGTGTAGCTTCACTGAAGGAGAAGTGTTGAACTCTGGGAGGTTTCTCTCAAGTGGAATTCTTTTGCAGGCTTTGGTGTATTCACAAGTTGTCTGTTGGACCAGATCCCTTTGGCCTGCACTAAGCTGCAGGCAGTCTTCTGAAACCAGGCAGATGGATAGATTTTAATCTGTCAGCCATGGACAACTTTGGCAAAGGCCTCAGAATTATAGTCCCTTGTGGGAGACAGTGTTTAGTTCTGGTACTTGCTCAGAAGTTCTCCCCCAAACTCCTCTGTGTCCACACAGCAGGTGAGCAGGAGGTAGAGTGAGGTTGAGCTGTTGAAAGTGTGTTAAAATGCTATGAAAAATGCAATGAAGAACAGCATTGCCTCCTGGTACAAATTACAGGTGGGAGTTGGTTGATGTTTCTGCCTCTTAGGAGTGTTTGAAGTGAGATGGGTTAAGATTTGGGAAGCCAGTTCTTACTTTTCCTTCAAATACCTGTCTCAAGTTGTTTGGGTGCCTGTTGGAGTTCAGAGCTAAAGGTTTGCACAGAAGTGACCTTCTGTTGAACAGCCTCCCCAGCTCAGGTGGCTTGTACCCAGGGGTGTCTGTGTTAGGCTCCACCATTACTGCCAGTGCTTGTTCCTCTGGAAGGAGACCCTCACAGCAGTGGGAGGTGATGTTCTGGAGTGTTGGAATGCAGTCCCTGCAGCTCTGGATTGGACATGGGAGCAGCCAAGTGGGATGGGCTGTGCTTTGGCTCAGGCACAGATGACAGACAGGTGAAGCCCTTTCATTGTTCCCACAGCCACTCTCTGAGCCCTCCCCACACTGAAGCACTGGTTTGTTCCACATCACAAGGGATGGATGTTGGGGAGGTCACTGTGTAGTGTGCCCAAGGCAAATGCCATTAACCCCTGCTGGTATCCCTGCCCTGTGGTTCTCATGCCTGGATCACAAACTTTCACCTTTCTGCTCAAGCAGTTAACTCTGCTCATGCTTCTGCAGACTTGGAGCACTTGGCAGCCTTGAGCTGGGCAGGGTGAGTATTGAGGATTCAGGAGCATTCAGTGTATTTCTGTGTTTTCTCTCACTTTTTTCCATGTAGGAAATGTGACGTTGTTGGAGGAAGTAGTCGAAAAGGTACTAAATCTTAAAAGCTTAAAATGAAGTATTTGTGCAAATGAGCACAATGGATTGCTGATTTATTATTCCATTAAATATTTGTTCTGCGTAATCATAATTAAGCTATCAAATGAGCAATTAGGTAAAGTAAGGAGGGCTGGCAGAGCAGCACAGGGTTGTTAACAGCCACCTTTTACTGGGCTCTTGGTATCACTGAAGGTTATAAATTGCCACTGAAAAATCTGATGTGAGAGATACCAAGTACAGCACAACCACCTGCAGACAGAGAGTCAGCTACTCTGCCTGAGCAGTCACTAAGCACCTTTTAATGTGCAAACTTGGGGCATATTAATGCTTAGTATCTGACTGAGCTTATATATGGGGAAATCATAATCCTATATTGCATTAGTGCAAGGTAGGATGTGGAGCTAAGGGTCTGTAGTGGTAACCACAGAGCCACTTCTCAGCATGGAGACACTTTTTTCCAGATGCATCACCTTTCATGGTTTTGGACGGTGCTTTGGAAGGACTCTTAAGAAGCCCCACTTGTCTAGGGGAATGAAATAGCTGAGAATTCAGTCTTTGCTGAGAGGGACTACTGATCCTCCAGCATTGCTTGTTAGAACTCTCCCATTTTCAAGAAAATGTTCTCAGAAAGACCCAGTTCTGGACCACGTGGGTCCTTCTGCCCTAGAACTTGGGAACTCACAGACCCTGACTGCAGGTGCTGTGTGTTGCAGTCATGTGGCCTCAGTGTGAATGCAGGAAAGATGGCCCTGCTTTTCTAACTCAGCCCCTCTGATCACAGGGAAGGTTTCTTATCCAATTCAGCCACAAGGCAGGGAGAAGCCAGGGTGACAAGCACAACTGCCCTCTGTGTCACAGCAGCAGCCTGACTGCAGGATGTTACAGAGGCCTGGCTGCCTGTGCCAAGGCAGAGGAGTGCTGGAGGAGTGCTGTGCTATCTCAAGAGATGATGCCAGCAGAGGAAAATGCAGTGAATTCCAAGGCATGTAAGAAGCTATGTCTGTTGAAGGCATAGCAGTGGGTGTATTTCTGTGGGAGGCATGCTGGTAGGCTGAGGTCTGCTTGGCTTTCCTTTGTGCTTGGTGTACATGTTTCTGGGGCTGGTCAACCTCCAGGCTGGAAGACAGGATGCTGGCTTGCTACTACTTCCTGAATTTCTAAGTTTGCAGCCAGCCATATGGTAAATTAATTGTGTATTGGTCTATCTCCTAGTAAAGTGTTTGGGAGGAGGAAGAGGGACAGAAAATGATAGGGTTGTGCTCTTAACCTGGCAGTGGGTTGTAGTTTTAAAGAGTAGATTTTAAAAAGTGTATTGATCATGAAGTTTGAGCCACACCTTCCTCCAAAGAATGACTTGCTACTTCTAGATGGTAGGTTGAAAGCCAGGAATCAGCCAGATTGTAGTAGAAGTGCAGGTGAATAATGTCACTTGTTTCTGGTATCACTCAAGGCCAGTTGTGGGCTCACAGGTGTTCCCTCTGTTTGGCTTTCAGACAGCCACGATGCCGTCTTGCGATTCAATGGGGCTCCTGTCAGGGGCTTTCAAGATGATGTGGGGCAAAAGACAACAATTCGTCTTGTGAATTCCCAGGTAGGTCCGAGGAATATGCACCAAGCAGGCCAAGCATGGCAGAGCTGTGTGGCTGCACTGTCTAGGAGCTGGGAAGAGCAGAGCTGTCCATCTGATTTCTCCAGTCCCTAGCACGTAGGTGTAGGATGGGGATGTCTCTCCTTGTAATGGGGACAGGTGGTAAATCTGAGGTGACTGGAGTGACACTGACATCAGCACTTGCAAACTTGCAGTAGCCTGCTTGTGATTTACAGCAGGCACAAGGTAATTTGTGTTTTGTCTTTGCTCAAAGGCTCTGTGTAGGTGCAGGAAGGCCAGCTCCATGCTGCTGCTGTGCCTTTGGAGTGAGAGACAGGAACAGCACCACAGCTCAGCCAGTGCAGGTCAGCAAGGAGGGGTGTGCCAAGACATGAGTTGTGCCTGCCCCAGAGATGGGTGTGAAGAATGAAGGATGTTTATTTGGCTTTTAATAAAAGAACAGTGCTTCTTTACAGAGTCTCCAGCAGTGCTGCAGACTCTGTAGATAACACATTAACCAGGGCTGCTATATGGCTGAAGACACTTGACAAAAGACCCACCTTTAAAGCTGTAGCCTATGCAGAGCCAGGAGAGAGATGGGCTCAGGTGGGTCCAGGATCTCATAGTAAAGCAAGGCAAAATGTGCCTTTAATGCAAGGCCTTGCTTACAGAGTTAAATCTTCCCTACCTCTGAGAGATCTATCAAGGTGTCCCTTTGCTGATTCCCTTTGGCCAGCTGTAGGCTGTGAAGCAAACTCTCCAGGGTTAGAATCATATGTCAAAGTGCATTAGCACAGTCAGTCTTCCACTTACCCAGCAACAGAGTGAGACCCTTGCTCTTGTAGGCACATCTCAGAGTGTTTGCACTTTTCCTCCATAGACCTGTTACCCTTCATGGTTGTCCTTTTTGGGGGGAGAAATCTTCAAGTGTAGACATGCACAGAAAAAGGGAAATCACAGTAGGATGTGCTGGTGAGAGAATGGAGGAGGACCGTAAAATACCAAACAGGCCAGGAGTCATTCGTTTAAAAGTCCTGGTGCAGCATTGCAGCACTGAGTACAAGCATCTCCTCACCCCCACAAGAGGAGGAGGTTGTAGGCATGTGAAGGCTGAGGAGCTGAGTAAGGGAGAGGTGAGTGGCTGAAGTGTAGCTTTTGTAATCCTGAACCAAAAAGGCAGTTTCTTTTCCTTACTCCAAAGCTAAGATTTGTAGGCCTGGAGTTTTTTCACCTGCCCCTGTGTGAGGAGTGCATAGATGCTGCTCTGTAATGAGGTTTGAAGATTGTCAAAACAGCAAGGAGAGCTTGACCATCCTCTTCAAAGGCAAGAAGACACAGAGCTAATGTGTAACCAGTTTGCCTAGTTCATTTTGTGTGTCTTTTAAAGGATATTCTTGCTTCTTGTGTGAATGCTGTTGCTACCTCTTTCTGCTCTTGGGTCAATCTTCCCTTGCTGCCATGCTGTTTGCTGTTGCTTGCTGCATCTTGATTCCCCTGCATTAAACCCCTAGTCAGAAGGGTGACAGTTTGTCCTTTCTGAACCAGTCCACTTTGAGCATACAGATCTGATTGCTGACTTCTATGCCCTGTTTGATGTGTGTTTTTTTATCTTTCCCATCTCTGTATTTTTCTGATGTCAGATAGGTGTTATCACTTAAGCAAACTTTCTCTGGAGGACGTGCTCATGGCCAAGCTTACAGTGATATGAAGAGAAAATATGTGCATGGCCTATGTGCTATCAGTGTTACCTGCACAGGGAGGAGGGTAACTGTGTGGTTGTACAGCTGTGATATGACTCTCCATATGATTCTCCTACTTCGGACCAAGTGTAGTTACAGCCGTGTCATTTTAGTGCTTCTGTTCTCCCTGCAGATCAGCCTGCAGTCATGGGTGATATTCCCTCTGAATGGGGACACCAGCTTAGAAAACTTCAGTTACAGGGAGAACTATTTTGCTGCAGTTTTTAGAGGCTCAAGTTAACCCAAAAGGCAGCGTTGATCTGGCTGCTGACCAGGAAAAAAGATGGTTTTCATGTGTGTAGTGCAGGAGTCTCTCATCTGGGGTTTCTAAACTGAGCAGTCCCTGTTAACTTTAGAGACCACTGGATTGGAAGCCTGGTTTTCCTACATGATTTTTTTTACACTTTGAATGGTTCAGTGCAGTTCTAGTCTTGGCGACATCATTTAAACGTTCTTGTTAGTGGGGTGACCTGATCACATTCTCTTTTTAGCTCGCTGCAGGAGCTGTGCATTATCTTGCCTTGCCCAGAGCTCTTACAGGCATCAGGTACTGGACAAGCTGTGATTTGTTCTTGTTCTGGGCTGGCTTTTCTTAGGTTATAACTGGGAAAATGAATGGGGGCTTTGCTGCTTTTATTTTGGCTCTTACTGCTGATCAATTCTCAGTTCACTGCCAAAGTGAAGGAAATGGGATCTCCTGAATCTGATCTGTCAAAGATTAACTGTATTGAGTAATATCCCTTTAGCACACATTGCCAGTGGCCCTAAGTTTCTTAATAATTACTTTAAGATTTACTTTTCTGTGATTTGGTGGCCAGTCTCCAGGACATACATGGGGGCAGATGGTTTTAACAGTAGAGGGGAATATCTTGTATATCTTGTGTGCACAGAGAAAGATTAATGGTTTGGTACTGACAGAAAGATAAGAAATTTGGGACCTCCAGATTCGAGGATATGCATGTAGGCCCACAAGCTTGGTAGTTGTCCTAAATAAAGAATTTATTTAATGTTGCCTCATTTATTTTCTCAGGCCTTGATTGGTTCATCAGTACTGCTGCTTTTTTTAATGGCATGTTTTTCTGCAGTCTTACACAAGGCATTGATTTGCCCTGGGAAAGCAGTCACATCTTGTGGAAACAAGAGCTGAAGTACGTGCGAGAGGAGTGCCAGTGTCATGTTGGAGGACGCAGCTCCTTTCTGCAGAGCTGACCAAGGGCCAGAGCACCTCATTCCTCCCAGCCCTTGTTTCCAGCTCTCCTGGGCTGGCTTCTTGCTGTCACAGAGAGCACTGTCTGCTTTGGCTGCCTTTGCTGTTATTGGCACTAGCAGTCTGCGGGGAGGAAGAGAAAGGAGATAGCACATCAGTGGAATGGAGGAAGGCTGTGGTGGGAAAGGAGAGCATGTTTAGATTACAGGATGTTGACTGCTGGTAGCAGGAAAGGAGGAAGTTATTGTGATATGGTCAATAAATGTACTAAGAGGGTAGGGGCTGTATTAACAAGATCTTGTTACACAGTGAACTGGCTAAAGAAGAAATTAGAAAACCAATAGATCAGTTAACTAATTAGGATCACAAAACTCGGCAAGACAAGGCAGTCATGTAGTAATTTAAATGAATTTTACTACTTAGAAAGAATCAGTCGCTATTAAACAACAAATGGACACCGAAGATAAATGGGGAGCCAGATTCCTTCACCAGACAGGTTAAATGACTGGCTAGCAGGCCATGCTAAGAGCCAGTTCCAGTGTGTGGGATGACACAGCAAACAGTGGCTGTGGAGGTGCTCCCCACCTGGTTTCTTGTCCCTTTGCTTTTGTGCCTGTCACAGCTCTCAGGATTTGTGTGCTTCTGCCAACTCTCATGGCTATAGAAACAATGGAAATAAAGTGCATCTAAAGTATCCCTGCCCCTTTGCAGTGCTCCATGCCACTCGTGCCCAGCTGAGGGGATGGCTGATTCCAGCTGCTGTGCCCCTCTTTGCCTCTGGTGCCCCCACCTGCAGCACTGCACACTCCAGCTGTCAGTGGCCTAGATATTTTAGCTGCTGTAAGAAAGTGAAACCAGGCAGTGCACGTGGTCAAGGCCAAGGCCTAATCCCACAGAGTTAAGAACAGATGTGAGGGAATTCTTTGCTTTTGGAATAATTCCCATCTGGGCTGGCTGCAGTGTCCTTGTGCTCTGGTTATGGGGACAGCCATGCAGGCAGCCGGCTGCTGAGGCAGCCAGGATGCTCAAGGACTAATTGACTAGCTCATAATTAGATCTGTGGAGAAAGGACAAATGGAAGCTGATTTTTATGATTTGTGATGGCAATGTTTACAAGCTGTGCCTGTACGGATGATGGCTTTGGGTGGAGAGGACAGGAGATTAATTGTTCGATTAGGATTGTTTTCTTTCTGCTGCAGACCTGGGTTACCCTTGGGTGTCCAAGCAGTTGTGGTTATGTCCAGAGTATGGAGAGAGCTCTGTTTGAAGCTTTCCTTCTCACTGCTGCTCTCAGGAGATTCAAACCTCCCCTGCCTGAGCTGTCCCCTCCCTGCTCTACAGAGGCAATGGGGGGCTTGGCATGAGGCAGGATTGGCTGGGGATGCTGTAGTCTCTCATCTCTTGCACTGCTGGTCTCACAGCAGGCTGAACACTGGCTGGCAGGAAACCACCCACCTGCAGGCCTTTTGGGGGGGCATTACATGAAGGTTCTTGATAAAGCCAACAGTGTATTTGCATTTGGCTCTGCCTGGACTGCCCAGGTGACCACTGACAGCAACTGGTGTTCCATCCTGCTTCTGGTATGGCAGTGATGGGATCACACGGGCTGGGGCACTCTGCAGGATCTGTCCTTAGTGTGGCACTGGAGATAGTGGAAAGCCTTGTTAAGCATTGTGGCAGCTTTTCTTGTGACTCTCCCCAAAGTCCTTTGCTGCTAGGAATGACTGGCTTGGGTGTTGGAAGGGCATTGCTGGGACTGTGTCCTTGCTACACACAGTGGGCCACGCTCAGTAACCAGCAGTGGGGTAGCTCTGGCTGTTTTCAGGTGTGTTTTATTGCTTGGTTGCCTGCTAATTCTGATAGCATACTGCATATCATTGTATCTGTTATTGTTTTCCAAGCTTGTAACTGTAGAAGAGCAGCAGTTCCTGAAGGAACCCCTATATAACACTGGAATCTTAATTGTCTGGGATCCAGCACCATATCATGCAGAAATTCATGAGGTAAGGCTGAGGTTTTTGTAAATAAAATCAGATTCCTGTGCTTTGAAGTGCTTCTGTTAAACCACTTCCTCCTAATGGGGCAGTCACTCATTCTGAGGCCAGTTTTGGTTGCCTTTTTGTTATTATGGATATATCTATGTGTACTTCTGGGAGTATCCCATGCATGAGTGCTCCTACAAAACCTGCCTGCTTCTGATCCCTGTGAAGGGCCTCAGGCCAAGGATAATGGGTCACCACCTTTACTTTCTCATGGGGTGATGGCACAGGGAGGAGGTCACTGCTGGCTGCAGCAGTTGTCTCATTATAGGAAGATTTCCTCTCTCTGACAGTTAATCTAAGATTTGGTGAGGGATGATGCTTGGATATTTCAAGCCCCAGTCAGCCATGGGATATACTTGGTGCATTATGAATGGATTGGGAAACCCTCTGAAGATCTGTGTCAGGTTTCACGTGTGGATGTGGAAGCCCTCTAGCAATTCACTTTTGATTTTGAGTACAAAAGAGGGTTGTTTGATATATGATGAACTCTGGAGGCTCACAGTGAAAGCAGGTAGGAGTGAATAGCCCATTCTTTATTTTAAGCTCTGGCTGTAACTGAGAAGTCTTTGCAGTCGTTTCTTTGGCCTGCATTTCCTATTTTCTCACTGATGTTTATTTCTGTGCCTGGACCCACAGCCCCAGGAGGCATAAGGGGCTATGGACAGCATGTTTAAGAGTCAGTAAAACCAGGATGGGATATTTGTAGCATAGAGAAAAAAATCTCAAAATGACTTTAGAAAAATGTAAACCATTCCTACGTTTTTACTGAAAGGGGAAATTTAAGGATGCAAATCAGCTCAGCCTGGTTCAGGAGGCTGAGCTGGGAACACTTGCCTACAGAATGCTTGGTATTGCAATGTGGAGAAGGATCTGGGTCTGGAACATTTAAGGCAGAGTTCTCAGCGTCATCTGCTCTTGGGGAGTGCAGAATGAAATTACAAAAGATGCTCATCTCATTCAATGGTCCTTCATTGGAATTTGGGGTTTCCCTGGCCTGTTTACTGAGTCAGATCACCACAGTGACCCGAGGGGACAGTGAATGAGGATGTTTAGGTGAGTGAGCAGTGAGTGAGGGTATGTAGCAGGATCTTCTCCAGCAGCAGCAGGTTCACTCATCCTTGTTTCCTGTTGGTCACAGTAAAGTGGGCCAGAAATAAAGACTCTGACCTCCTATTTCTGTTTTCCAGTGGTACAGAAAACCAGATTACAACTTTTTTGAAAGCTATAAGGCGTATCGTAGAACACATCCAGAACAGCCCTTCTATATCCTGAATCCCAAAATGCAGTGGCAACTCTGGGATATTCTGCAGGAGAATTCCCTGGAGCATATTCAGCCTAATCCACCATCATCAGGAATGCTTGGTAAGATAATTGCCCTCTAAACTTCTGCTTCATTTTGCAGGCAGGAACTCTCCAAGATGTCTTTTTCTCAAAGACAACTACAAATTTATGGTGCTTATCTGAGTTGTTTTTACAGTGTTTGTCTTGTGCCAAAATGTAAGCTTCCTGTCTTCAGAACAGCAGCTCAGTTGTATTAAGTGGCTTGCAGCACCCCTCTGAAACAGCACTCTCAAACATGGCCCAGTTCCAGGTGGAAGTGGAGAGAACAGACTGCAACACTGGGAGGGTATCTAGGATTTGTAGTTTCTAGTGCCAGAGCAGTTCCCACAGGGTGCAAGAGGAAGGATGTGTCTCCTGCAGGCTCAGAGCTGGTCAGGCAAATAAATCTGATTACTGTAATGAATTCTAAGGGTGTGCCTGTTTCTTTTCCATGTATTATTTATATATAAATATATGTATGTGTATACCTATATATACATAAAGACTTTGTGGGGGTCTGTGGAAGGTCAGACTGAATAGCTGCCCTGAAAAGGAAAGTTCCTCAGCAGAGGAACTCCTTTTTACATTCTGCTGTTGGAAGAGTTTTCCTGCTTAGTGGAGAGCAGCTCTCATGGCCAGCTGAATAAAAAGGAGTGAACCTCTGGGGCAGCTGCCATGTATTTGAAATCACAGCATACATATAGAGTCTTGTTTGGACTGTCCAACTGCTGTGCTTCCTCCCTTTGTCTGCTCCCACCTCTGTTCCATCACTGCTGGGGCAGAGGCACTTTGTGTAAACAGAGTTGCTTCATGATTTTGCCAGGCACAGCACCTATTAAATCATTGCTTGGATACGTGTAGAGCAGCTGTGTGACAGCACAGTGACTTCAGCAGCAGAAGTGTTAACTGGAGTTACAGGCTTGAAGACACACATCAGACTGCAGTTCCACCAGGGCTTAATTTTGGGCCAAGTCATCTTGCATTTTGCTTTGTGAAACAAGTCATCTTCCCAAATTCAAGGGCATAGATGAGTTCCAGTTTCCAGCTCTGTGCTTCTTGGAATGCCTGAGTGTGATTGAAAATTTTCATTTGAAAGGTGGATGAAAACACATTTAAAATATACTTTAGGTTCTTTTAATGTCTTACAGTTCCTCAGGTTGTGCACATTCCCTGATGTCTTAGATCCTGCATGAATTTTCTGTGATGTTACACACTGGTTCAGTTTCTCTGGTATATTCTTGGTATGTGTTGCACTTGGAAGAAAAGTAGCCAGTAACTGTGGCTTCCATCTGATCTGGCTGTGCCCAGCAGCGACTGGTGCGATGTCCTTGGTAGAGGAGATGCAGGAGGGCAGAACTGCTCTGCTCCGGGGAGCCTGAAGAGCAGAGGCTGCTCAGTCTCCCTGAGCATCTCCCAGCACTGGCCCTTTCATGTTCCCTGCCCTCACAAGAGGCAGCTGGGACAAATGCAAAGGTCTCATCTCTGCTGATCCAGGCAGGTTTCAGATGGGCTGTTCGGATCAGCTAATTGCAGTGCTCGCTTGGCGGACACCCAAGTTTCCATGAAGGTCACAGATAATGGTAGTACTCTTAAAAATTGTCCTTTTGGCATGGCTGGCAGTATAAACAATCTGCTGAAATCACATTGATCATAGACTTTACAAAGGAGGGCTTCAGAAAAGAGCCCCGTCTGAGCCAGATTTATTTTCTGCCCCTGTGCTCTGAACGTTAATAAAGGAAACCCTTCCCCTTGGAGCTGCCTGCTCCGTGCTGGCTGCCTGTCCCTCTGGAATGTTTAATCCTGTCTCTGGTGTGACGTGGGGTGTCTGCTGTCTGTCCCTCCGCAGGCATCGTGCTCATGATGACGCTGTGTGACGAAGTGCACGTGTACGAGTTTCTCCCTTCCAAGCGGCAGACGGACATTTGCCACTATTACCAGAAGTTTCACGACCACGCCTGCACCATGGGAGCTTACCACCCCCTCCTGTTTGAGAAGAACTTGGTGAAGCACATGAACCAGGGCACGGATGAGGACATCTACACTCACGGGAAAGTCACCCTGCCTGGCTTCCGAAAAGTGCATTGCTAACCGATTGGTTTTCCTGTGTTTAGTTTTCCTTGACTTTCAAAACACTTTTTAAATCAGGGTTGTCAGATTTGTTAGGTCTAAGCACTGGTGTGTTTTGACAGCTCCTCCATGTAGCAAGGCTTGCTCTTAGGACTTTGTTGACCAACTCTGAGCTGTAAGGCTCACTGTGGTACAGCCACTGACCTGCATGAGTCACTGCAATAAATGGACTCCCAGTGGAGCCAGGCTCTTGCAGCTCGTGGATGCCTCTGGCTTCATCTCAGCCGATCACGGTGTAGGGGAGGCACAGGAGAGGCTTTCTGAGCAGAGATTGCACAAGTCATGATCACACAGTGGTCATAGTTTGGTTTGCTTCAAAGGGGTTGCGACAGCCAAAAACCTGGGCCGTTGGGAAACATGAAAAATCATTTAAAAATTGTTCCCATAGTCAGGAGCTCTTCAGAGTAGGGCTGATTTATGGAAATGCTGCCAAGCTGTGTAATGATAAGCTGAACTTCTTGTCCAAAATATTTGATTTTATAAACAGTCTGTGAACTTCCTTCCAAATTCTTCCTTCTGAAACCACTCAGGTGACATTTTTGGCAAATGAAGAGGAAAGCAATTAATAATTCAGTGAATCTTGCAAGACTTTATAATCTTTTTACTCTTTTTTTTAATAATTTAAAATAAATTTTAGTAATAATTTACTTTTCCAGTACAGTGCTGGGCTTGGTACAGAAGAACCCTTATTATCAGAAAGGTTTTGGGAAGATGCTCCAAGGCACAGCTGGGAGAACTCACTGAAGTCGGTGCCTTTTTGCAGCTCTCTGCTACTCTACCTTTGCAATTGTTAGTGAATTACTTGCTGTACCCATTAACAAAAACACCACAGAGCTGCTGCTAGATGAGTTCCAGCCTTCTGCAAGCTGACAGAGGGGATCCCTTGACTGCTGTGTGCTTTTCTGCGTAGGTGGGGAGCAGGTCTGTCACTTCCATGCTTCATGAATGGTGGGGAGGGAGAGCATGCTCTGCTTCTCATGCTGGAACACAGGCAGAGCTGGGAAGGGCAGCTTCTTCCTGTGGTGGAAGTGGTATCTCTGCAATCTCGGTGAGAACACCTTCCCTTTCTTCTGTATTCATGTGTTTCATCAGGTCTGTAAAGAAAGCTTTCTCCTGTTTTGAATAAATCCTGTGAAGTCATTGGCCTGGTTTTGGTGTATGGTGAATGTCTTGTCTGCATGGCCCTGGGGGTTTGTACCAGCCTTGCAGCACTGCAGGCACAGCTGCTCCTCCAGCTCGGGGGCTGCCTTTCCACACACCCATCTCGTGAGCTGGATTGGATCTGTCAGTGTTTACAAATTGCATACAGGTAAACAAGGTGCAGGTTTGAGCACCACGTTCTGCTAGGATAGGACTGCAATGAAGGCAGCTTGGAAAGCATTCCTTTTCACTTCACTGCCAGGGGTGGAGGAAGCTTCCAGAGGAAAAGCCATGAGGGGTTGCTTGGGAGAGCCACAGTATCCTCTCCCCATCTCTGACAGCCCTACCTCTCTGTTGCTTGGATCAAGGAGGTATCTGCCACAGCAACTTGCCTTCTTACTGCGTGTTTAGTTGAGATTCAAATAGCTTCTGACTTTTTTCCTAGGCTGTTTCATCTGTTAATTCTCACAACATTATTTTCCACCAACTCCCCCACAGTGGAGACCAGCCCAGCCACCCTCCCTGGCTCGGGCTGTAATGGATGGATGGGATGTGGCTTCTGGGAAGCCAGCACAGCCTGCCTGCTGCTCACCTGGGGTCCCAAACCCACCTGCTCCCCTGCAGGGCTCCTACAAGGAGACAAAATGTCAAACATTTGCCACATCTCTCAGAACCCTCAGTTACTTACAGGCAATAGTCCTGCACTGGGCATGGGATTGCAAATGTTATGTTAACAGTTTTAACTATGTCCAATATGTGATTCATTTACAGTCTAAACAGACTTGTACAGGAATTATGACAGAGCTTAAAATAAGCCAGTGGTAACCCTCTTTTTTTCCTTCTTTTCTCTGCCTGGATAGAAATCTAATATAAAGTGCAAGTGATGACAAATTTGGTATTTAGAAGAGCCAGGTGTAAGTTAGTGGGCAGTAATAGCTAGCTTGTAACAAAGGTCCTGCAGTCTTTACCATTTCCAGAGTGAACAGCTTTCTGTCCATGTAGAAAGGGGGAAAGGGGCAACACTGCCCTATCCAGTTACCCTCTGAAGGACTAAGTACTGGGAAGGATGCTCTGTAATTACATGGGAAATAGTTCCAGCTGGAACCTGTTTTCACCCAGCTTTGGTTTTGCATTTTTAGAGAGCCATGGACATGCGTGGGAAGAGGTTATCTGGCCAGACCAGAGCCCAGAGGAGGGAAGTGCCACTGTCAGCAGTTCATGGCTGGACAAGGAAGTATTTGGGGGATGCAGAAGGAATGACAGTATGTTACTGGCAGGGGAACACTGGACTTCTTTGTCATTAAGGATTTTCCATTGTCTGGGCTGACAAAGCTGCCTGTGGGTTTTTGTGGTTTGCTTTCACTAAAGAAAATGAGGAAAATGTCCCAGGAATTCAAACTGTATGCACCTGAGTCAACACACCTGTCCTAGGTGCCCTAAGAAGAATGGAGTGGGTGAGTGGGAGCTAGATCTGACAACACACCAGTAAATCAGCAGTGATGGTTAAAGAGATACATGCTGCCAACTCCCTGAAAAGAAACACAAGCTGCCCCAGCCTTTTTTTCTGTGCATGCAAGCAGCTGAAGAGGTGGCTACAGGCAGAATGGCTTATCCTCCTCTGGTCTGTGAAGTCTGACACTCTTGCCCAGAGCTGTGGGTGTTTGATTTCATTTGTGAATTGTATCAGCCTGGCAGGGAAACTTCAGCACATGCATCAGGTGACAATACAAGGCACAGTATGGAAGCATCAGGCTTCGTTTTGGAGCAGATAATTGGTGTGCATGGCTATACATACCTCAGTTGCTCTCCCTGAGCATTGATAGGAGAGGTGAAAGTTGTAGTTTGTGAGGTTACCTGGTGTCAGTGTGTTCAGCAAGGCATCACCTGCAGACCCAGCTGGCTTTGTGCCTCACTCTAAAAGGAGCTGCAGATCAGGACTCCTTTTTGAAGACAGAACCAGCAAGGAAGAGTATGTGCTTATTTCTAGCTTGGTTTTGGAAGGGCAGGTGAAGGTGAAATTGTGTCTCTCTCTTACCTCTAAGCAAACAGCTGCTTCTCTTTTTGACCTAACTCAGTGAGCTGATGAACAGCCTTGTGAAAGGTGTGGAAAGTGGCTTCAACACACAGGAACATTGCAGGGGCATCTGGTGTCTGTTGGGATTGAGAATGCTCAGATCATGTCATGCACAACTTCTATGCTGTTTTGGCAGTGGTGTGCAAGGCTTCTTCCAGGGGATTGTTCTAGAGGCTTGCAAACATAGCACCCTCACAGTGTCTCCACTGAGAGGGGAAGGAACCCTTCCAGGGGCCAGCCTTAGCCCCTCTCATCCTTCACCCATGTCCTGTGAAATACTTCCTTCCCTCTGTAGGTAGGTGGCTCCTGCTGCTCCTTATCCTCCAGAATGTCCCATCTGCAGAGGTTTGTGTCTTCAAGTTTTGTAAGAGTTTGCATCTGTGTGTTCATTTGGTTGCAATTAGCTTGTAGCTTCATGAGTAATAAAGGGAGCAATTAATTTAATTAATTGACATTTAAGCCATTTAAGCAGTTAATGTGACTTGCATCTTTAAGCGAGGTGGACATGAAGCTTAGTGCTCTACCACTAACTTGTGTTCACGGTACAAGGAAGAGGACAAATTTAGGGAGAAAATTTAAGCAATGATTATTTGAAAAAATAAAAAACTCCTCAGTTCAAGATATGTTTTAGGAAGATACATGGATATTTGCAAAAGCAGAATGGAAGATGAGCAGGGAAAATCAGGCATAAGAGGTGGTTTGAAAAAGTGTTTGTTTAGTGCAGTTTGTTCCAAATAAGTCTCTTAAAGCCAGAGAAGGGCAGAAGCAGAGGAAGTGGACTGAAAGTGGTTTGGTTTGGAGTGAGTGACTTCTGGCAGAAGTTGCATCTCTTGGAGCAGAAACAGACACTTCCCAAACCCCAGTGAGCTTGGCTTGCTCTTTCCATCCAGGTCTGAGTGTGCTGCTAGTTTTGGATGTTAGTGTGCATGGAAAGCTGTGCCTATGGGAACAAAACCAACTTGGAATGTCTTTATTTCCATTCCTGCAAATACCTTGCAGTGTTTTTCCTGCCTGGCCCTGGCATCCTTTACAAAAACAACAGCAAGGTGCTTCCATGGGCCAGCACTGGTTCTAACCTGTGACAAACAAAAAGGTCCTTGTGACAAGGGGATTAAATCAGACAAACATTTGCTAATCCTGCTTCAGGCCAGCTCTGCTGTGTGTTACCACCTGTTCCAACCCCTCGTAGTTCACACAGAGCCCTCCACAGGTGCTTACCTCACACCACTCTGGTGATGCTGAAATGCCCTGGGCCATTTCAGGTCTCTAAATATAACTTGTCAAAATGGGGAATAGCTGAATGCAGGGCCCTGGATGGTGGAAGTGGTACCAGCATTTGTAGCAGTCTTTTTTTTTTTTTTTTCCAAAAGAAAAAAATCTTTAATATGTGTGAAAGTAGGCTGTATTTCATTAAAAGCCGGTTTCAGGTATATCCAGCAGCATAAAAATAGGAAAACTGAACTGCATGCTCAGTGTGTAGTTTATATATTACAAAATCACTGTTATTTATGGTGCCTGAAGTGTTACATAAACACTAATTTTAACAAGTATATGGAGGGGGAACTTCCTCAGTTTTCCCCTGCTCAGCTGAGTGTTCCACACCCATTCAGAAATGCCAAATAGCTGCATTACCATGTAAAACACTTCCAAAAAATGGAAGCTGCTCTTTAAATGGGATAAGTCACTGAAGTATCCTACCATCAGGGAAACTATAAATCATTTTCATGAACTGAGAATCTGTCTCCCCTCTCAGTTGCCTGTTTTTCCCTTGGGTATCTTCACAGACATTATCCTACTTGAGATTCTTTCTTGGTTTACCAAAGATACATTAAAGGCACACGTTTCTTAAGTAAATATGTGGGAGGGGCATTTGCACTGGAATTTAGGAAGAAGCCTGAGCAAATGGTTAAGGCTGGACCTCCAGTGCCTGGGACAAAGTGCCAAGCTGTTTCTTGCTAGGGGAACAGAGTTTTACAGGGAGTTTGGACGGTTGCTGTCTTGTCCCAGGTGCCAGTTTAAGGCTGTTTGTATGGGATGTGTGAACTGAGACTGAAGCCAAAGAATGTAAGGGAAACTGAACAAAGAAAAATTGTTTTGTTAGAACTGAGATGCTCAAAGCAGTTTTGACAAGAAGCAACTTGTTGAACTGTCGTGGCAGATAGTAAGTCTGACCAGGCTAATTGTGACCCATAGGTTAGATAAACTCTTTTCTTATTTTTAATAAGAGTACTAATTTGCATAAATAAGATATGCAGTCTCTTGCATATTTCTCTCAGATGTTTGTTTTTCTTTCCTGCTTCCAATTCTAGACCTTGTTTGTGTAGGGAGATTGGTGAATGACTGGGACAATGAGCTGGAGATTTGGCTTTGGCCTGAGGTAATGGTGTGGGTAAGTTGTGTATCCTGGCAGCAGCCAGAGCTCCCTGTGTCCAGCTGGGCTCCAGAGGTGCCAGGTGTGTGGTGTGCTGTAAATGTTCCATCATTCCAAAACCATTGCAGTCTTACTCAGTCAGCTTTGAAGGCTGAGCTCTCAGAGAGAGCTGGAGCTGTCTTTAAGGTCACCTCACAGTTGAGCTGTTGCCTCTGAGTTCTGCTGAGCTTGTGTGGAGGTCTGAGGTGTCCCTGTGCCCCAGGGTGGACACAGTGCCTCCTGCTCTGGTTATTCTACCACCAGATGGAGGTGACACAGCTGTAGCTGGCAGTGGCTGCTTTGCATTCCACCATCTGGCTGCCCATGCTGGTGAGGGATGCAAAAAAAGAGCCATAAAATGGGGACGTTTTCATAAACTGAGCCCACACAGTCATTTCTGGATTGACGTTAGGTTGACTCTTCACTGGGGTGAGGTAGGGGGTAGTTGGGGCGTGCTCTGGGCAAACTGTACTGCAGCAATGCTGACCTCTCACGAGTGTGGAACTCAAACACTTTCCCTGGGTGACAGAGCAATAAAACCATCTCCTCCCTGGCTGTGTCCTGCAAGGAAAGAAGGAGGTCTCTATAGGTCTCAGTTCTTGATATGTGTAAAGCAAACAAGGGCAGAATAAGTGAGTGGGAGTGGGTCTGGGGTATGTAGGGACACCTGGGGCTGGAAGCTGGGCCTTGGTGAGGCTGTGCTGTTTCAGGTTCCATGGTGAAAATTTGATCCAGCTCTGCAGGCCTGGCCCTGGCCTCCTGATGCCTTCCTGCCTGCAGACACCCAAACCTTAGCCCTGAAGGAATTCTGATTTATTCTGCTTTAACTTTACGCTTTTAGTTAATAAAGAAATACAACTATATATTGCTATAATGCAGCGTTGTCATATGTGGCAGAGAATGGAAAAATAGCAAATGAGTAGCCCTGGTGGTATGTGTGAACAAGGAAGTGGTGTGTCAAGAAATCAGCTATTTTTATCACTGCCATAAAATGAACAGTGCAGGAAACAGTTTTAAGCTGAGTTAATTTTCAGTTCTCTTGAATAACTATTAATACTAAAACAAAGCTTGTGTTGCCCCCTGCTCTGCCCCTTTGTGTCCAGCCCTGTCACCCCAGGCGTGTCCATGGCCACGCTGGCACGCAGGGATTCCTGCTCCATGGAGGAGCCGTGTCCCCACTGCACCTTCCCTGCCCAGAAAGTCTCCAAGGGGCTGGAAAGGAACAGTGATGGGTGTGGGCTTCTCCTTTATGCAACCTGTGTGCTTCTCCTTTCTGAAAGCCCTGTGTACACCTGTGGTCTAATCCCATCCCTGTTCTCTATCCATCCATTCTTGGGAGCAGATGGTTTCTGTAGAGCTGTGCTTGATACTTCCATGGCCTCAGCATTACATGGATGTTTTCATTCACTAATCTGCCAGTGTAAGCAGTAAAACGTCTTTGGAAAAGCTGATACACAGATTAAAAGCAGCTGAGCTACCCCACCACCTGAAGTCAGCCTTTGTTTTTGCAAAGTGAAATTTGTCAGCACACTTAAATTCCCCACTGTGCCCAGCTGCCACTGGGTGTGGGGGGGGGGCTCTTACAGGGGAACTGCTTAGAGAAAAAACAATAAATACAGAAAAGTTCAGCCTTGCAGTTTGCTGAAGCAGCTGAAGCTGAGGGTGTAATGCAGCAAGAAACTCACTGAAGGTGAGCAGAGAGATGCAACCATAAAGGAATTTTACAGGGCTGAGGAGGAGATGCCAGGATGTATAGCAAGTGTGTGTGGGAGCCGAGCACCACGCTGCTTTCAGCACAAGGACACTCGAAGGGCAGATTTTTTGCATCTCTGGTACAAACCATATGGAGGTGGAAACAGCTGTTTTTGTGCCAAGTGTTTTGTTACAAAATCCCTGTACTGCAAAGCTTGGCTTAATCCCTCCAAACTCCCCAAAGCCCTTAGGAACACCTGGGTATCTTGCTTGAGGTTTTCAGTTGTGATGAAGTTGCACTTCAAAGCTCTTCTATGGATCAGCAAATGCCAGAAACACTTTATATTTTCCTTTCAAGCAGGGCTGAGCCTCCAGTGACTGCTCAGTGCAAGCCTGAGAATTGCAGTGCTTATGAAAACACGTAGAGTCAATGACATCTGTTTGACCTGGCCAAGTTAAAAATTTGCTCTCTGTTATTTGCTAATGTACCTTTTGCTTTGATTCGTAAAGATAGTGATCTGGCAAAACTGAGTATTTACAAGAGCACAGCTCTTAAAAACAGCTCTTCATTTGAAGTCAGAAGGTGATTATTCTACCAAGAGCAGCACTTGGCACTTGTTCACTTAAACAATAATAAAAACTTAGTAATCATCAGACAAAGTAACCAGGAAATGGCATGTTGGGTGAGAATGGGAAGAGCTGTGCAATCAGTGTCAGGAAATTCTATTTAATAAACAAAACCAAAGCCCCAAACCCATCTGATCAGCAATATAATCTAATGGGCAAAGTACTTGACACGCACCTTCACACTTGGCAGTCAGGAGTGTTCTGAGTCAATGTGATTTTGCTGCGTTATTAATATTTTAAGCTCCTTTACTGAAGCAAATTCACAGACATCCATAAGAAATCCTACAATGCTACAGCAGCTGGGCATTTGCAAACGTGAACAAGTCCTTGCCTGGTGCAGAACCTGGAGCATCTCCCCTTGGGTGATTGATGTGAGGAGCCAGAGCTCCATAAGGAGACTGCAGGGAGGGGCTTTGTGCTGGGATCCTCCTCACTTTGCCAGAGCTGAGCTGTCCAGTGGGATTTGAGTTGTTTGTGCGCTCTTGGGGCTCTGCTGCCTTTTATTGCCATATGAGGGGTGTGTGTACAGGCATCAGGGGAAGAAGCACAAAACTGCAGAGTGAGGCTGGGGTGTTTTGAGCAAGAACGGAGTGAGGGGCATTCCTGGCTCTTCTATTGAACCCAGTATTCAGGATTCCTAACACTTCTGGGGATGGGGCACAGGTTGGAATTTGGGTAGTGGAGACATTTGCACATGCTTCAAAATGTGAGCAGGTGTAACCAGTGGAGATCTTCACACTTCAGCTAACAGCCATCTGTAAATGAAAATGAGTTTCTTTCATTCAACTGCTGTTTAATAAATTTTGCCTGCCTCAATTGAGTTCCCAAGGTCGGTGCTTGCAGTCCATTCAGGTTGTCACAGGTTGGTCAGTGAGGGCACTGCTCCTCTTTGGCTGTCCAGTTTTGTAGTATTTGAAGCTGTTAAAGTCACTAGTGTAGTCTAAACCCAGCTTTCTAATGTCTGCTGCCACAGCTGTTCCTCAGTTTCTCTCTCAAGACTGATAGTCTGATTCTTTCTGATTCTTTTAGATATCTGGCTGGAAGGAAAGAATTCAGGGAAAAAAATAAAAAAAGGCCTGAATATATCAAATGGGATAAAAATCACAGCCTCCTCCCTCCAACTGCAGTAGATACATCCCACAGCAAAGTACACACTTAAATTAAAACTGCCTTTGGTACATGTTACAAAAACTCACACCATTGCAACTGTCTCATGACAAAGCTAAAGAATTGAGTATTTAAAATGAAGAGCCCCTTGAACTGTTTGAGGAAAAATACCAGGAGCCCATGTAGTTTTCTCATCTGAAGCAATTTATCATCACCTCAGAACAGGCACCGTCCATGTTTGGGAAGTTTCCTGTCCCCAGTTCATTAGTTTCAAATTCTTCCAGAAGTGCTTCTGTCCCTGAATACCTTGGGGTTCATGGAGTCAGCCAAGGGGTGGGATTGCCGTGGTGGGAGAGCTGGACCATGGTGGTGGCAAAAATAACTCGTGATGGATTCCTCCTTGTTCTCGTGGGGATTGCAGAGGAGAAGGGGGTTCAGCTGGGAATGTGCTGCCCCTGCCCTCCCTGGCCCTTCCCTGCTGCCTCTGGGCAGGGGGACAGGGCAGCTGCTGGGGCAGCAGGGGCAGTGGCTCCAGCTGCCAGCAGGCTCTCAGGGCAGGAGAGTTCCCTCCTCCATGGGAGATACTCTGTTGTACAGGGTCAGGAGACTCATGTCCCTGTTTTCAATAAATTGGGGAAAAAATTATACCCTTCTAGCTCAACCATGTAAGTATGTGCATGTGGCTTTTCCCCTCTTGCATGTTTTTTTCTAATTATAATTTTCTGACATACTTCCTGGAAGCCAAAGTTATTAATATTTATCCTCCCAGGACTGAATGCCTCTGTTCAGCTCTGAGTCACCCTTCCAATTACAAATTAATTTATCCAGTATTGCTCTTTGCTGGGATGAGCAGCAGTGAGCAATGCACCAATCTTGGACTGAAATTTGCTGAAGGGAAGAAGTAACATGTCTGAGGTGTATCTCTGGGACTCAGCTCCCTGAGAGGTGCAGTGAATGTTTGGGAAGAGGCTGAATGTTTGGGAAGACAATAGGGGGAGTGTGATGACTGATTTACTCCAAGGAGTTTTACAGTGTGCAAGTGGGAAAAGCCCCTCCCAGTGCAGGGGAGCTCCCCAGGGCTTCTCCCCCTCACCTTCCCTCCCTGACTCTTGGGGCACCAGCTTTTAAATTAGCCTTGCCTTTCTCCCTGCTGCACTGTTCAGGACAGGATGTGGATTGCTGAAGGCATCTTAGCACTCCAATTTGCAGACCAACAGCAACTTGCAAAAGAAGTGTTTATTTAATTGGGTAGCTTAAGATCACTCTTCCCTGGTTTTGGAAAAAATGCACATACTTGGCTGTTTGTTACTCAAGATAGAAAAAGCTGTTTAAAGGATTCATAAAAGATTTAGGTGGTGGAAAATGACTAAAAAGATTTAAGCTTTTTTTTTTCCACCACAATGAAATCTGCATTGTCTGTAGCCCAAACTTTGGACTGACTGGTGAGAATCCCAGTTGGAATAGAGGGGAGTCAGAGCCAGTCATCCTGAGCAAGCCTGCAGGGAAATCATCTGCCTGAAATGTGGGAAAGGGCATTTGCTTTGGGGTTGTCTGCCAAGACAGAGAATTGTATGACCAGTAAGTCGATATCTGGAGGGTATCAGCATGAGAACCTGCTGTGCATTTGGGTCACCAGTGAAAAGGCAAGAGCTAAAATCCCTTTGGGGTCACCTGAATTGCATGGAGGGCATCCCATTGCATGGCTACACATCACCCAAAGGCAGAACTGACCCCTGACCTGGGGAGTCATTAATGAGACCTGCTCATTAAAAGCCAGCTGTTTGGGAAGCTGCAGTGTCACCTGCCTGGATCTGACAGTTATTCTGTAATTAGACCTCTGCCTTGACAGGTGGGGCAGCTCAGAACTCCGAGTTGGGGGTTTGGGGCTCCTGCCTTGGGTTGCACCCACTCAAGAGAAGCACAGCTTGGCCAAGCACATTGATCTCTGTAACCCCCTCACTTGCCTGGTCACTTCCAGCAGCTCTAGATGGATTTCCTCTGTCCCCCTTGTCTTAATTATTTTATTCTTATCTGAAAGCAAATTCAGAGAAGCGCAACTAAAATAAACATGCCCTCTCTTTTCTTGGAAATGCAGATCTCTGTTTGTTGTGACCTCCCAGGTTAATTGAGCAACTTTCCGATGTGTGGGGGTGAACCTCTCCTCTGGTTTGGTGTCAGATGGGAAATTCAGGAGGGGGAGGCATTTCCTGCCGAGTGGGCCTTGGAAATGTGCAATGATGAGCATGGGGCACCTGTGTGAAGCAAGTGTCCCTCTCCAGGAGCAGGGAATTGTTGATGTCACTGAGCTGGTTCCTGTCAGCTCAAATCAGACCAAAGCAGGAGCCAGGGCTCCTGGTTCCCTCAGCAGTTTCAGACCCAGCTGAAGATGTTTTAGCACTGGAAAGCCTGTCTGATAAACTTATTCTCACTGATTTACCACTGTATCATTGTGTGGTTTTAATGCAAGGTGGTGGGGGTTTATGGCAAATTATATTAAAATCCCCGACATGTAGAATTAGGATTGATGGATTAGCTCTTTCTGTTGCTAATCCATCTTCTTTAATCCATAAACATATTTTTATCCTATCATCATCATCATCATTTTGGATTGAAGGGAACATTTTTGTTATTTACTGTATTTATAAGTCACTCATCTTGTTTTTTTCTTTTGTTTTCCTCCGGCTTATTTGTATTCCAATTATAAGATATAGTTTCATCTTTCAAGATGAAAACCATAATTGATGTTGGGGTTTAGCAGTGGAAAACCCTGCTGTGACTGGAGAGTGTCACTCCTGAGCTGGGCATGGTGTGATTGTGGTGCTCTGGCAGGGTCTGCTGGGGGAGCAGAGCCCAGCTGGGGGAAGGCTCTCCATGGAATGCACACACAGAGGTCACTCTTGGGCTTCCAGGCAAAGAGCTTTTGTTATTTCTGCCCAGATAGTTGAGATCTCAGTGTTTTTCATGCTAATTTTAAACTTGTAAGATGTTTCTCATGGGCTGTTTATTGACTGGTTGGCCCTTCAGAGGCCCAGAGGGACTTTTTCTGCAGAGCAAGCCTGAGAACTTCACTCAGGGAGACTTGCCAGGAACCCAAGGCTTTCATTGATTATACTCAAATGCACAGCTCACTAAAGAGGGTGAATCCTGCAGGCTTAATGCAGCTTCTCAGCTTCTGCTGACCACACTGATGCTGAGGGAACTGCTCAAAAGATTTCAGATAAAGGCTTGTGTCTGTATGGATGTGTGTGGGGCTGAAGTCAAAGAGATTCCAGTACCCCAAAATCTGTGCCTTTTGAAAACCAGGCTACTGAAAGATCTTCTCCACCTGCCACTCTCCTAAAAAGTTAGAAGACCACATACATCCTCACCAAGGACAACTTATTTTGGAGAGGGCAGTTTTCACTCCTGACTGACTCAGTATGCAGTAGTTTCCTACCTGGTTTCTGTTATGCTGAAAAACTTGCAGCCTGACTGGATTCATTGTTTTGGAGCTTAAGGGGAGAGTTAAATGCCTCTTCTGCTCAGTAGTGCACATGCAGAGGTTTCTTTCTGAAAGCAAACCCCTCTGTAGTGAGGATTAAGCATCAATGGGCAGAAATAAAGACAAAGAAATAAACTGTTCTCTTTGAGGTTGTTATAGAAGGCCCTGTGCAATAACACCTCAAATTATTGACTTCATTTGGGTTATACAGATGGACAAGATAGGATCTTTTCCCTGTGATTCCTCAAATTCCAATTTGATGGGAATGAATTGTTAAACCCAGGCAGTTCAACAAAGCAAAGGCAGGTAATTGGTCATATAATGCTTGTATAAATCTGTTTCCAGTTCTTGTGATGGAACAGGGTTGTGTGCACTTTGAATTCAATCACCTTCTTTTATTTTCCACCTTCCTTCAAATAGATGCTGAAATTCCTTCTCCATTGTTCATCATTTTGTGCTGTGTAACTGTGTCAGCTGCTAATTTAGAGCAAGTGGAATAGGATCCTCTCCGTTCCTCCCATGTCTCCTTTGAAAGGATGTTTTTCTTCTTGGATCACAGCAACTTCTGCTGGGAGTATTTGTGGCTGGCACTTAGAGCATTTTTACTACATTTAGATCATAAGGGTGACACTTGCATGAACCCTCAACAGTGGAGCTTTTCTCAGTGTCTTTGCCTTCAAAAAGCACTCCAGGCTTTTAAAACTCATCCGTGGGAGGTTCATGAGGTGTGAGCAGCAGGCTTTGAGTTATTTGATGAAAACCTGTCTGTGGTGTGTGAGGCTGGCTGCTGTGGAACTGCAGACAATGAGAAATGTGTTCTGTTAGCAGCACCAGATGTGGCATGGCAAATGTGCTGCCTTTGGGATGTAGCAAAAGGGCTTCTGTGAGCTTGTTAAGGCTTTTGGCTTTGTTTCCATCTTTGGCTTTGTTTCCATCTTTGATTATACCTGGTGTGCAGCCAGATCATGCTGTCTTGTGGCCATCAGCAAATTAGTGGTGGTGCTGATGCCTTGGAGCGGCTCCCTAGAGCAGGGGATAGAGAAGATGAAGAGACCAATGTGGGTATTTATTAAAGGCCTTCAATAGATACACCTTGGGCAGTCAGAGCCTCCCAGAGGCTGCACCCAAGGTGGACAGTGGTCACAACCTTCTCAGACAGAAATAAGTTTGGTCCATTTACATATCAGGGGTTAATGCTCCAATTACAGCTTCAGGTAATGAAGTCATTTACCCCCAGTTTGTTCCCCCCAATTCACTTTTCTTTATACTTTCAGGGCCTGAGGCTGTGAGGAGTCCTTGAGTTCCAGGTCCAGAAGAATTGTTTTGTCTGACCAAAGTGTGAAGACAGTAGCTAACACTCTATATGGAGTTTGGAGTTATAAACTAATGCAGTACAGGATTTGAAAAATATATAAGCTAAAATCCTAAGGCATCAGTGCCTCATAAAGTCTCCTGTGGGCTGAGGTATCTCCAGTGTCTGGGGGAGCCCTGTGGCAGGAGGCTCCTTCCCACCCCGGGATGGTGTCAGGGTGGGATGTGCTGTGCCCAGGCCAGGGCAGAGCTGTGGGAAGGAGCTCTCTGCTCACAGACATCCTTTCTTCTGCTTCCAGGTCCTTCCAACCCTGCCTCCCAACTGCTGCTGCAGCCCTGCCTCTGCTGAGTGACTAAACCAAAGCAACCAAATCACTGCAGTGGTGTTCACCTCATGGGGAGCACGGGAAAGGGATGGCAGGAGCCGTTTGTGCCTTTGGACGTGTCTGGAGCTGTGGTGCATCTTGCAGATTAAAGAGTGGATGGTCAGGGCTGGATTGTGGCATTAGCAGGGACTGACCCAGTATTTGCCCTTTGAAGGACTTTTGGCTGTGTGAGGATGTGACCTGAATTAACATTTAAAAAACACCAGATCATTTATATTGGTTAAACACTCCTGTGGACTTGGATTTCAAATTGCTTTGCTTTACTAACCGGTGCTTCAGATTAATTATACCTGAGAGTAGAGTAAGCACCACTAACTCAGAATCAAAGCAACTTAATGCAGATCAACCAATTAACTTTAAATCCACACCCCTAAGTTAACTCCAATGGATTTCCCCCTGTGTCCCTGTGCAGGCAGGTCCAGGGCCCCGGTGCTCTCCAGAGTGGTTCTTCTCTCCCAAGCAGAAGCAGCTTTTAAGTAAAGGAATTTGATGTCCTAAAATTGCCTCATCATTCCTTTTTCCCTGGTTGGAAACAGCCTCTCTCTCTGCTGAGAAGCAAACATTGTAACATTACAATTGATGCCACCATTGTAATTAAGAACTGCCTGGAAGACACCCTCTGCTCCACTTCTAATTGGAAAATCTTGTGGAAGGACCTGGAAAAGATCTCAGTCTCTGTCATCTCAGTGACAGTCCCAACAGTGCTGCTAAAATGGTCCTTTTATGCTTAAATCACAACTGATAACTTACACTTTTTGCCAGAGTTGGGTTCACACTTAGCTGAGTGCTGTCTTCTAGCCTTCTGGCAAAGTAAAACTAGGAACATATTCTAAAGTAAAATTACATGCAAGCACATGTATGATGAGCTAAAGCTGGAGAATTGATCCTGCCTCCTCTCTCCTACTAAGAAAAGGTGCTGAAAAGGCCTTCTGCAAGAAAACCTATGGGGGGAAATGAAAGGTGCTCTGCAAAAGTTGTTCACGGACTGCAAGTTCAACTGGCCCTACCAGCAGGCTTGCTTATGTTCAGTGAAAACAAGAAAATCAAGGAATCAGGAAAAGGAAAGGGGCTGCCTGGTATATTCTCTCTACTTGGGTTGCCAAAACATCATGAAAGTGTTGCACGATCCTTTCTGGGCTGCTTAAAGGACTGGTGTCATTCTGCTGTAATTTGTCCATCTGTTCTTGAACTTCCTTGTAGCTTGATGAGAAAACCCAATAAACATAAAAACATTTTCTGGGGGCTGGATGTTATTTCAGTTGTCAGCGGTGTGACCCAAGACATCACTTTTTTGGGCAATATTCTCTAAGGCTTAGGGGAGAAAAAAAGCCATCTAGCCCATGTGGAAGACAAAATCAATCACTATAGCAACTGCAGTGAATGTTAATCACACTTAGTTCTCTGCTGGTAGTGAGCTACGTAAAAATAATGTGTGTGTCAGTTTCCTCCCTTTCTGGGTGGTGTCCTGGCCACAAACCTGACAGAAATTATGCAAGGTAGCTCCAGAATGAGTGCTGGCTGTCCCTTCTTGCAGGTGGCCAGTAACTCCAAATTCCCTTGGGATTTTGCTCCCTGCAACTCCAGCAGGTGTTCCTCCTTCTCCTGTAGGACTTGTGCCTGTTCTGCTTCTAATCTGGGTCTTCTAAAGCTAAGCTGGTATTTATGTTCAATTCAAGGTGAGGCAGAGGGTGACTGAGAACTGATTTGCTTGAAATTAAGCTTCAGACTGTGGGCCTGAAGCTTTCTTACAGCAGTGAGAAAACTCCATTACCTGAAGAGACTTTTCCTCGGGCGCCCTTTCTTCCTGGGATGGGGCCAACACAATCCAGTTATAGAAGGAAAGAGTTCTTGAAAGCTTTTTCTTTTTCTCTAATGAGTACAAGGGCTCTGTGCCTCTGGGAGGTGACACCTGGTGTGTCCCAAGGGACACTGCAAGGCTCCCTCCTCCCTGGGAGGATGGTGGTTGTGCTGTAATCATCTTTTGCTACTCCTGCCCCATGCTAAGAAGGGAGACCTCCGAAGGAAATGGGGCTGCTTGAAACTGTTTAATGTTAATTTCCTTTCTTGTATCAGTTTTGCTTGACTCTAAACCCAGTCCTTGGTTTTGCATCTGAAAACTCTGCAAAGTCTCTCCTGGGGTATCCTAGGGGTTCACTAGGGATTGGGTCTGCATACAGTGAAATGCCTACCTTCAAAGCCAAATAGCTTTTCCTTATCACAAAAAAAAAAGGATGCAAAGTAGTGCCAGGGGTGAATTTCAGGCATTTAGCTAATTTTTCATATATTGAAGGTGATGAAAAACAGGTAAGGGAAGGTTTGACTGCTTGCTGAACACCCCCTGATACTGCTGGTTACATAGCTACAGTGCTTTGATTAAAAAAATCCAGGTAAATGGCCATGAAGTGATCATCTCTTTTATTGACAGCCATTGTAGACAGCAAATCTACCTGCTGAAATGAAATTACAAGCTGCTCATAAATCTCAGAAAGTACAGAGCTGTACACTCATTGAAAAAAATGGGAGCTCTACCTCCTTTTCAAGGAGGAGAATTTTGCTCTCACTTTGGAAGTGTAAATTTAAATCTGAGGATATTTGTGTTGTCTTGCTTGTGCTGGTGTGTGTGTGTGTGGACTTTTCTGTATGTTTTTCATAAAAAATTGGTATCACCTAGATCATATTATCCAGCAAACTGGCCAGAGTATCCCAAAGGAACAGTTGGGCAGCACAAGTCCAGTGCAGCTGCTCTCTCTTTGGTGCCAAATCTGGGAACTGTGTGAGGGCTGTGGTAGTGAGTTTTTCAGGAGATAAGGCTGGTGAGGTACCACAGGAGAATATTTTTATTTACAGCTACAACATCCTGCATGTTTCCAAGCAGGGCAGTTACAAGCTGCTCTCAGGTGCTGTTTGCAGCAGGTTACAGGGTTAATGGAACAGAACCCAACAATTTGTGTTGAAAACATACATTTTTATTACAAACCATGAACTATTTAACACCTCAGAGACATCTACCAATGCCAGATTTGTATGCTCTAAGACAGAACAGATCCTTGCATATACAAAAACCACCAGTCACAGAGCTGCAATATTATTGTTAATGTAGAAATTCATACTGGAATTTAACAATCCACCCAGAGACAATACCAAGGGAAAAGATGAACTGAAAATTTCCTGGCGTGCTTTCTAATCTGAAAATAACAAACTACTCTTTAAAAATATGTGCTTGGGAATAAATAATTGATTAGTATTGCTTGGCAGTAAGTGCATCTATTGCTTTGATTTAATCCACTAATATAACCCCAGTAAAAGCCTCAATTCATGGCTTCTGCTTCTGCATTTTAAAATATTTGGGGTTATTTAGGTTATTAATACAATCGTGGTTTAGAGATAAAAAAAGAAAGAGGTTGTGAAATAATGTTGTGACTACAAGGAAACTTTTGTTAATATTGCAAAGAAAAAATGAACCCACATCCCTAGAAGAAAAAGACAGCTTTGATCATCTGAAAAATCAAAAATCTCCTTTTGGAACAGGTACCCTGGTAGTGATATGCACAGAGTGTTCACTCACACAGACCCCTGTGCTGGCTGATATATGGTAATTAAAGCACTGTGTGGTACCAGTTTTTGACAGCTGTGTTGGCAGGGCTATGGATTTGCTTCTGTGTGAAACTACTCTGAAAGAAGGCATTTCCATGTAGTTTGGGATTTGAAAAGTAATTCTCCTCAGAATGGTGCTAGTTCATGTTTTCCTTCCAATTTGAAGGATGGAAATATTGTCTAAATATTGAGATTGTGCTCAGAGTTAATGAGGGAGAGGGTTGGTCCCTACTTATTTGTTTGTTTGTTTATAATTCTTCTTCCAGCTGCACTTCTGAGGCTTTCCAAGGCTTTTATGTTTGGAGGAGACACCACCTGTCCCTTCCTTCCCAAAGATGGTGCGGGAGGAGGATCCTGTGGATCCACCCAACTTTCCTGCTGGGGTCACGGGGCGAGCTCTGGGTAAAAGCACTCTGTTCCCACTGCTGCCAGTGCTGCAGGGTTTCACTGAGGCACTGCACTGCTCACAGCCTCCCCTGGCTGGCCTGGCCCTGCTGGCTCCACGGATGCCCTGGTACCCACACTTCTGGGCAGGGCTGGAACTAATCCTGTTTTCTCCTAATGCTCACCACCTGGCAGATTTCCAGGGATCAGGACTTCACCCAGCAGAGTGCTGTGCATTCACAGTTGCTCTTTCACTCAGGGTTGGGAGGAAGTTATTTTTTTGGTGCAGTAACATTGTAAGCTGACAATTAAAAAGAAAAGTCCCAAAAATGTTTATTTTCCTAAGCTTCAGCTGCGATTTGTTTGAAACATAACCAATACATGCACATTAAATTTTAGTAGAGCTTCACTTTGTAACTGCATAGTTTGTCATAATCTATTCAGGTTGGTATGGAGACTTTTTGGAGGAGCATAATCCAAAGCAGGGAGGGAGGGACCGTCTGCAGGCTGATCATTCCCTCCTGGAGAGCCTGTTTGCCTCCTCTCTTCACGTGTAGGTTGTTTCTTGGAGCTGTCCCACAGCACCATGCTCTGGATCTCTGTTTTGGGCTGGGTGGTCTTGGGTGGGCTTTAGCAGAAGCTCTTTAGGACCTGGGGTTTGCTGTTGCTTTTTTAACCTGGGCAAGGAGCTCCCAGTGGATTTATTGCACATCAGGAGCGCCACAAAGCACCTGTAAAACTGTCACACAAAGAGAGCAGCAAGTTAGCAGGAATTTAATTCATCTCAGGTTTTTAAAGACAGGCTTTATCTCATGATCTTTGTATTAATTAAGTTCCTGGGATAGCTCTGGAACAACATGGGTGTGATAATATTTTGTATTGGAGGTTGAAATGCTTTGTAGAAAAAAAATACGTCATTGTGCCAAGAGACCTTGACCTCAGCACTAATATACTGGGGGCAGAGAGCCATAAGCAAAATTCTAGGACAGGTTACAGGCCTGAAACTGTTGTCCTGTGTTTTTATTGATTACAAATATGACTATGTGGCAGTGGAGAGAATAGAAGGGACTAAATGCTCTCCAGCCTGCTTTCAGGGCTGTAGGGTCCTGTCACCTGACTGAGCTGATGAAAACACTGCTGTGGCACAGAGATTTTGGGGAGCTGACAGTCACTCCTGCTGGCCTGCAGTCAGGTTATGGATATATCCCTTTGCTAAAAGTGTGCTATGGGTTGAACTAATTGAATTACCAATGAAACTGATGCTGGCTGGTTTGGTTTGTGTTTGACCAGGGAAAAGATGAAAACTTGGTTTAAGTTCTCAGAAGGGGTTGGTTCAATATCCATAACTGGAGGGATTTTTCAGTTGCGTGGCAAAACATTCTGTGTATCTGAGAGCAGAGGGAATGTGCTAAGTATGAAGGTAAGGAAACTGGCTGAAAAAATAGGTATTTTGGGTGGTGTGGATTGTGTGCATGGCCTCCCTAAAGCTGCAGGGTCAAACGCTGATGAGTGATGATCTCTCTACAATGAACAGTCCATACAACTTTTTTGGTAATTCTTTGTGCAACACAGCTGCTAGAAACAACCTCTGACAACTCTTGTTACCAACAGCCAAGTGAAAAATCATGCTGGTTTTTCATTAGCAGCTTTGCTTGCTGGGGAAAATGGCTTTTTAAAAGTTTTACACATTTTTTGCATCAGCTGAGGTTCTTTTTTTTCAGTGAGAAACTGCATTTTCTCAGGATTGAACACTTACTTTGTAATAATCATTAATTTTTCATCAGCCTCTCCCCACTGAGCATTGAAATATTAAGCAGCTTGAAAACTCATGGGGAGTACTGTCTATTTTCTAGTTTCTGCTTTATCCCCTCCCCTCCTGGTCAAGTCCATGTGGCCCTTCTCAGGTACCTTTCTGCAGCTGTTTAATCCCCAGTGAATTTCTGTTACAGCTTGAAAGTCTCTTCAATCTGTTTAACCTTCACCTATTCCTTGCCTGGATGCATTTCCTCCATGTGAATGTTCTTTGTCTGGCCTGTTCTCAGATTTTATCCAGCCTGATTAGAGATTTCTGAGCATTTACCAAAGTAGGGGGGGAGCCTGGACATAGAATTGTTTTAGCAATAGCAGAGAGTTAGAGGGCAGTGTCAGCTGTCTGAGTTGTCAAGGCATCTCCTATAGATTTCCACAGCCTCAGGAATGCTGTTGGTGTTGAATGTGGTTTTCTGGATGACCAACACCTGCTGCTTTCCCCTGCCTGGCACTTCTGGGTGGCTGCAGCATCCTCTGGTCTGAGGTTCTCTCCTGAGTGCAGAGAAGCCCAGACTACTGACTTCTTATTCTGCACTGAGTATGGAACCCTGAGCACTGATTGCTGCTAAAATACCAACTGAGCAATGGAAACCAAGTGGAATTTAAGAAAAATCCCAAACTAAAAACATCACAAAACCCCCTCCACAAACAAAATGAAGAGTGTTTAGAGCACTGGTAGTAAAAGTTTATGGTGAACTTCAGGAGTTAACGTGATATGGGTATGGCCATGGATAAACCCAGTTTAATTTGCGTCTCTCAGGAAGCTATTTAGTAAAATATTAGTTTAGAATTGTAGAAAACTCCCCTGCACAGTCTGTGTTGTTTTGGAGTGCTCTTTCCAGCCCATGCACATGCTAAGATCAGACTCTGAATTGCCCTCTGGATTTAACCAGGGCTGGATGTGTTTGAAGTGAGTCAGTTACCCTTTGTGTGTCGCTGTGCTTGGGGCTTTTCCCCTGCTCAGGGGTGGCAGCAGCTCTCCAGTGTTCCAGGTGGTTTCATGAGAGAGTTTATTAAAAAGTTAATAACAAAGGAGAAGGGAAAGAAGTGCTCCGGTCCCAGGGAAGATGTCAGGGAATTCTGCAGAAAGGGACTGCACCCCCCTGAGCTGTTTGTGGCAGTGGGTGGAGCTGATGGATGCTGTGGAGATGATGGATGGTGTCATGGAAACTTTCACTCCCTTGGAATTTCTCATGTCCCAGTAAAAACACCCACAGCTAATTTAAGCCAGACTTAAATCAATCTTTTACCATCATCATTTGTTTTCAAGAGAGAGCGAGCAATTTACTGTCTGTGCTGACTAACAGCTTCCAAAAATGATTTCAAGTGGAGGATTTGTTGGACTCAGAGAAAGAAATGATCCACCTGCTACAATCCCAGCAGTGCAAAGATCAATGAAATGTGCCTGAGCACATGAGCTGATGGAGCTGGACCTGGCTGAGGACTGGAAGAGTTCTGATGCTCTCTGTTTTTCTCTCTAGATCTCTGCTCATCTTCACTTTTATTCTCTGTCCCTGTGCAAGGGGCTACCCCAGCTCCTGCCTGCTGTGTGCTTTCAGGCAGATCCTCACTGATCAGGGCTCCCACCAGCTCTTAGGAGGGGACAGCAGGACCAAAGAGTGCCTGAAGGATTTGAGGGGGTTTATAAGAATAAATTAGGGAGAGGAGAGCAGGTGGTGTGAAGAGGAGCTGTGGGCAGTGTGCTGTGCTGGAGCTCGGCGTGGGGCAGCAAGAGCTCACATCCTCACAAGGCTTCACATATCTGAGTCACCTCAGACAATTTCTGGCACTTTCACTCTTGCCAGAACATGAATTTCTTCTCTTTTTATCAAATTGTGCAATGGAAAGGAAGGACCTATCATTTGCTATATGCACATGTGGGGAGTTGGTTGTCCAGCTTCCAAAAGCACAGATTTGTTGAATAGATTTGCTCCTTGGATCCCCTTTCCAGAGCTTCCCTCTCATGGATTTGAGTGATGTCACTGATGCTCTCTTATCTCCCCTTGGTATTTTTTCACTCCTTGCATACATTGAATCCAAATGAAGGAAGGAGAGCGTTTCACTGACCTGCTTGTCGAGAAATACGTAGATGATGGGGTTGTAGAGAGTGCTGCTCTCGGCAAGGATGGCTGGGATGATGCTGGCTGCAGGGGTGATGAGCCCAGGCTGCCCAAAGGTGGCTAGGAGTGCCACAGCTGCATAGGGCAGCCAGCAGAGGAGGAAGCACACCACCATCACCACCACCATCACCAGGACACGCTGCTCCCGCTTCCAGCCCAGCCCCTTGTACATACTGCTCACCTTGGGGGGACAGAGGCACAGGCAAGGCATCAGCACTGCTGCACTGGGGACAGAGATGGGGCCTGGCAGCTCCTGGGGTGGCTGCACTAAGGGCAGGGCTGGCAGTGTCCCATGAACCGTTCTGGCTGGAGAGGAGCTGCCCGGCGTGGCAGGGTTGGCGTGGTGTGCACTCAGAGTGTCCCTGACAGTGGGGCTCTGATGCCTTTTGGGCTACCTAAAAACAGAGGCCAGACAGAATCAAGGGAATAAAAAGCAGTTATATTTATTGAAGGAACTTCAGGTACATTTAGGGCAGATGAAGCCCACCCAAAAATGGACCACGGGTTTTCACACTTTTATAAGTTTGGTCCATTTGCACATTGCGGGTTAATCTTCCAGTTACAGCTTCAGATAATGAAGTCATTTACTCCAAGTTTGCTCCCCCCAAACTCACTTTTGCTTACATCCCTTGGGGCCTGAGGCAGTGAGGTGTCCTTGGTTCCCGAGGCAGTGAGGTGTCCTTGGTTCCCAGGCCTGGAGAGGAATTGTTGTGTCTGACCAAAATGGGAAAGCAGCAGCTCGCACTCTATATGGAATTTAGAGTCATACACTAAAGAATTGCAGGATTACAAATATGTGAAACACATAAAAGCTAAAGTCCTAAGGCATCAGCAGGACCAGCAAAACTGCTCTTCATCTACAACAGCCTTCTGCAGATTACTCCAAATCCCAGCTTTTAATGGAATACCCTGGGCAGGAGGCAAGGAGGAGGAATGTGCCCCAGTGTGAGCAGAGGACAGCATCTCCCAGTGCTCCAGAACCACTGCCCGAGTGCTGCCAGGAGAGATCTCCAGCAAGGATGAAATGCCCTGTACCCACAGGCACTGGGGCAACAAACACCAGGGGGCTGAGAGAATTCCTTCCCCCAGTCCATGGCAAAAGGCAGCATTTGAATCAAAGTGATTTACAGCAGGCTCCTCCTCTGGACTTCAGGCTCACACATGCTTGAAAGTAAATCACTCTGCATATAAACACTGCTGGCCTGTGCCTCACCCTTGTTTCCTAGTTCTCAGTGTTTTGAAAACCAGACCTTTCAGTGATGGCCTGCACTGAGAAGTGCTGCAGCAAGCACGAGGAACTAATTATTACAAGCAGTTTTATGGGGAATCCATCAGGATGTATTTGAGTGTTAGAAGTCACCTTGAGACTAATTAAAAAACCTAACCAAAACTGTTCAAAAAATAGAACATATTTGTAATTGCCTGCTGAGGGAACTCAAATGCCAAGTACTTTATAAATATCTTGTTAATGTGCAAATGAAATCTTTTATGACACTTGTCTGTGATTTAAAAGGAAATAAAGTGGTATTTGCCACTAGGCAAATAAAGTTGTTAATCAAAATATTTCCATTAGTGAGAAGTGAATATTTCACTCAGAGCCACCCACAGGCATCAGTAGCTCAGATTTATTCACAGACATCTCAGACAGAAAGCTCACATTTATCTTCTTACATGGAGTTGGTAAGGATTTTGTAGGGCACATTCCCTGTGTGTGGATTTTTTGAGCGTCTGGCATGCCTTGGTATAAAACTTCACTCAGGCTGTGTGATGACACCCAAACAGCTGGACTGAGGTGGAAACAAGGATGGAGACAGGAGAGGGGCTGCATTTTGCACCATGTGCTCTTGGTTTTTGAGGCTCCTGACGAGAGGCACTGAAAGACATCAGCACCAGCTGCCAGAGTTCTGTATCTCCACACAAATCTCAGTTTCTTTATGCCTTCCTGAGGTCCTCCTGTCCAACCCCCCATGCCAGGAAACACCTGGGGCAGGTGGTGGGTGATGGCTTGCATGTGGAGCACCTCAAGGAAAATGAAAAGCTCCTTTTGGTTCTATTGATTTCCATCAATTTCAAAAAATAAAACCCAACAACTTCTTCCTTCAGATAAGGTCAGAAGGGACAAATGTTTTTACCGATGTCTTCTAGATGGAAATCAGGCTGGTGTGAGGCTGGGCATGGGAGGAGGACGCTGGAGGGATTTCTCATTTAAAAAAAAATTAAATGAGAAATTTCCCTTGAGCAGGGCTGGGGTCACAGGGAGCTGTGTAATGCTCACTCTGCAAGTCCTGCTGCAGTGGGGCACGGACCTGCACAGGGAGGAACAGCTGCTTTTGGCCACTGGCTTCAGCTTAAAGCTGCTGCACCTGGGCAATGCTCCCTTCTCAGGTAAACTCTACCAGGTATTGATCTCTCAGCTTTTGAAGTGTTTTATCCTTTCCTAAAAAAAAAAGAGAAAAGCTTGCAGTTTTCAGAGTGCTGATGCCAGGGAATGGCTTCACGGTAAGCGAGGAAAACAGCAGCAGGAAATTATTATTTTCATCCTATGGGACCAGAAATTTTGAATATCTTCCTACTTCTGTAACTCTCCTTGAAGCATTTTTGCTTTCAGTTACAGTCCTGGTCAGTCAAGGAAACCTTAGCTATTCATATTTGGCACACATGCAGAAAAGTTCTGCAAAACTAACCAAACCCAGCACCCTTGAAATGTTGCTGCACCCCATCAGCAGATGGTGACTTGGCTATGCCATGGAACTGTGGGCTGTGCCTGGCATCAGATCCCCCTCTGGAGGTGGACAAAGCAAAGAGCTCTGTAAAAACGATGCTGATGAATGGTGCTGTGGGCTTTTAGTTTAATTTTGTCTTAACTTCCAGGAAAGCTGAGAGCACAAGTCTGGCCCGTGCCTTTGGTTTCTGGCCCATGGAGATTGGAAAGTCAGTTCTGGCTGTTCCTGGCTCAGGGGTAGCAGCAGCAATGCCACTGCAGGAGTTCAGCACAGGGGTGCCCTGGCTGTGCAGTGATCTGCTGTGCACTGTCCTTTGCTTCTGGTTTGGTCAAAAATCTAAACTTCAGTTCTGCTGTGCAAGAAATTTGTTTTAAAAATCTCACTATTTCTGTAGGTTTTGGTATAGAAAACAGCCATGAAGGATGTGCTTTTATAGCCTTCATAGTTTCTTCACTGGAAATTGAGTCTCTGTTTCTTCTAAAATTATCTTTTTGGTTTCCTAGAATTTATTTTGCTTCTGTATGACACCTTCTGTATGTTGAGTGAGTGGCCCAGTGTACTGAGTTAGCAGGACTGAGGCAGGACTGGCCCCATCTTGCTCTTACAATGTTTTTAATCTTATTTCCCATGGGTGCTGACTTTTTCCTGGCTAAGTTTCTTTGTGCTTTCTCCTGCAGAGAAGCACCTCAAGGTAGTGATTCAGCCTGCAGAAGTGATTAATTTGCTTTTTTCAAAATTTCACTGACCATAATTGGGATTGTACACAGCTGTCCTCCCAGTGTAGGAGCAGAAATGCTCACAAATAGTGTTTGTGTGGTGTGGCATGGGATGTCACAGACAGAAGGATGTGGATGAGTGACTAATGCAACAAACAATCAGGACAGGTTTAAACAGAGGTTACTGTGGACACAGCAAATCCCTGGTTGATATTGCTGACACTGTGCAGAAAGAACAGAGTCATCACTTTATTAGGAAAGGAAAACACGTGATTTCAGCACTGGGTATGGAAACTGCTCAGCCACATCCAGGCCTGGAGAGCCCAGCTGAGCCCTTGAGGTTCAGCCATGAAGCTCCTGCTGTGAAGAACTCCTGAATCTCCAGGGTTATCTGAGAATCCCAGCTGAGTGACTGACTGTGTTTTCTCTTGTCTTTTGGTGAAACCACCCTACTGTTTAGAGCTTGGAGACCTGACAGCAACACTCATGGGACTAAGAGGATGGTACTTGAGAAACATCAGAATAAGGGAGATAAAGTGAAAAAAACCACAACCAAACTGTGCTTGTGCTGTCCTGAGCATGCCAGCTGAGCCCTGTGAGCAGAGCAGAGACAAAAGGAGCAGCACAGGCACTCCTGGGCTGTGGCAGCAGCTGAGCACCTGCAGGCATCATTGCCTGTTCATCAGAATGAGCCCAAGAACTGTGAAATCAGGTAGACTCAATTGTGCTCTGCCCTGGAGAATTCATGGCTGGGATTGTTTGAATATGTACTGAGGAACCAGACTGTAACCCAATGGAGATGCAGTTAAACTGCACAGCCTGTGCATTGAAGGTCAATCTGATTTCTTCTGCAGAGGACGGGAGAATTCCTGGTGGTCCCTGCCCATCAGCATATGCCCTGCTTCCAAGAATTGATAAATGTAGGTAGCTAAATTGGATGCCTCAGGGGAAACCCTCAACCCTTTGGGGCTGGGATTAGGTGATCTTTCAGGTCCCTTCAAACCCAACACAATCCATTCTATGATTCTATGAACATTGAGAATTTCCTTGAAGTTCTGAAACATCACCCCCACCTCACATTTCCCACCTCACCTGCTTTTCATGCAAAGCATGCAGAAATATACATTAAAAATACATCTATGTATACTCACATATATATATACATACACACAAACATATCTATATATAAAAAATCAGTGCTGGTTTAACAGTATTTCATGATCTGTCCTAATACTAATTAAAAATAGTTTTACTTGGAGAGGAAATAAATGGCTGAGGCTCCCATACAGAAATGTTTCAAGAAAAAGTTGGATTTTATTTTTAAGGAAGTTTTTTTCTTTCCCTCCTAACATTCAAACCCTTGAATTTTACTTAAAAGCCTCTAAGTACAGTCATAAAAGCTAGAAACTCTGCATTCACAGTGAAGCACTGGCTTTCTCAGCAGTCCCATCCATATTCAGTGCCTTGCCATGAGAAGGAGAGTGGAGAAAGCAAGTTGCCAGCTCTGCTTCATGTCTGCTTTAATGTGATCTGTGAGAGGACAGCTCTGCTCCTGACAGACCTGGGGCTTTTACCCCAGAGAACAGTGAGGAAACAGCCTTGAGCTCAGCAGATCTGCAGCACAGCACAGGGACAGAGGGGGAAGAGAAAAGCTGGAGACTCAAAATGACATGAGACAAAAAGCAGCTTCACTGCTGATTTGTCCCTTGGAGACTTCTGCCTCCCAGATTCCCAGTGTGCTGATCACCTGCACTAGATCTGGTAAACTGACACATCATGAGCTTTATCACTGATGACAAAACCTTAAATTCCTTTGTTTGAGTGAAAGATAAACCTTTTGTAGTGCCCTTTGTGCAACACCAACTAAGCCCTGTCCCCACTGGTTGGGGCCCAGGTTTTTCCTGTATGAAGGAGGACAACTGGCAGCCTCTCTGATTTTTTATATATAGATATGTTTGTGTGTATGTGTATATGTGTATATGTATTTTTAATGTATATTTCTGCATGCTTTGGGGGGGATGGGGAAGTGTGAGGTGGGGGTGATGTTTTGTAGAAGATGTGAAACGAAAAGGGTTTCTCAGTCCTCTGAGGGTCACAGAAAATGCAGCACCTTTTTCTGCAGGGGCAGCAGAGCTTCCTGCTCTGCCTTGGCTGAAACTGAGGGGGCTCTGCCAGCCCCAGCTGCACACCCAGCAAAGCTGAGCTGGCAGGGGACAGTGGAGATGGAAACTGATTTAAAATAATGGGTATTAGTTTCAAGGGCAACCCCCTACAATTATTCTCATGGCTGGGAATCCTTCCTCAGGATATCCAAGGCAGAAGCAAGCCTGTCTGTGGAGAGCCTTGCACCTTCCTTCCACAACCACAGCATTCCTGACTCTTGGTTTCTTGCCTGGGACTAAGTGTATTTTTATGGATAATGGAACACCTTGTGCATGGGAAGGAGTGAAACATCTGTTAGAAATTGCTTTTGCCTCCAACTGCTGAATAATTTCAACCAGAATTCCACCAGTCTTTTGCAGGAGAGGCACTGGGCTGAGGGAGCTGAGCCTTGAGTTTGGCTTCACTCAGGAGGTGCTCTGCTTTCCCTGCTTGAGGTTTCTGGGCTCCCCTGCACTCCCTGTGCCCACTCCTTGCCTAAGCAGAGATTCCAGAGCAGGTGTCTGTGGCCTGCATAGCTGAGAGCTGGTCCCCTCTCTTCTGAGGGCATGTGGGAAGGCAGAGAAACCCTCAGTCACAAAGTACATTTGTACTCAAGCTTGACAACAGTCCACAAAAATTATCCATTTTTCTAATCAAGTATTTCCCCCTGCCTTTTTCCTGTGCTGTTTTACCTTTTTCTGCCTCAGTCACTGACACACAGTTTGGGTTGCCCTGAGCATCCCCTTGCTTTTGGAACACTGTGGAGACCTCCAACTCACTTGGCTGTGCTAGGGAAAGGGACAGATGACGAATGTGACCATTCATGATGTGCAAAATGTGCTCCAAATCCCACTGATGCTCATGCTTCAGCTTCAAACCTAAATATGGGGTGTGCTCATGTACCTGAATGACTTGGGTTTGCACCAAAATACCCAAGTTTGCCTGTTCATACAAAGAGGACACCCACAAGTTTGGTGGGTCCAAACAAAACTTCTGCCCCCTGGAATGTGCTCCTGGTGCTGTGAGCACTGAGAACTGGGTGAAGATTTGCCTCTACAAATCATCTTTCCCTTTCCCTTTC
>VYXD01008891.1:286041-296248 GCA_013397195.1 Hylia prasina
CCCTTTTCCCTGTAAACAGAGCCTGTGGAAAATCTCCTGTGGTAAGTGAGCCAACAAGAATGGTAGTGTGGAAGTTTGGCCAAAAGCACTTAAAGCTGGCTATAAGCAAAGGGAGGTAGTCTCAGGCTCTCAGGGGATCACACAGCCCATGCAGGGACCATCCACTACTGATGGCTCTCTGGAAGCTGCTGTTTCCAGTATTAACACAGACCTCTGCCAAAGCTTCTGTTTCCAGTATTAACACAGACCTCTGCCAAAGCTTATAGGGAGGTGAGAGCAGACAGAGAAGAAATACATCTGCTGTGCTGATGTCTTTCACCTCTGCTGTGCTGATGTTTTTCACCTCTGCAGCACAATTTTTCGCATTTCTGAGGGCTTGGAAGGTGCTAGAGGAGTCAGTGAGGGCCTTGTGGTGTGCAAAGGAGGAGCTCTCTGGCTCAGATATCCTTTGAAGTGCTTGCAGCATCCTCTCACACCCACCTCTGTCCTCTCAAGGGCGAACCACATGATTTAAGATCAAAGTTTAAATCTCAATTCAGTCCCTCGCTGTAATAAACATAGAGGGCTGTAAGGAGAGGTCCTGTAATCACTAAAGGGGATTAATTTTTAACTTCAAATGCCAGAATATTAAAATAATTCCTCCTGGTTGTTGTTTGCAAAGGTTGGAGCAGCGAGTGTGGGCAGGATGCAGCGCTGCTGGGTTGTAGGTGTCACCTCATCCTTCTCAGTCCCTGAGCTCTCTGTGACACAGCCAGGGTGCTGCCAGGCCTGGGGCTGCCTGTGCAGGGATGTCCTTTGGAGTTATGGATCTGCACAGCCCATCTGTCAGTGAGAATGGTTATTAAAACATGTCAGCACCACTGATGTTCACACTGGTTTGGTTCCCCTCCTCCTGCACCTTGCACTGGTTCTTTAATCAGAAATGACTGTGGTGAGAGCATGTTCTTCTCATTGAGAGTGGAAGTCCCTTGGAACTCTGGAAACTGAGAATTTCAGCCTTGCTGTGCTAACAGGCACTGACCCTCAAGCCAGACTACATTTGACTTGAGGCCGTGGAACAGGCTTCCAAAATTGAGTGATAGCACTGGGGTTGTGGGTATGTAGTTTGAATAGAATTGTGTGATCTCACAGGGTGGAAAACAGGATTTAAGGTTTTAGTATACAGTAATGTAAATGGGGTAAGATGGAGGATTAGGGTGTTGGCTAGGTTCTTCTTTCACCTTCTTCTTCCTGGGTTTGGGTGGTTTTTTCTAAGTGGGTGAAAGGGTCTCCATGGTGACCTCAGGTGGGCAGTTATTGGGTTAAAAGTATGAATAATATAGGTGTCACCTCATTTTTGGGTAATTAGTGCTTAAAAGACCACGGAAGGAGTTAGAGACAGAGCCATTTTCTACTGTGTTGGCTGGAACTCACAGCCTGTGAGACTGTGTTATAGATAAGAATTAATAAACAACAGAGTCTGAACAAGAGAAAACTGCATCTCCCGTGCTTTAATCCCGGCTCCAACACAAGAAAAGAAGATAACAAAACCACAGAAGTCTTCTCAAGTGTTACCTGTGACACACAACGGGGCACCAGGGAGAGTCAGGGCAGCTGAGCCTGCAGGATACAGCCGCTCCCTGCTGTCCTAAGGGAGAGAGCTCTGCAAGGCTCTGCTTCCCTCCCTGCCTGTGCTCCAACACTGCCCAGGTTTGGAAGCACCTGTGGAAAAATATCTGTGCTATAGGAGAAAAAAAAAAATCACAGCTGCTTTGTTTTCCACTAGAAAAATGCTTAATGTGTTCATCAGATCGGTGACTGCTATTGGAAAAGTCATGCTGTGGCACACCCAGCACCATTTGCAGAGGCTGAGGACAGGCAGTGCCCCTCTGTAAGCAAATCCTCCAGGGAATCTCAGTATCCTGAAGAGGGGGATGTGCTGCCCCTTGTGCCAGAGGCAGCCCCTGGGCTCTGGCCCTCCTTGCATTTGTGCTTGGTATCCACGTGGTGCCTTAGGATTTTAGCTCGTGTATTTTTCATATATTTGTAATCCTGCAATTCTTTAGTGTAGAACTCTAAAATCCATATACAATGTGAGCTACTGTCTTCAAATTTTAGTCAGACACAACAATTGCTCTCCAGGCCTGGGAACCAAGGACACCTCACTGCCTCAGGCCCTGAGAGATGTAAACAAAAGTGAGTTTGGGGGGAGCAAACTTGGGGTAAATTACTTCATTATCTGAAGCCGTAACTTGAAGATTAATCCCCAATGTGCAAATGGACCAAACTTATAAAAGTGTGAAAACTCATGACCCATGCATGGTCCAATTTTGGGCGTATCCCCTGGGTTGGCTTTGTCTGCCCTAAATGTACCTGAAGGCCCTTCAATAAATATAACTGCTTTTTATTCCCTTGATTTTGTCTGGCCTCTGTTTTTAGGTAGCCCAAAAAGGCACCACACGGAGGTATCCGATCTCCCACTGCACACAGAAGGAGGAGCCCTTCCTGCAGCTCTGAGAAAGGGAACCTGCAGCAGGGACCAACCACGAGCATCCCGAATGGGCAGAGCTCCTGCTGCCGTCCGAGTGGGGAAATACAGAAACATCCCCTCCGCATTTGCACTGGGATTGAACTCAAGTGAAGCCAGGAAAGCCAATTCCTTGGTTATCCTGTGGGTGGGTGGATTGATCCAAGGTGATTTCCCTCTTCCATCACTGACCTGCACAGTTCCTGCAGCTCTCTCCAGACTGATTTTCTCTTCCCTGGCGTCTGAAGTGTTCCAGCTGTGATGATTCCTGCCTTTGGGAATGCATCTGTCTCACATGCCCAGTTCAGCCTCAGTTTATGGTGGCTATTCATGCTGCCCAGATTAATGCTGAAGGAGCAGTGCAATCACCCTTTCCCCTTCCTGCCAGTGGAATTGCTGGAGAACAGGGTTGATCTCCCTCAGTTTCTCCTGCCCATGCTGTTAAAAGCTATTATCCCAGCATTAGAAACTGCTGGGCTTGCTAATTGACATCATGAAATTAACATGTAACACATCAAATGCCTTCTCGCTGCTCTTTTTTCCATAACACATGAGGGACCAAAGGGGCAGAGGGCTGGTGGAAACCATGCCAAGGAATTGGCTTTTCCTGCCTTGCCTGTGATGATTACTGCTGGAGGTAGATGTACCCTGATATGACTCAACCAGGGCAGGAGCCTGTGCAGAAAAGCAGAATATTGAGCCTTGCACTGACCTGCTTGGATGAACACTCGTCAATAATTTGAAGGCAGGCCCTCAGATTCATTTGTCAAGGAGACAATAGAAGAGTAGGTGGTCTGTGAATGAAAGAGAAAAAAACCCCAACCACACTGTAATACAGCGACATAAAGCTGGAATTGATCATATTTGCATTGTGACAAGTCATGTTAGAAGACTCAGCCAAGCTTGTCAATGACTCTAACTAATGACTTTCTAACCCCTGTGCTCACAAAATGGTTTATCTGTTTCCAGCAAGCATTTTTAAGGTTGCATGTGCTGACTACAGCTGTTCCAAACCTGGCAGCAGAATGGCTGTCTCCTGCAGGATTCATGAATTTTGGACCTTTACACAGCACACCAGGGGCTGTGCAAAGTGCTGAAACACAGGAAGGGCCAGGGAGAGCCCTTCATGCTTCAGGACATCCCCGAGCTCGGGGTGAACCCAATGCTGGCTACCAAGTACCAGTACTAGAAGAAGAACTCTCAACTAGAAGAAATTCTAAACTACTGTTTCTTGGCAGCCCATTAGTTGTTTGCATGGCCAAAGCTGTCTCTGAGAGTCCCCATGCACTGTTTCTGCTGGCTGCAGGGATTTTGCAGGAGTTACAGACATGACCAAGCTTTTCAAACCAGCCAGGCTCTGGATGAGGATTAATCCAGCCTCTCTCAGTGCCCAGCTGCACGTCCCAGAGGGTTTGCCCTGCTGCAGGCAGCACTGGGACAGGTTACCCTGACAGCCCCTGCTCCTGCTCTGGCTGCCAGGCCCTCCGAGGGCAGATTTGCTGTTCTGCTTCTCACAGCTTGCTCAGCCTGGCTGCCTCCCAGGCTCTGCTTCACTTCTGTCACTTCCAAACCTTCATAAATTCTGTCATTCTCCCGAAGAGATCTGAGCTGAGGGATTACAGCTTCTCTGCTGTGGCATGGAGCATGGATCCTGTGAACCCCTCTGGAGCTGTAGGGGCAGTGACACGGGGCTCTGCACAAAACCAAGGCCACCCCAGCTGGCAGATTTCTGCCTTTCAGGAATGGGACTGGACATGAGGGGCACAGCCACCTCCTGCCATCCCCGTGGTGAAGCCAAGGAAGTAGAGATGAAGCCCCTCACCCAGCTGTCTGCCAGGGCACACCTGCATCGTGCTCTTGCTTCCCCAGGAAAACAGCAGCCTCCTTTTGGCTTCTGCCTGGGCCCTGCACAGGAGAGCTATGGAACCTGTATCAAAGCAGGCGGCCTTCTCAGAAATTAGATAATTAAGACTAAAGCTCAGTGTGATTGGAATCCTCATTTTCTAAGGTTATTTTCAAAATTCAGATTAATTGTCAACAGTGTGCTGTAATACATCCAGCTCCTGAGGTATTCATTTTAAACAGCTCAGAGTAAACCCTTCCCTCTGGCCATCCCCTGCCAGCCTCAAACAAGACATGGGAGAAAAAACAGATCTGCTTTAAGTGGTGAAAATTTTCCTCTAGTTTAAGGGTACTGTGACCTTGAAGCAATGCAGTGGGAATGGGAGCCTGGACCGATTTCCAGGTGTTTCAACATCCCTGTATATCTCCCGTGATGACAATCAGGTCAGAAATCAGACCATGAAAATACAAATGTCAAGCGAAAGGATACAATTTTTCATGCCTGGCTGAAACCAAACCCCCTGATCTCCCAGCACAGTTTTACTCCTCTAAGTAGTGCAGATAATCTCAGCTACAGGCACATATTCGTGGCAGGAGCTGAAAGCACCATTAAAGGCTTAGAGAGTGTTGCCTATAATTTAGGATCCACTAAAAGCACAAATGTTTGTTGTTCAATTCCTTAAATATTAAGCTGGCATGTGAAGCTTATTTTGTTCATTTTTTTTCTCTCTCTCACACACACCAGGGGTCTTGCTGCTTCTGCACCTTGCTGCCCTGGGGGATCCTGGACAGTAGCACAAGCAGCTGGGAGCAGCCTGGGTCAGGAATGGGCATGGCACGGGATGGGAGGCAGCAGAGAGGCTCTGAGCTTCTGCCCCTGCACCTCCCCTCCCTCCTGGCTTCCCCAGTGAGCCCAGGTGCATCCACAGGTCCATCCAGTTCTGATTTCCCTCTTGATGGAAAATCTCCCTTCCTGAAAGGATAATTTAGAACCAGACAGAACAATTTTCCTATTATTTTCCCATGTTTTTGGGGTTTCTGCAGGACCAGAGAGCACAGGAAAGACAGCTCCTGACCTTTAGAGTTGTCACCCATCTGACAGGGAGGGTAACAGCCCCAGCTACCACCCTGTCCCTCTTCCATGCCACTGTGGGCCCTGGTGGAGCAGTTCACTTCACTGAAGGGATCCCATTGCTCACTGCATTCACAGAGAGCTCTGCTAAAGCTGCTGAGCTCTGCTGCTGCCTGAACTGCTGCTGAAACTCACCCTGGTTAATGTCTGCAGCTGTCCTGAGAGCAGACAGCTCTTCTGAGCCCAAATGCAACATTTTACATGATGGCTGCATCAGTGGAAGAGTATTTAATGTTAAATCTCACACCCTTCAGTGCTGCTGCACAGGTGCAGCTCCAGCAGAAATAAATGTTTTGTTGGTACTGGAGAGGGCAGAGCCAGGAGGGCTTTTGGGGATCACTCTACATCAGCACAACCTTTGACAGGAAAGCAGGTTTGCTTGCTATTTCTTGCCCTTGGAGGAGCTTTGGAGAGGAAGAGCCTCTCTTGCAAGCCCGACCTGCTCCAGCCCCAGCTGCTGTTAGTACCTTGCAACAAGCAGCACCTCTAAAACAGCATTTTTAGCTTTAAAAGATGGAAAAACACCAAAGTCCTATGAAATCCAGCCCTTGCCTGTACTGAGGAGACTGGTCCATGGTGGTGCAGGAGAAGCAGTTGTTCCCTGCAAAGGGTGACCAGAGAGGACTGAGCTGGCTTTCATGGGGAATGAAAGGTATTTGTAACATGACAATGGGCTGGGGGGTGTATGAGGATTAATTTAAACATCTCCACTGATTTAATTAGCTTTTGCCTAAAGTTCCTGAGCAATAATAAGCTTAAATTAAATGTTTACATCTGCAAATGTGGCTCAGACTGTGATCTTTATCTAATTCCCTCTTATCCTTCAGGTGCTTGCTGCAGGAGGCGAGCCCAAGCCCGGTCTGGTAACACTGATGGAGCTGGAGCCCAGCCTGGGGTGGGCTCCCAGGGTGCAGGGACCCAGTGTGGAGGTGTTTAGGGGGTGAATGTCCCTTTGTGCTGGCAGAGAGTCCTTGCCTGTCCATAGACTGGCCCAAGGAGGGGCTGCCATGCTCACCAGTCCCTCCCAGCATCTCTGTGCCATGAGCAGCCAGTGCTGGTCCACCACTCCCTGGCACTCATGGCTAAAGGCAGATGTTCTCCACAAAGGAGGAAAAACCTCTGCACTGGCGTTTCCAGCTGCCTGATAGTGTTTGGTACCAAATGTTCCACTGGGGTAGCCATATTTAAAGCTAATATTCTTTATCTTGGCAAAAAAAGCTCATGGTCATTTATGGACTGGCTTTGCTTTGTGTCCAGGGTTATCTGCTTCATGTCACAGGTCTGACTTACAGTTTGAATTTGTAAAGTTACATCTTCCTACTTTGCCTGATGCCACCAGCAGCTTGGTTATAAGTGACTGTTTTCTTAGCAGCCTTTTTTTGCAGGGTTCACTTTTCTGCTTTCAGAAGAGAAGTCAGAAATCACAGCTCCCACACTCCCCACTGACCATGCAGCTGCTGAACCTGCTCATAATGCTCACCTCTCCATAGCATTCCTGCATTTAAATCCTAGGACCGATCTCATCAAGGTAGGTAAATCTTTCCTAGTTTTAATTAGGGGTAATTTGAAGTATCTAGAGTGTTCTGGCACACTTCCCTCATCTGTGATTCTGTCATAGAGACCTCTGATGCCTTAGGATTTTAGCTTATATATTTTTAGATCCTGTACTGCTTTAGGGTATAACCCTAAAGATCCATATCCTGTCAGCTACTGTTCTGTTTTATTCAGACAGAACAATTCCTCTCTAGGCCTGAAACTCAAGGACTCCTCACAGCCTCAGGCCCTGAAAAGTATAAACAAAAGTGAATTGGGGGGAGCAAACTGGGGGTAAATGACTTCATTACCTGAAGCTGTAATTGGAGCATTAACCCCTGATATGTAAATGGACCAAACTTATAATTGTCTGAAAAACTCGTGACCATCGTCCACCTTGGATGTAGCCTCTGGGAGGCTCTGACTGCCCAAGGTGTATCTATTGAAGGCCTTTAATAAATACCCACTTTATTCTCTTCAGCTTGTCCAGCCTCTGTTCTAGGGAGCCACCCCAAGGCATAACTCCAGCTGTACACACCTGAGTATGACTTTTAAAGTCCTGGCAGACTGGAGCCTGTCACCAGGATAGTCCCAGGACAGGCAGTGTCCAGGGGTGGCAGCACATCTGGCAGCAGAGGAGTTCTAAAGGTGGAAAATGGTGATCCTCAGCTTCTGCTTGGTTTGGGGTCGCAGTCAAATGGCAGCTGAAGAACCAACTTACCTGTCTGACAGCACAGAGCAGCTTCCCACAGGAATAGACAATGATGGCAAAAGGGATTACGAGGCAGAAGATGAAAAGACAGATGATGTAGGATGCGTTGTTGGCATCCTTGGAATGCCAGTTCACAGAGCATGTTACCCCTGGTCCTTCTGGCCCATAGCTACTCCAGCCAAAAAGTGGGGGAGCAGTCCAGATCAGGGAGTATGTCCAGGACAGGATGATGCCTGCCCATGTTTTCCTGTAGTTGGTGGTGTCGGGCTCTGCTGTTCTCGTCAGGGCGCAGCAACGCTCGTACGAAAGCACAGCCAGGGAGATGAGCGAGATGATGCCTGTATCAAACCAGACACTTGTGTCAGCAAAAAATGAATGAATGGAGGCTTTGCTCTGTCTCCTCAAAAAACATTTCAAGCTATGGATGAGACTGATGGCACTGGCTTTGGAAACAAGGTGGGCAAGGACTGGGGGTGGCGGTGTCCCCCTAAGAGCGAGAGGTGCTGGGAGCCTGACCCCACTCACTAGAAGCTGGGGGTGTTTAAACATGTGTCCAGCCAAACCAGTCAGTTATAAATGTCGATCAGTAATTAAGCACATCTGTCTGAATGGATACACATGTTTGTGTGTGTGTGTGTGTGTGACCTGAGTAAAATCCTGCCCTCTCCATCAGATTTGGTTCTTGCTGCACCTGTAAAATTCAAGATTAATATCTAGATTTGCCCAAAAGTGTGGAGCTGATCTGGTGCTCCTCTGCCAGCTCTGAAGTGCAGCCTTCTGAACCCTTCTTGGGAAAACCCCCACAGGGTTTTCATAAGGATTTCATGCTCTGCATGATGAATAGCTGTAGATTAAACCCTGAAGCCCTCTGTGCCAGCAAGTGCCCCAGTGTGCCCCCTCAGGGGGGCAGGCAGCTCGTGAGCCTTGGCAGAGACAGTTACAGGTCTCCAGCAATTGGAGTACTGCCAGCAGACACCGATGGGGCAATAAAACCACCAGAAGCAAATCAAAGGCTTCTTTTGCATGCAGAAATGCTGGAGGGGAGGTAATTTCTAAAGCTGATATAAGAATTTGCAATTTCCCTCCACACGCACTTCCCAAGCTGCATTGTGGAAGCAATGCTGGCAGGTACAAGGGGATGTTGCTGGATGCTGACACACTCCTGCTAAACTTTCCTTGCCAAATAAAGGTTTTACATGCACAAATTTGTCTTGTTACGCTGTATAACTTTATGAGGGAAAGAGATGGCAGCAAACATGCAAACTGCAGCTGCTGCAAATATCTCTTTAGAGCATGCATAAGCAGCGTCAATGCCTCCCAAGGGGCTGTGTGAAGCCTGGATGCCAGGCTAAGCTGTGTTCCTGGGGTTGTTCAGGTCTGTACTGATGGGCAGACGGATGCTCTGCTGGTACAGCCTCTGCTCCATGTGAATGCTGCCTGGGGGAGAGCCCCGCCGATGTGTGCCAGTGTCTGCAGTAGCGCAGCAGCCTGGGAGAGATTGTCAGCGCTGAGAACCTTGAAAACAATGAGCTATTGTTCTGTACAACATGCTATCTATTGTAGCTGCTGTCCCCACAGCCCCCTCGCCTGCACTGCCCCGGGGCTCACCCTCTGTGTGCCCGGCTGGCAGGTGAGCACAGGGCTGGGGAAAGGCAGAGGTACACAGAGGGCTGCTCTTTTCTGCCGGCCTGTCCTGCCCAGTGCTGCCCATTCCCACACTGGGATGTGGGGTCAGGGCTGGAAGCCGCCAGGTTCGCAGGAAATCGCGGCTGCGGAGGCTCCGAGCTGCCCGTGCCGAGGTGTGGTACTCAGGGCTAGTGGTGGCCCTGGCAGTGCTGCGTTAGTAATTGACCTCCATGAGCTTAAAGGTCTTTTCTAACCTAAGCGAGGCTGATTCTATGCTCCGTTTTCATCCCTTAAAGTTTGTACAGCTCTTCCGCAGCCTCTGGAAACACGCTGTGGAGCCTGAATGAGGACTCACACTTAACGCTGCCTGGAGGCTTCTGAGCTTTTCCCAGCAAAACAGCCACAGAAGCTGGGAAAGTTTCACGCCAGCCCTGCGCTCCCGGCGTGCCGGGTGTCCCCACGCACAGCCCGAGCTCCACCGCGCCCGCCGCTCTCCCGCCCGCGGGCAGCCACCGCACCTGCGGCTGGGGGGCCGTGCACGGCCGCGGAGCTGGCCCGGGCCCTGTCCTGTCCTCCCCGAACCTGCCGGCTCTGTCCTGTCCTCTCCCCGGGCCTGCCGAGGCTGTCCCATCCTGTCCCGGTGCTGCCCAGGCTGTCCCGTTCCCTCCCCGGAGCTGCCAGCGTTGTTCCATCCTCTCCCCGGAGCTGTCGGCGCTGTCCCATCCTCTCCCCGGAGCTGCCCGGGTTATCCCGTCCTCTCCCCGGAGCTGCCCGGGTTATCCTGTCCTCTCCCCGGTGCTGCCGGGGTTATCCCGTCCTCTCCCCGGTGCTCCCCGGTCTCTCCCGTCCCGCCCCC
>VYXD01008891.1:297661-389767 GCA_013397195.1 Hylia prasina
AAAAAAAAAGGAATTACCTAAACCCAAAAACCCGAATGTGGAATTTGAAGCGATTTAGTTCCGTTTCCCTCAATTTTAGCAACGGCCACAAGATGGCACAGGGCCGCTCCTGTGAGCAGGATGAGAACTGGATCCCTGGGAAAAAGGGTTTTCCCAGCTGTCTGGAGCAATGGTAAACTGAAGTCAACAGTGTTGTGGCAAATTATCTTTCTTTCTTATTAATGATAAGAGAAGTAATAATCCCCCTACAGGACTAATTACAGCCAGAGAAATTGTGGCAATGAAAAGAACTCTCTTTGCCAGCATTTGAAAAGTTACAATTTACATGAATTAAGAGGCTTATGTGAATCATGATTATTTTGTACATGGCTTTGGTCCTGTCTATTCTGATCTCAGTAAATCAGGGTGTAATTAATGACCGAGGATTAAATGTTGCAGGACAAAGACTGGAACATTCAGTAGAAGCAAAAATTCTGATTGGTTTTGACTTAAAATAAACTTGGGTTATCTGTCACTAAGGATGTGACAGCTCTGCTTCCCACTGCCAGCTCCTCTTGCTGTTCTCAGAAGTCAGTGTAATTCTTGTTTCAAGTTTTGGGGTTGTATTTTTTATTTCTTAAAAAAAAAATAAAAAAAAAAATCATTGTGTCCTTGTAGGGCTGTAAGCCCCAGAGTGTCCCAGAGATGCACTGGCCCTGAGCTTCAGGCTTGGGTCTCCCAGCCTGGATTGTGCTGCTGACACAGGGCTTCAGATCTCTCTGCAAAACGCTGTTCTTGTGGTGTTTATCAGTGCAGACCTGTGGTCTGTGCTCCTCTCCAGCCTTTCAGCTTCCCCAAGAGATGGGATGTGCTGGGACAGGTGAGCACAGCACCATGATCCTTGTGGAGCCAGCAGACATGAGTGGTAGCACGGTCCTTCATGCCAGGGAAGCGGCCTGGGGAGGAATGTGTGTCTCAGGGAACCTGGAAATTAAATATAATGGACATCAAACTGTAAAAAAGATTTTAATTTAGCACTGGGGGCAAATAGAAAGAAAAAAGATACCAAAAAGGCAAAGAAAAAGCAAAATAAATTTATTGTTTGGGATGTTAAAGTCAGTAATGTCTGTGAAAGATGGCCTGGTACAGAAACAGGGTGTTTGTTCCCTGTGTGAAAATCTCAAGAGCAATAAGGGAAGGTCTTTGGCTGGTTGGAGTCCTCACTGTCCTCTTCCCTCTTGTGTGGCTGAGGGAGGTGGGTGCATGGCAGGTAAAGCTCCTGGAGCGGGGCTCAAAGGCTACAGAGATGGTATGGAGCAGAGCCTCTGCTCACAGCAGAGAAGAAAAACAAGGAAAAAAACCCCAAACAAACAAAAACAAATAAAAACCCAAACAGAAGAAAACCAACAAAAACCCCAGGAGAAGATAAGACAGAACTTTTAATCTTTGAGACAACAAAATTTCTGAACAGATGTGTCAGTGACCAAATTCCTAGGACACAATTCTCACAGCAGGGCGTCCTCAGGATCCCTTTTCATATCACAGCAAGACAGAGGAACTGTGAGGCATAAGCATATAAGCACTGTTTGCCCAATGTTGAATCCCAAAAGAGGCTTTCAAAGAAGGAGGTAGATAAGAAGCCGTGGAAACAAGGGAAAAGCTTAATGACTTTTTCTTGATCTTTTTTTTTCAAGGCCTATTAAGGCTCCTGGGATGTGCTAAAAGCCAGAGAGATCCCTGTGCCAGAAATTATTTATCTTTTTTCAGAACTGGGCAAGGGCAAATGCCGGGGGAGTCTCTCAGCCATCAGAAGCTGCCCCAGCTGTGAGTGCCCTCGTGCCCCGAGAGTAGCACAGCTGGCTCCTGAGCAGGCTTCTGAGCTGGCTCCCAGCAGGATAGTGCTTGGAGCTCCGGGGGCACTGCCTGTGCAGCGACTCCTTAAAAACCCTCCCAGCTGCCAGCTCCACAAGGCATTTAGTGGGTTACCAGACCACCCACTCTGCACTCCTGGCTGCAAAATCCAGGTGAACAAGCTGAGCCTGGCGCCAGCTGCCCCTGAAAGGTGCACAAGTGCCACAGAAAAGGCTGTGGGGTAGGTGGTGAACAACTGCACACAGCCAGACCCCAAGAATAATTCTGGACCTACTTTTTGACTTTGTTTTGTCCAGCTGCAAGTATTTAAAAGGTCCTTCAGCAGCTCTGTGTAAATGATGTCCCAGTCCCGGGTCCCTGCTGTCACCAGAGCAGCCTGAATTTGAGATGTCACCCTCACTGCTCTCATAAATAACCAGCTCAAACAGTCGAAATAGAAGCCTGAATTATGCCATAGCTTAGTGCTATTCATACCTGATTCTTGTGATAATGAGGGGCATCTTCCAGACAGACCTTAACACCACAAATGAGCCTGTTTCCTCTCTTTGGCTGCATTAAAGATAATTTGAGCATCAGTTTTCCCAGCCAAATTTAACACTGGCACTGGTGTCAGCAAAGCACTTTAACTGAAGGTACCAAAGCTGAGTTCAGCAGGGACACAGCCCAGCAGACACAGCACTGCTCACAGGGAAGGCTTCTGGGGCTGTGTTTTGACTTACCATGGTGATACCAGTGTCTTCGGAGCTGGCAATTTCAAACCCCGAGTTGTTTCAGGCAGGAATTACTTTTACTATGTAGGTGGAGCACCTGAAATTAGCCTGGATCATGTTAAGAACTTCAGGTGCTCCTGCACTGAACAGGGGCCTGCCTCCCTCCCAGGGATGGGATCTTTCCCTGGAGAGAGGCTTGAGGCTGTGAGAGCTGCAAATGCTCAAATGTCAAGAGGAAATATCACTGTCACGAGGATCTGCCCACACAATGTGGGGCTAATCTGAATTTTGGAGTGTAAAATCCTGCAGTTACTAACTGTGTTATCTGGAAATGATGATACAAAATTAAAAAATGACCTTTAGACAGCTAGTTCAGACCATTTCCCCCTGACTATAACCTTCTGGTCACCTCGGGTGTTAGAGCATCCAGCAGAAAAATAGTATTAAGTCCTGGCAGAGCCACTGCAAATTGGCTGGGAGCAAAACTGATCACTGTTTATAGGAAAGGCAATGCAGTGATCTGCAATCAGGAAAGCAAATCAAGCAGAGATTTCCTGAGACAAAAGGCTTACAGTGAAATTAATGTAGCTAAATGGAAGAGAAAGGAGGAACCATGACTGGTTTCATTAAACACGTAAGCAAGTTGAGCAGATAATTTCTTCCTTGCTCCCTGTTTCTTTCCCTGAGAGGACATGGTTTTGCTTGTATTTACTGGTCCTGGGTATTCCTGTTTGAGGATCTGTATCTGTCTGGCTGATAAATTGTCACTGTGGATTTATGTTAGTGTGAGAGGGACCAGAGCACAGCTGTGGGGCAGCAGCTCACAGAGGTGTGGGTGAAGGAAGGCTTGGGGCAGGGTGGGAGCTGGAGGTGCCTGGCCCAGCTCCCCATCCTGCTGTGCCCAGGACCCCCCTCTGTCCTCACCCCAATTCATCCACTCCTCCAGCCCCTCAGCACAGGGGACAGGAGGGAAATTCCTCCTGTGTGGCTCCCTGGACACACCCAGGTGCACAAGGCTGAGGTGGGCAGGTGTGTGCTCACAGCCAGGCAGGATCAGCATCCTCCTTCCTGTGGCAATGCAGGGATAGGGGCACTTTAACAGGAACGGTGTTTAGGCACCCCAGGACTTCAATAAACCAACAGAGAACTCTGTCACCTTGTAGCAAACTGGGAAATTGCTTTCAAATTTAATGCAACCAAGTCATGGAAGGTTACTTCCTCTGCCTGTGAGTTTTTAAACCTAGGGGACTAGGAGGTAAAAAACAAACATCACATCTCATTTGTGTGGTATGCCTTCTGGTAATACCAGCAGAAGAGGCTGATTTCCCTGAGCTTTTATTTCAGGGAGGAAAGGAGAATTACCAGATGAGAGGTTTTATCTGTGTGTGGGACACACCGTACTGTGCTCGAGACCACGGTGAGTAGTGACGGACATCTCGGCTGAAATGCCAGAAAGACACTGATGCAGTGAAAGACATAATGCACATTTTAGGGGCTGTTGGGATGAAGCAAGAGCCTGAAGTCGCATAAGCAACTTGGAGCAGCACAGGTGTCCCCAGAGGATCCTGCTGAGCGTGACCCAAGAGGTCACAGCCTGCTCTCTGTAGGGTACTGCATTGGAAGGTGACCTGGGGCAGTGCATTTTGGGCAGCACCAGCAGCAGATTCGCTCAGGAGCCTCAGGTGTCAGGTGAGGCTTTCTCAGGGCTTGCTCTGTGTGCAGCAGTGGTGATATGCACAGCAGATGGAGACTCCCAGCATGTAACCCCAAAAATGTTTTCTCTCACATAGGGAGCACTGGTGTGCTGGGAGAGGGCCTCAGTGCTTTATCCCATCCCGGGGCTCTGGAAGCAACTGGACAAGTTGGTCACATCACTGCTTCAGTGTTCTGCTGGACAAGCAGGTCAGGAGATACTGTGCTGCTTCTTAAGGATCAACCTCCCAGGGAGGTCTTTTCTTCTCCAAAACAGCCAATACTGTGATAAATGAGCATTTTAAAGCATTGGCAGTATTTCAACCATTGAAGCTAGGGAGGGGTGAAGGGCAGGGACCCAAATAAGGGTAAAGGGGAACTACTGCAGCCACAAAACTTGAGCAGGTTTGCCTAGTACCAAGGGAAGCCCTGCCCTAAACAGGCACGAGAAGGTGCAGGGTTGTTTATATGCAGGCTCAGGGGCCATATCAGTGACATCTGGAATCTGCATTGCGGTCAGAAATTTGCAGAAAGGAGCTGGGGGGAAATTGCCTTGCTGCAGATGTGCTGAGAAAAGCTACCACACAGGAGAAAAGTCATGGAGCAAAGCAGACGCAGACCCAGCCACCACATGAACTTGAGTTGAATAGGATCCAGCACAGCTTTATGGGGTTCTTGTTTTCCCCTCCTCACGTGCTGCCTGATGGCCTGAGCTCACTGCTCTGCACGGCCTCTGCTCGCTCAGTGCTGGGAAGGGAAGCAGCCACCACCACCACACGGGATCTCTTCTGGCAAATTTTCCCACCCAAATTTTTTGGTTTTTTTAATTTTCCTGGACAACAGGGAGGTCTGGAAGTCGGAGGCCGATGGAAAGGCTGTGTATGCTGGCAGAGCTGTCAGTGTTGTCAGGGTTCTGGGCAAAAGGGTACGTCTGGCATGAGGCCAGGGGCTGGAAGTGCCGTGCCATGTTGATTTCTAACCTTTGATGAGTGGTTGGATAACAGAGTGATTAAGTAAGCGTGGAAATGCCTTGGTGTAAATAAGTGGCTCTCCGTGGGTGCACAGCTTCACACGTTTTCACTGTAAGATGCTGAGAGCCAAGATTTCCAAGCTCAAAATTAAATTCCAGTGTCAGAGGTGGGAGCTGACCTCACCAAACCACATTCTCCCTGCTTCCTGTCCATGCATGTGAGAATATGCACATCTCACAAACGCATTTTTCAGCCAAGTTCATGTTCTTTTTTTCTTCTGTTTTCTTCTCTGAGCAGTGTGTCAGCACAGCCCTGCAAAGGGGAAAGGCTACAATAGATATTTTTTATAGATATTTATAGGTATGCTTATATGCCTCCCTGGCCTGAAAAGCAAAGCAAACATGATCAACCTACTGTTTTACTCTACAAGGCAGCCCTACAAAGGTTACCACTCCATCCCATCACTGACGTCATATTTTCTACAACTGCACAGACAGATCTGTGGCTCACACCACCCAGCAGGATCAGGGTGGTGTCATTGCTTTCAGTCCTGTTACTCCCTCCAGTGTTATTGTGCTGATGCTCTGTAGCTTGCACAGGAAGGCAAAACCCATTTGTCATCATTAGGTGGTTGCCCTCTGTCCCCAGTGCTTTGGAACTCTTGACAGATCTTGTGTATCTCTGATAGGGAACAAGTTTTTAGCCACTTAAGTAATCCTTGATGAGACATTGATCTTCACTGGGACAGGGACAGGTGCTTGCAGTGCTGATGTGGTGTAAGGTTCATGCAGGAGAGGTAAACCCTGTGCCCAGGGACCCTGCCATAAACACTCTGTTCCAGGTTTCCACCTCCCCTTGGCTGCTGGGGAGGGCAGCCCCAGCCCTGCCAGGCAGCAGTGGCTGTGTGCAGGCAGTGCCCCGTGCCATGCTGTGACACAGATGCTTTATCAGTCATCATCACCATGTTGCTAAACAGGCTGCCACACTGAATTTTCCTTTCTCGTGCTGTTCTGTGGCCTTTTTTTGGGTGGCTCATCTCTCCATCAGAAAAAAAAAGGGTGGGTTTCTGACATGCAGTAATGAGGAAGAAATCAAAATGTAACTCCTTGGCATGATTATTCTCCGCCCAACCTCCCTTTCTAGTCAGTTAACTCATTTGCCTTCAGGAGATACTGAATCAAAGGGTAATTCTAAATCACGATTCCTAAATTTCCATTTGTTAAAGTTATTATTAAACTGTATTTCTAAATTTGCTTTCAGTTTCAGGAAATGGAAATGGGTCTGAGGTAACAGCAGATTTTTGGTACAGACTCATCATCACCTTTCCAAATGAGGTGAGGCCAACTTGAATCTAATTTATCACCTCTCCTTTGCCAGGTTATTTCTAGGTCTTAAATGCTGGGGTAATTTTCTTTCTGACAAGGGGATGTTTACGGAGCACTCCCCCTCCCCGTACCTCTGAGGATCCTCTGATGGCCTTCCTGCCTCCTGCAGCAAAAGTTTCCCAGTTTAAAAGCCTCTGAGCTAAACTGCTCATTCTCATCCACATTTACGAAAAACAAAATGGAATGGGGTTTAGAAGGCAAGTGGAAAAAGAAGCAGGAGGAAGAAAGGTGATGAATCCAGTGAGTTTTAGAAACACTTTTATTTCAGGAAACCAGCGTACACACATTTCAGCCTGCTCTGTGCTAGTAATGCCTAGAAGACTGAGAGCAAAGAGCAGTTCTGTAGGCAAAGTCCAAAAGCATAAGCTTTAGAAGTGTCTAACACTCCTATGTACTACATTGCAAGAGTTATGCTTCTCCCAGACTGAAAGTGCCTCTGTCCAAATGCAGAGATGGGGAGGGTAACTGCAGGCAAATTACAGATGTCTGGGGAAAGCCAAGGATAAATTGATTTGCTCTCCTGGGACTAGACAAGGTCAGAGCAGGGGTTACAATTACCAGACCTACTTCCACTCTCCTCTGTTGATTCCCATTAGCAAGCCCCATTTTTTCAATTTTTTTTCTTTTTTTTAAGTGTCTTGTGGTTGAGAGAGAGTGATGAAAAAAAAAAAGGTGGTGGAGCTCTTGAATCATTAGATGTCTCCTCTCAAACACAGGGCACTTAGAAACAAAATGATTTTTAGAGTGGGGGAGAGAGGGGGAGAGAGAGAGAGAGAAAAGGGGAGTTTTTCATCTCAGGAAATCAGTGATGTGAGTCTATAACATCAGCATAATGAGGCTGGATAGGCTGGAGTGCAGCCTGAAGAGCACTGAGGATTTGGTCCAGTATGGGCTGGTCCTACATAAAATAATTCAAACCAGAGGCACCTGTGGGATATATTTTTACAGCATTGTACAGGTGGGTATTGCTGCAGCCCACCCTGAGTAAAGCATGGCTGGCTGTGCAAACACTGTCATCCTTAGCCCATCTTTGTTTTCCTCCTTCTTGGACATATGAACGTAAATTGTAAATGAATTAAGCTTTGTATTTGGAATATTAATGAAGGTGAAGACCTTCCAAACCCAGAGGACTGTATAACAAAGTGACCTTTCAAACTGTTTATATAGGAAAGAGATGTTCATGATTGAGGGAGGGGAAGGGGAAAAAACCCAAGGCAAGTTTAAGAGTGTTTTTGCCTTGCTGTCATGGAAAATGTGGTACCTTTGAGGGTTGCCCAGGCTGGCTTGTGAAGGTTTGCAGTGTCTCATGTAGGTGTTGCCCACACCCAAAACCCAAACCCACATCACACCACACCTAAACCCACTTTGTTTAGTCCTACTTAGTGTACTGTACTTTAGCAGGACACAAACAGATGTAATCTGTACCAGTTAAGCATATTCCAGCCCTGAGATCTGGTAGAAGGAGGTAAAAAATGCTAGGTGCTCAGGCAGATCCAGATGAGCAGCCTTCTCCTGTCTTCCGTGGGGAATGAATCCTTCTGTCCAGGCTACAGGCAGGTGCCACTGTCACAGCCTGACCACCCCCCAGGGCTGCTTGGCTGCCACCATCCCAGAGCTCCTCTGCTGCCATGTCTTTGTGTCCCCTGTCCAGTGGTGCAGCTCATCAGTCTGGACAGTTTGACCATCCTGTATCCATCCCTGTCCCACATCCATGGTCTTCTCTCCCCAGCCACCTCACCCTCCTGGCTTACACCCCTCTTTGGGGCTCTTTCCTGGGTCACCACCTCCAAATCAGCTGGGGCTCCACAGGCTGGGTTCCATCTCCTGACACTGGTAATTTTTAGTCCCCACCATCAATGGCAGCCCCTGCAGATCGTGGTAGCACAAAGTGATTTTCCACTGCTGCTCATCGCCTCACCTTTTACAGCCAGGCCTGCACATGAGCTGACACTCATGGTGTGCTCTTCCCTTGTACACTGCTGTCCCCTCAAATGTCATCCTTCAGGAAAGGCAGGAAAGAGCATCCAGACTGCTGCAGGACAGTCCCTGATTGCTTCAGCTGAGGAATGACTCCACACACCTGGACAGGCTGGGGCTGATCCACTGGAAAGCAGCCTGGCAGAGAAGAGCCTGGGCTCCAGCAGGAAATGAAGCTGATGGTGAGCCAGCAGTGTGCCACAGCAGCAGGGAGAGGCAACAGCAGCTGGGGCTGCTGGAGAATGAGCACTGCCAGCACCTCAAGGGAGGTGAATCCTCTCCTTCTGCCCAGCACTGGTGAGACTGTATCAGTCTATCACTGCATCCAGTGCTGGGCCCCCCAGTACCAGAAACACCTGGACTTACTGGAGCAGGTCTAGGGAAAGGCCACAAAGATGATTAAGGAACTGGACTATCTCTTGTATGAGGAGAGGCTGAAAGACCTGGGACGCTTCAGCTTGGAGAAATCTCTCAAGGGTCTGATCCATGTGTATAAACACCCAGTGTCAGGGAGTAAACTTCTTTTTATGTTTAAACAGATTTTCCTGTATTTCAGTTTGTGGCTTTTGCGTCCTGGCCTCTCCCTGACACTGCTGAGAGGGCAAGAGGCAAAAAACACAGACTGAAATATAGGAAAGTCTGTTTAAACATAAAGTTTAGTCTCAGAATGGTCAAGCACTAGAACAGGTTTCCCAGAGAATATGTGGAGATATCCTTCAAACTGTTCAAAACCAAACTGGACATGGCCTCAGACAACAGCTGTGAGCAAAGGGTTGGTGGAAACCTCAGGAGGTTCCTTCCAGCCTCAGTGATTGTGAACAAGGCCATCACCGTGGGCTCTAACTCCAAAATAACTCACAGCATCAGCCTCTCTGGTGAATGCAGCTGCAGATCCCACAGGCAAACAGCTCCCACCACCTTTGCTTTGGGCCCTCTTCACACAGGTCCTTCCAGTCCTTGAACACTTGCAGTGACCCTCCTGTCCCTCTTTCACACTGTGACCCAAAGAGCCACTGCAGCATTTCATGTCACCATGCTTCCCTGCCCCCTTCCTCCACAGCACCTCACAAATGCCAGACGCTATCCGAGGGTCTTATCAGCTGTGGTTCAGAGATATCTGCCGTGGCTCCTCCTTACACAGTGGTTGTTCCTGCCGTGACAGGCACACCCAGGATTTTGGATGCCTGTTTGCCTCCTGGGGGCTGTGATCAGCACGCACATCTCTGTGATTATGGGATGGCTGCCTGCTGCAGAGCCTTGTGGTGGAGCAGAGCAAGTGGATCTTATCTCCAGGATCCCGTGCCTGGTGCTTTCCCCTGCACAGCCTCATTTGACAGATGTGCTGCAGCGTTTCCTTTGGTGCCACCCAGTGCCTCTTGAGCCAGGGACATGGGACATCCCACCATCCTTCACTCACCACGGCAGTGCCTGACAGCATGAGCTCCAGCCAGCTTCTTCTTTTCTCTCACAGCTCCCATAGCCAGGAGAGCACCCATTGTGCTGATTGAAGAGCAGCCAACCACCAGTGCATCACTGCAACAAAGCAGCACAGCAGCTGGCAGGTACCAAGGCTGAGTGTGCAGTGAAGAGGTCCCCACTAGCAGCTGATTACTGACACCAATTAAACAGCCCATTACTGAGCCCTTTGGGGCTTACAGCTCTGCCTGCCCCCTCCACTTCTGTCAGTGCAGAGTCTGACAAGTGAAGGTCTCATCTCACCCGTGTGAGATGCTTAGGCCTTGCTTTAGTTGCCAGCTGAAGCTTTCCAGTGGTGTGGCTGTAGCTCTGTGCAGGCCAGAGCCCTAATGCTGGCCCCATCATGACCCTCTCCTGCTCCATCCAGACGGCAAACCCAACCCAAGGCACCATCTGAGTAGAGCATCTGAGGAGTGTTGGGAGGCCTTCCTAGACTGCTTGCCAAGCTGCTCCGTGTGCCCACCTCCATGCCCAGAGCCGTGCAAGCACAACTCAACACTCAGGTGTACCTCTAGCTGCTCAGGGTGATCCAGACCAGGTGTTGCACCTCCCTGGCTTTACTTAGCTTAGACTTCAGCACGGCATTTCAAATCCCCAGTTGCTGAACATCTCTGTTAGCAATAGAAATTAACCACCCTTTCAGAAATTGCAGAGCCGTGAGGCACCAGAGCTCACTGTAAAGCAGTGCCATCATTGATTTGGCCAGAAGGTTGGCATTCGAAACCTGATTGATATGAAATCTGCTCTTACGCAGGAGGAGGAGGTGCTATGGAAACCCTCAAGTAGCAGGGAGCTGGTGGTGCCAGGCATCTGCCCTGCACAGGCAGCCCGTGCCCATCCTCCGGCCCCGCTCTCCCTCCCGGGCTGCACAGACCCCGCCTGCCCTGCCTCGGGTGGCACCTGCTGCCGACTTTCTCACGTTAAATCTGCAGGTAACATTGCTTCCTTTCCTCCTCTCTTGCTGGCTGTGAACTGCTGAGCAGGCTCCTGGGGGGAGGCAGAGGAGGCTTTGAGCGTGGTTTCTGCAGGGCAGTGAGGTCCTTGCGAGGCAGGAGTCCATGGGACAGGTTGTGATCTCTGAGCCTTTCAGTTTCTGTTCTTCAGGTACTCCAAGGTATTCTCTGGGTACTTTACCAGGAATATCACAGCAGCTGAGAACTGGAAGTTAATTCATCACAACACAGGAAACGAGTGATTCTAACAATTATTAATTTTTTTGTCTAAGAGAATCCCTTCCAGCATCTATCAAAGCAGATCATGGTTAGTGTGACCACATTAAAGTTTTCAAGGGATGCCATAGTAGATGAGCCTGAAAGAACACAAGTTTCAAAAAAGAAGAGAAAAAACTGCTGTGCCTTAGATCCCTGCATTTGAGAGAGGTGTGAACAACAGCAACAAGGTCGAAGCAGGCAGCTTGCAGATTTCTTTATGCTATTTGGAAAGAGAGAGGAAAAGCCTCTGACTTCAGTACCATTCAGGGCCCTCACCTGGGTCTCCTCTGCCATGGGGACAGTTTGCCTGCTCACTCTTTCTGGCCATGCTTCCCCCCAGCCCAGCTCCTGCCCAGGACAGGCCGGCAGTGCTGTGGGTGCATTAAAACCTCTGGGAAATACTGCCCTGCCCAGGTCTATTCTCACACCTCTGCTGCATCTTCACTGAATATTTGCTGAGAGCCGCCCGTTCCATTTCCAGGAATCCTGGTGACAGTCAGGGCTGTTGCCATGGAGGTGGCAGGTCTGAGAGCAGCCGATGCAGAAGCTGCTGTGCTGTTCCCGACTTCATCCCCATTTTCCTTCTTGCTCTCCCTTTGCTCAGTTGCAGGTTCCTTCCCTCGCCCACCAGGGCTCCCATGCTGTCCTTAGCCATTTCACCCTCCATATTCACCCTTTATTTCACCCACCATATTCACCCTTCAGCCCTTGGTGCCTGCCCATTTTTGAGCTCTCCTCAGAAGGAAGGAGGAGAATTTTCCATGCAAGACTCCCCCTTCAGTGCAGCTGTTTTCCCACTGGAAAAAACACTGGATGCAGCCGCCACAGTGCTGCTGCAACACCCACTGTGCCTTCAGCCTCTGTTGCATCTCTTCCTCCAGCCTCTCTGTTCAGGTCTGGCAGAAGCCTCCTGCTTCTTGAGCTGCTGGAGGAAACAAGCCTGGCCTGGGCCCTCCTCCCCAAATGATCACCAGCTTCTGTGCTGGGGGACAGCTGCTGGCCAGCCCTCCCCAGCCTATGGTGGGGATAGCAGGACACCTGGTGACCAAACTACTGGTGACCTTGTCTGTTGAGCCCCAGTGTCGGGCGGTTGCAGAGACGGGGTCCCCCTGGTTTGCATCACGAAGCCGATTTTATTGAACACACTGAAGGGTTATAGACCTTTCAACAGTATCTATGTCTCTTAGTAACACTGCTTAGCTATGGGCTAGCACAGACTTGTACAGGCCTGCACACAAAACATACACACATACACCTTGATCTTTCCTTCATCAGGGTCTTGCCTCGACTTGTCAGGGCTTGTAGCCCTCTAGCACATCTACTTCTGTAATGAGTTCAGCAGTACTTTGAGTCCTGCTTCCTAGCTGAATTCCCACACCCCAGCCTATTCCTGGTGTTCCAGCAGCAGCAAGATGCTGTTTCACAGCTGTCTCCATCCTTTTGTCACAGCTGTAAGTTGCTGCCCAGTCCCTCTGATGCCACAGGTATTTAATCTACCCCACGTGAAGCATTTCCAGAAGCCACAGGATATGCTAGCCAGTCAAGCTGCATCTCTTTAAAGATTTTTTTTTTTTGCTCAGTCATACCCTATCAGTGCATTTTGGCCTGCTTTAAACCCTCTACTCATTTCCTCCATCCTCCTCCAGTCTCTGGACTGCCTTGTGGCCTGCAGCACATGTGAGTGCTGCTGCTGGAACTGCACTGGGTCAGGTCTGCAGCTCCAAAGGCAGTACTGGCCAGGGCCCTTTGATGCTACAGGGCCCAGCAGTGTGGTTTGCCTGTGCTGCACCTCTGCAGATGCTGCTGCTGGCACTTCAGACCAGCATTGCTGCTGGCAGTGCAGACCAGCATTGCTGCTGGCAGTGCAGACCAGGAGAGTGAAAAGAAGCCTGAGCACCAGTGCAGCTGTCAGATCTCTGTCCCATGCCATAACCAGTGACCACAACCAGTGACAGTTCCCTGCTGATCCTTTCCATAGCTCAGAGAGGTTTTCCTCAGGGGACAAGTGTCCCCTTCCTCACAGGGTGCTGGCAGTGAGCAGCCTCTGTTGGGAATCCCAGACCTGAGCATCCAAGAACTGTGCAGCAGTCACATTAGCATCTGCTATTGCCCATGACACTTACATATCCCCCCAGCAACTGAGTTATTTGTCTATTTTTCCGTCACTTCAGTACTGAATTCTGATTTGCAGGCAGTGTCTTCACCAACTGGCCACAAGGTCTGCATTGCTGGTGGAGGCAAATAACTGCTTAACCAGGCAGACATGCTGTCCCTTCCAACATTTCTGAAAGCTACAGGATTTCACCAGATCCCACTTCACTCTCCTGTTAGAGTGGCAAAACACTTTTTATATTGGAAGGTTATTTTTTTCTGAACTGCATTTAGATGCAGGCAGAAGTGGCAGATACTCAGAATCACCAGTTCAGAGAATTGTTCCATGTGCACGTCACATGAAGCCGCTTTGCACAGGATGGGCTCTGCTGAAAAATGATTTTTATCAACCCATGAACTCACACTCTTTACACAACTAGTACCCTTGCAAAACATCTTGCAGCCAGTTGTGACAGAGGCTCAACAGCTACTACTCATAACACGGATTTCTGAGGGTGGCTGGATGCCTGCCTGGAGCAGGAGCCATCCAATTCAGCCCTTGCTGGACAAGCAAGCTCCTTGTTCTTCAGTGGTGTTCCCTCTTCCAGGTGTGGCTTTCTGCTTTGCATCTGCAGACTCATACTCTCTCCTGGAATAAATGGGCTTAAAATCAGCTTAATCCTTCCATCCCCCATTCCCCTCCCAGCGAGGTGGGGAGCAGCACACCTCACTCTCTCCCTTAGGGTTTCAAGCATGCCTTTGGGGGAGCAGGAATGCATATTCAGCTGTTTTCCTCAGTTTGGAGAAGGAGCTCCAGCTTCACAAGGGGATGCAAAGGCTCAGAAACCTTCCCAATTAGAGCCAGAGCACGAGGATTTCTAACAAGTGACATCTGCTACGCACTCCCAGCCCTTCAGCCCCGATCTGAATCCAAAACCAGTAGAACTGACAGAAGAGCTTTTGCTCATGGGCTGTGCTGAGCTTTAGTTTTGGTTGCTGCAATCCCTGCCTAGCTCAACACCAAGCTAAGGGTAATTTTACATCATCTGCACAGCCTGGCTTAAGGAATTAGTGTTCACATTGTCACAGGAGGTGCCCACTACCTATGGGGACTCTTCTAAGTGCCATGTTGCCTCAAACACTTCAAGATCTCCCTATTTAATAAAGGCTGTCTGACATGTCCTATTGGAAGTGTGCCCTGAGACACTCATAAACTGAGAAAATGTAAACAAGGCTTGACAAAGGATGACACAGGCTGATTGAGAAAGACAGCTCTGTAAAGCTCAAATTAACATTTTTAACAAAGGACATATGTATTTATATCTGCTTTTTTTACAGCTACGAAGAGGTCTTACCATGTTTTTTCCTATCTCAGGTCTCAGAACATCATACAACATCTGTAACTCAGGACAATGAATGTGTCCAACAACTGCAGCACCACAAATCTAGAACTTTATCACCATGTTCGCCTCATTGAATTTGCTCTGTATAGCCTCATTTTCTTTTTTGGAGCACTATTCAACGTCCTTGCCTTCTGGGTGTTCTCCTGCAAGATGAAGAAGTGGACAGAAACCAGGGTTTATGTAGTGAATTTAGTCTTTGCAGATTTCTCCGTCATCTGCACCTTGCCTTCCATGGTTTATTTGCTCTGGAATAAGTCAGCCCAATGGGACCTCTGCCAATTCACGGAGACGATGTATTTTATCAACATGTTAGTGAGCATCTACATCATTTCATTCATCTCCATTGATCGATACATTGCCATAAAGCACCCCTTGAAAGCCAGAACCTTCAGGTCCCCATCAAAGGCTGCCCTCCTCTGTGGGCTTCTGTGGGTCTTGGTGATAATCAGTGCCACCATCCAGCTCTGGCAGAGACACACACCTCTCTGCCTCCAGACCTACACCCCCATGCCTGCTGCTCTCAGCCTGCTGGCCATTTTCTTTGTTTTCACTCTCCCATTAGCAATCTTGACCTTCTGCTCCACAGAAGTCATCAGGAACCTCAAGAAACATCTGAACATAAATTCACCGGAGAAGAAATCAATCCAGAAAGCCATACACATTATTTATGCAAATCTGATAGTATTTCTGATATGTTTTCTGCCATCTTACCTTGGGCTCCTTGCCAGGTTTATCATGGAGAGTGTTGGAGCTACCTGTTTCCTGCTCTGTGTCATGAAGAACTTTTCCTCCATGATGAGGTGCATTGCCACATCCAACTGCTGCCTCGACAGTGTCTTCTACTACTTTGTCACCAAGGAGTTCCATGAAACCTTTCTTCAGCCCAAAGCCAGCAATCAAAAAACAGAGGCAACCCACCCCTTGCAGATACAGCCTTGCTAAAGGAAAAAGGGGAACAAAACCCACCCCCAACATCTGCAACATAAAGAGGAAATACAGCTTCAGGACTATTGGGATAGGTATCACTCTTTTTCTCTAGCAAGTTTTTTGTTAGGTTTAGAAATTTATACTCTATGTTTCTGTTAAACAAATAGGTCACAGGGATGTGCAAAAGTGTGTATGTAGTACTCTTGCAGGAAGACAGGTGAGCCATGTACCTCTTTTAGCTCCTTCTGCAGCTAAAATCTATTGATCCTTCTTACCAAAATGTACAAATGGATATATCGTGTTTTACCTCATTTCAGGATGTTTTCAATGTTAAACCAATCCAGTTTATATTTATCCCTTCCTTTGGCAGGCTGGGTTAGGTGGCTGTTCAGTGGCTCTGGCACGCTATTAAGTACATGTCCCCAAGAACAGCCTAGGCTGTCCTGACCTCCTTCCCCTTCAACTCAACAGGTCAGACAGGTGTGAAGGAACACTTTTGGGATGAAAGCAACACTTGTCCAATGCCATAAAGGCACAAAGTCCAGATTTCAGAGCTGAGTCCTCCCCAGCTCCCCTCCAGCTGCCCTGCTGAGCCCTAGCACTGAGACACCTCCTCAGAGCAGCCATCCCTGCAGGGCTGCTCCTCCTGTCACAGGACAGCTGCTCTGTAGCTGGAAAGATAAATCTGGCTATAATAAGAAACCAAATTTGGCTCTCCTAGTTTGATAAACAAGTCCCTGGGTGAACAGTGACAGGACAGATCTGAACTCAGACAAGGACTCTCAGCCAACCCTATCTATTCAGGCCTAGATGCAGACACATCACTGACCAGAGAGAGATCCCAAACAATTGTCTATCCAAACCTGGGAAATTCAAACCTCCTGTAAAAAAGGCAGCCACAATAAACTCATTGCTGTTTGCTGAGGATGCTCCATGTGCTTGTGTTGTCTCTGTCTCTGACCAATGACCCCACTACCACCTCCCACACACAGGAAAGCCATTTCCTTCCTGCCTCAACATTTGCCACCAGGCTGACCCCCAGGGACACCACAGCTCAGGCTCAGAGTATCCCCACCAGCTGAACCCAGCTGGGGCTGGCTTTTCACAGCCTGCCCACATTGACACCCCTAACATTTCCATCAGGGAAGTGCATTTTTCCGTGAGTAAGCAGCCTAGAAAAGTCAGGGGAGGCAGGAGGTGGGTAAATGCTGCCTAGAACTGGTCTTTTTCTCTTTCTAAATACTAAAAAACCCCAAATGGCACAGAGTCTGCCCCAGGAATGCTCAGAGTGTTCTACCAGACAGTGTGGGGGAGCCTTTCCTGCCCACAAACACATCTTCCCCTGTGATCTACATCAGTCCCCCATGAGCCCACAGCCGACGCCCGATCTGCTGGTGTCACCTTTGAGAACATGACCTCCTGTGTTCGCTTTGCATGGCCTGGATTTTGGTAGCCAGGGGGGACACGGAGGTGGCTTTTTTGAGAAGATGCTAGAAGCTTCCACCATGTCTGGCAGAGACAATCCCTGATGGCTTTGAGGGTGGATTTGCTGCTGGCCAAGGTTGGGCCTCTTACAGAGGTTGGTAACGTGTCTGTGACAACAGATTTAAGGAGAAAATCAAAACAAAGGGGGTCACAGCTTTTTCTAGCCAGAGAAGAGGAGGGGGTGAGAACATGTGAGGGAAANTCCACGGGGGATGCACAGATCCACCCACAGCCCATGGGGAAGGGCTCACTTTGTATCTCTATGATGAGCCTGTTTTGCCCTTGGAGTGTTTTCTCCCAGCCCTTATCTCAATTTAGGAACTCTTTGTTAAATTTTCCTCTCCTCTGCCCAGCTGTGGCAGGGGAGGGCTAGTGAGCAGCTCTCGTGGGTGCCTGGCATTTGGCCAGTGTCAAACCATGACAGCTCCAAAGACAAGAATTAATGGGACAAATCCTGAGGGACTCAGTCTGGCTCCTGTCAGCTGGCTCACAGAGATGGGACTGCAACTGCTGCAGCCAGAGGACAGCAAAAACCATCCAAATGTCTGTGAAACACCACCAGGGCACGATCCCAACCATGTTCCTAAAGGTGCCGGCACGTCACTGCCACACTGGTGGGCTGTGACTGTCATTACCTGGCTTCCCAGCGAGGCTGATGAGCAGAGTTACACTCCTGCTTGCTGTGCAGAGCCAGCCCATAACCCCTGTCACCTTGCAGGTGACAGCAGCACTCTGGGTCCCTGGGCTCGCTGTCACCGGGTGCACAAGCACCGACTACTCTCTCGGAAAGGTCCCTGTCCCTGCCCGGGGCACCTCTGCCACCGCACCAGAGGCTGCTCAGCCTGCCGGGCTCCCCGGGGAGCCTTCTGCTGCCAGAAGGGCCATTTGCAACCATTACGGGTTTTATTTCAGAAATTGTTTCCCCGCGACTGAAAAGATGAAATTTTAATTGCCGGGTTGTGTGAGGCGAGGAGGGGGAGCGCACTCTGGGTGGAAAATCTGACGGTGAAGCTTTGACCTGCTGCGAGTGGGACAACAGAGGGCACCAGAGCCTCCAGCTCAAGAGAACCAGGGGATAAATGAAGCACCGGGGGAGCGCACGGATTCATTGCTGGTTCAGCACTGCCGGGCTGTGACAGCCCTGGGACAGCCGTGCCCTGCGCTGGCATCACCTCTGGCCACCGCGGATCTCCTTCCCTGCCAAGACACTGCGTGTGCCCTGCGGCCTTTCTGAGGACCCAGCCCACCTGCCGGCCTCGCATGGAGCAGGTAAAGGCTTGTCCTTGTCCCTTGGCCCTTCAGGGTGTGCTTTCTCACCTCCTGCGTGCCAACACACGGCTCAGCCAGCGCCGAGTGCCCTGGTTCCCTCTTGCTTTCACAGCTCTTATGGCTCTCTCTTTTGCTGCTACATTCCATTCAGGGGGTCTTTGCTCCTCACTGCAGTTTCCCATCAGTGTTTCCTCAGGTGTGGGGACACCTGGCCCCAGCCACACGGCCTTGGGAGCTGCCACCACCTCTGTTTGCAGGGGGGCTAGGTGGGGCTGGGATGTGCCATCCAGTGGGCTCAGCTGTTCCTCAGGCCAGTGATGTGCAGGGAGATTGGCTTCTTCACTGCAAGGTGACCACAACAGGCTGCCAGGGAACAGCTGCAGCATAGGCTGAAACCACAGAATGGCCAAAACCTATGAGACTGAAAGCCCAAGAGCACTAGGATGTAGGTTGTATGTTAGCTCCTCCATGAATTCCACCCTAAGAATGACTGTATGCCTGTGGTTCAGTATTGCCATGCCAGTTCCAGTGCTAGGGCAGGTGTTGTGTTTTCCTCTGGGGTTGCCAGATCAGTCTCCCAATCCTGGACACTAAAAACAATTCACTTACTTCACACAATCATGTATTTTCACTACAATTTATATGTTGATGTTTGGAAGCTCCTGACTTATAATGCTGTGCATTGATTAGGGATTGTAGGAATCGGGGCACTTTCTATGCCTGACTCATTGTAAACACTTCCTTTTTGAGCTGCAGACAGTCTGATTCATCCTCCTTGCTGGTGGTAAATGCCCTGAAACACTTAAAGGAAGAGCAGGAGATAGGCTAAGTTCTCAGATTCATGTTTTCTGCCCTAGCAAAATTTTGGCTTCCTACCTTTGAAGGCTGAGATCAGACACGTGCTCACCTTCCCTTCTTCCTCTGGAGGCCTGTTATCTGCCAGAGCTGCTGGTACCCCTGCTGAGCTGTTTCTCCCCAGCAGAGGAATGGATTTGTGTTTGGGGGCACAAATCCTGCCCACAGCAGGCACTCACCCACCCAGCAGCCTGCAGCAGCATTCCCACTGCCCCTGGGAGGAAAGCCACTGGGCTGGAAGGGCTCAAGCCCTCAGGATGTTCTCAGGTCTGGCAAGAGCCAGAGCAAACCCATGGGGTGGCTTCAGCAGCAGAGCAAGGGCCATGGAAGGCAAATGGGGAATGCTGCCCAGCTTTGGTGTGGGCTGCCCTAAAGCCAGTGGCTCTGACAACCACAGCAGAGGCAAAAGTAACAACAAAAATTATCATTCTGCTTTGCTATGACCCAAACTGTTCATACCAGGGCTGGAGGGATGGGGAGGCAGGCTTAACCCTGCAACAGCAGCAAGAGAGGGCTGTCTTGGTGATTTTGTCATAGCTGGCAGTGAGTGACTGTGTAACTTTGATGGCTGAGGGACTGCTGGTGCTGGTGAGCAACTGAACCCCTCCAGAAGCTGCCCACAAGGGCAGTGCAGGGACATGAGAGGGGGGCACAGACCCTGTCACCTAGCTCAGTCTCATGCCTGCACTCTTGCCTTTCAGAGACAGCCCAGCACGGACAACTGCACTGAGAGTTATGGACAGGGTAGCATTGTGCTGCTTCAGCTGGTTGTCTACATCCCAGTGCTCGCTCTGGGGATCCCACTGAACGCAATTGCCTTCTGGGTCTTCTGCTGCAAACTCAAGAGGTGGACTGAGACCAAGGTGTACATGATCAACCTCATCGTGGCAGACAGTTTCCTGCTCTTCACCCTGCCTTTCCTGCTATATTTTACCAAGTACAACCATCCCATAGACCACCTGTGCTTAGCCATACAAAAAATCTATTTTATAAACATGCCTATGAGCATCTTTATCATCACCCTGATTGCGATTGATCGATACATTGCGATCAAATTCCCTCTAAAAGCACAGATTCTTCGATCCCCCCTGAAATCAGCTTCCGTCTGTGGCTGTCTTTGGATAGCACTGATAATTTATTCCATTTGGTATCCCACACATCGCAGTGACTGGGAAGACTGTTGTTTTCGGAGACAATCTCTTCAAGCTAGGTATTTCTCTTTATTCTACACTATCTGTGGGTATTTTATTCCCTTAGGGATTGTGGTTTTTTGCTCAGTACAAGTCATCAGATGTCTAAAAAAGAAGATGGCCACCAGTCCTCATGAGTCAAAACTATTCCAGAAGGCCGTGCACATTGTTTCTGTGAATTTGTGTGTGTTTGCTGTCTGTTTCTCACCGTTCCACATCTCACTGCTCTTGAGGTATGCAGTGGAAGTTGCTGGAGCTCGTTCTCTCATGCAGGGAGTTACAACCTCTATTAAGATCTCTGCATGCTTAGCAAATTGTAACTGCTGCCTGGATGTGTTTTGCTATTATTTTGCAGCCAAGGAATTTCCAGAGTTTTCATCTATGTTCCCCAAGTGTATATTTATGAGGTCCAAGATGAACCAAAGCAAGGAGTCACAGCCACCCTCGGATTAAGTGACAGCATGAAGAAGGTGCAGTGCATGGCAGGTGCTGAGTGCCACAATGCTGCTCAAGTTTTGAGGCACAGGGAATGGAACCACCTACAGTGTTTGCAATCATTGTAGGTATAGGCATATGTACAAAAAGGGGAAAACCCCTCCAAAAGGTGTTAAGCTAACTTGAACTCTGTCCTGCTGTCCTCAGTGACTTGACTCCAGCTCTGACTACTGCCTTGTATGGTTGCACCACAGCACCAGGCGCCTCCTGGTGACAGCTTGTCTTGCTTGGCTTCATGGCCCTTCACTTTCAGTGTATTCTGACTTGTAAACCTCTAAAAAATTTCCTCCTGGGACTGCAAGCTCATATTCTGCTCATGCAAACTTAGAGGCAGTTAACTTCCTTAGTGACAGCTGACGTACAGTTCCCCTACAAGTCTGTCACCAAGCAGTGACGTGTTCAGACCACAGTCTGAAACCACTGACTAGACCTTGGCCAAATAAACACGCAAAGGACTGTCCCCAGCATGGAAAGTGTCCCATTTCCAACCATTAGATCCACCTGCTTGTGGCAGTGTTAGCTCTAGCCAGGTCTGGACAGAAGATACTAGACACCATGGCATCTCCTTTGGACTTGGTTGGTTATTGTATCTTATCTAAGTTACAGCCTCAGGTGGTGTGAGCTTTCTCTTGCAAGGCAAGAAAATGGCCACTTAGAACTTGTTTCAAGGACTTTTAAACAACATGCAAAACCAATTAAAACCCAACACCTAAGATATTTTTATTTATAACTCAATTAAAGATCACTCAATGTCTGCAATGCGGGTATCCACTAACCAATTAAAAAAGATCACCCAAACCCGAGAAGAAGGAGGAAGAAGAAAGTGAAGAAGGAGTCAGACAATGCCCAAATCACTCCATATTGTCCCTTATATATATTACTATATTCTATATCCTAAAACCCCAAACCTTAAATATTTCACCCTGTGACATCACACATTTCTACACTACTACACACACACACTCCCAGCGCTAACACTCAGTTTTGGAAGCCATTCCCATGGCCTCAGGTCAAAGGCAGTACCTTCCTGAGGGTCACCACCTGTCAAAGCACAAAGCCTGATACTTTCAGCATCCAGGGTTCCAACACCTGCTTTGTGCCAATTCTTTGGCAGACAACACTGTGGAAGCTGCAGTGAGCAACTGTGCCATAAAAACAGATGAAACTACTCAGGTCGTTCAGCTGGTAATTCACATCCCAGTTTTCTTCATTGATGTGTTTGCTGGCACTGCCAGTATTGCACTGCAAGCAGAGCAAGTAGCCTGTGTGTGTGTGTGACCAGTTTAACCATTGCACACTGTGGAGCCCTCGTTCTGCATTCTAAATTCTCTTTTCAAAGACAGGAATAGATGTGGGAGACAAATAGTGCTCAGTCTTAACACCATCTATTCCTTAAGGAGACATGTGAATGCTGTCACCCCTGTACCATCAACAAATATGCTGCAATTAACTACCCTCAGAAAGCAAGAGGTTTCTTGACAGACATCTCTTACAATCCAGGCAAGTGGTGTTCAGCAAGGAAAAACACTTCTACTTCAGGAACAGCACAGGAGGCCTTCAAAAACAAATCTGAACCTAAGATTCCCTTCTGAGACCTTGCATCTCATTGCTTATAATGAAAGCCTGTTTCAAAAAGATTATTATGATTGTTTTTTATTAATTTTAAAAAGAGATGAAGATTCATATCAACCTGTTAACCTACTGTTAATCTAGAAAGCAGACAACTTGCTTGTTTTTGCAGATTCAGTCATGCTAATGTTTTCTCCCAGTTAACAAGGAGAACTTATTCAGTTTCCAGTGGGCTACAAATAGGTCATCTACTCTGAAATACAGAATAGCAATGCTTTTATACATGTGGCCTTACATATAGGTCTCATAAGTGTTCTTTTTTCTCACTGTAAAGAGGAAATTAGCTGACTTCACAATCCCTGTCATCATTAAGATTTTTTTGCTGTTTCCACTGAATGCTATGAAAAAAAATCCATACTTTTACAAGTGAAAATAAAGGTGTGTCATAGTAATATATCTATAAATAAATATTCATTTATTACCATTACACATCAGAGTCCTCTACTCAATGCTAAACGTATACTGGAGACTGGGAGAAAAGACTTTGCTACTGAGATATAAGATCTGCCTTACAGCAGGGTATTTAACAGTGAAACTCAAAGATGAGCAAGGAACTTTCTGATTATCTGAAGGTATATGTTCTACCTTGGAGAAAAATTATTATCTGGTTTATATGTCAAGTTTAGGATCAGGTTTTGGCATCCTCCTTCAGTCTGAACAAAGCCTCAGCTCCCTGAATGCTCCCAGTGAATGGAACAGATGAGTTACCAGACCCTGGGCCACAACAAACTACTGGCCACCATCCAGCACTGCAATCACAATCCAGGAGGATGGCGACACGCTTATCCCCAAATCTTTTCCATTTCCTAGCACAAGAGCCTGGGAAATGGTAGTGGGGAGCAGCCACAGCTGCCAAAGTCCATCAGCTGCCCCAAACAGCAAGGCTGAACCACTGCATTTTACCAACATTTCTGCAAGATACAACTTTCCCATCCCTTTAAAGAAAAAAAATGCCAATAATGGTTTCCACTTCAGGCTTGAGAGAGGAAAAAAAAAACCCAAAACACCAACACAAGGAAAAGCTTACAAAGTAATTCAGAATCTTGCTTTTATGTGAGTGAGTGGGTGAGTGAGTGAGTGCTTTTATGATATAGCATTTTTGGCCCTCCTATGCATGGAGGGCAGGGGCTGGCACAAGACAGTATTTTGGTGTTTGGTGGCACTTGGGCAGGCCTGAAACCTGAGTTCTTACCAGAGGTTTGAGCTCCAGCGGGCTGAAGGACACATACTGGGGAGCTGTGGGCTGGGCACAGCTTTCAGGTGTTGGAGGCATCTCTGATTTTGTTTCCTTGGCACAGCACAGCTGTTCCAGGGGTGAGCACTGCCCAGCAGCCTCCAGGGAACTCCACAAGCACTGAAGCAGTATCAGGTGGGAGGCACAGGTTTTTCTATGCCCTGCCCAGTGTGTGTACACAGATACTCAGCTGGTCCCTAGTGCTGCTGATGCCTTAGGATTTTAGCTTTTATGTTTTTCATATATTTGTAATCCTGCAATTCTTTAGTGTAGAACTCCAAACTCCACACACACTGTGAGCTGCTGCTTCCCCATTTTGGTCAGACACAACAATTCCTCTCCAGGCCTGGGAACCAAGGACACCTCACTGCCTCAGGCCCTGAGAGATGTAAAACAAAAGTGAATTGGGGAGGAGCAAACTTGGGCTAAATGACTTCATTACCTGAAGCTGTAACTGGAAGATTAACCCCCAATATGCAAACAGACCAAACTTATAAAAGTGTGAAAACCTGTAACCCATGGTCCATTTTTGGGTGCAGCCCCTGGGGAGTTTTGTCTGCCGAAAATGTACCTGCAGTTCCTTCAATAAATATAACTTCTTTTTATTCCCTTGCTTTTGTCTGGCCTCTGTTTTTAGGTAGCCTCAAAAGGCATCACTCAAAAGGCAGAATGGTGGGGAGGGCTGCAGCACAGAGAGCCCTGACAGGGTTTTCTGTCACAGGCAATTCCGTGTGGTGTTGGGGAAGGCGAAAGGGGAAACAGCCCCAACAGCCAGGGCTGGTCACTGTGTGGGGTTGCTGCACTTAGCCTCAAACTGCCATTTGACATGCTGAAAATAACCCTGACATGTTTTGCTCTCAACCCTACCCTTGACCCTTTTGGTCAAGATCTGCTGTTGCACCATCCTTGCACCATCCTTTCTTGCCGTGAGAAAGGCAGGAAGCAACCCACACGGGGCAGGGCTGGGTGCTGCAGGGCAGCCCAGAGCCCTGTGTCCCTCTCCCGTGAGGGGAGATGGTACCAGTACCCCTCCCACCTTGCCAGAGGTTCTGCCCCACTCTGACATGCCAGCAGCTGCAGCCAGCAGGACTCAGGGATGAAGGGGAGATGGAGATTTTCCCTGGCAGGGAAAGGAGGCAGGAGCCCATCAGTCTGTCTTTCAGCAGGCCATACCAGTGCTTCTTTACCTTACAGAAATATTTTGTCCCACTGGCTACTTTCATTACGAAAATCACTTTTCCAGGCATAATGTGGTGGATGCTGGTGTCAGTGCAAGGTCCTTTGGAGCTCGCTGCAGGCAGCACTGCAGCCTGTACAGGCACCAGTGCTCTGCAGTTCTGCTGGGCCCTGGAATACCCTGCCTGGGAGCTGCCAGCAGGGAAGTGAGAACACAGCACAAGTGTCACCTCCACTGCACCACGTGGTGACAGCTCTCGCAGCACTGAGGCAGGCTGAGAACTGCAGAGGCAGGGGAAATACCAAGTCACTGGTCCGTGGCAGGGGTGATAAAACCTGTGACTGCATGGCAGGAGGGGACCGTGAGCAGCTGCAGACAAGGGTGGCTGATGGGAAGACAAGGTGGAGAGAAGGATGGGGATCCTGAGGCTGTGGTGGCCAGGAATCAGGCACAGCCCCAAGAGCCTCGGCAGGAGAGATTAAGTTCTCCACAGACAGCACTTTATCATAGCTTTGCCTACTGGTAGCTGGTGATGAGTTTGCTCTGACATATCCTGGTGAACCTGCTGCTCACAGCCAGCTGCTTTGTGCCTGGTGACATGGCTTCTCCCTCTCTTGAGACCTCCCTGGGCTGATGAGAGCCTCATCTGGCAACCACAGCACCCAGCTGTGGATAGGAAGCATCGCACTGGAGAGGTGCTGTGAGCTGAGCCCCTCTAGGCACAATTTTGATTGCTCATGGTTTATACCACTAGTGATTGCCTGGACATTGACAAGAGGAGAGTGTGAGCAACACTTGAGAATGATGCAAAATTTTCTATACAGTGGTGAAACTATCACAACCCAGAAGCTGGATGACTTTGAAAACTAAAGTACCAACAAGGACCATGACATAAAAGTGTTGTTGGTTGGGTATCAATAAACTGAGCACACTAATATGTGAGTAACTACTTGTAAGCATCCACCAAGGAGCAGCCCCAAGAAAGGCAAAAGCTGCTGGAAAGTCAGAATTATATAATATATTCTGACTACACTGGCATGGAGTTATTCTCAAGGGCTGGCATGCGATGTGAAGACAGGCAATGCAGAAATACTCCGGAAGCTGCTCTAAGATGACCTGGAAAGTGGAAAGGGGAAATACATTTGCCCAAGACAGCAATTCAAAGGTGTACTAGTATCAGTTTTTAAGCCCATTGATCAACTTGTCTGAGCTTTTCTGGTAAAGAGGCTGCCATGGGAAGCCCAAGAGCAGCCCCTGGGGCACAGGCACCTGCAACCACAGAGCAGTCACAAAGCCAGCAGGTCACAGGGTCATGGTGCCACGTTTTCTCAGAATTGCTGGCTGAGAAGAACTATGGAAGACAAGAGAACTGCTATGATTCAGAGTGAAACGTTTTACAATAATCACAAAACTGCCTGCAAACCACTGCCCTCACCTCTCCAACAGCTGCAGGACTGTTGGGGCTGTTCTGTCCCAGGGCTCAGGAGTGTGACAACAGAAGCTACTCCTGCTCCAATCCCAGCAGGGGTGGCACTCTGGAAGGCAGAGAGAAGACCTCAGGACCTTCCAGGGCAATGGGTCCTCTTCAAGCACAGTCTATTGGGCGAGGAGGGTCAACAGGCACTGCCCAGTGAGACATCAGGCAATGGAAGGTAAAGCAAAGGAAAAACCCACTGCCAGAGGAACTGCTGCAGGGATGCATGTCAGACAAGCCTTTCACCTCCCTGCAGGACTATTGCAGGCTCCTCAGTCAGCAGGAGGTGGTACAAGCCACACCAATGGTGATGACAGAGGAAGCTCTGCCCTGTGTCAGGAGGAGTGCGGGTGCTTTCTCGGCCGGCGTTACTGCTCTCACAGCCACCAGAAATTGGTTATCAGAGGACACCTCGCTGGTCATGTGCAAGCAGCACTGCTCGTGGTGCCTGCACAGCGCTCCACGGCTGGGCTGGAGGAAATCACTCCAAGGACAGCAAGAGGACAGGTAATTTCTCCTGGCTATTTACTGATGCTGTTATTTGACTTCTGCAAGGCATCGCCTTTCCCCAGCTGTGGTGGGACCCCAGAATAGGGATGGAGAAAGAGAGGGCTGGAGCCAATGTATTTTCAAAGGTTCATTTTGATACTGACCACATCTGACACATTTTGGGATGCTTAAGGGCTGTCTCAGCCTTTGCTAGATATTTTCTAGGTCTCCCTGTTATGATCTTCCCTTATATCTTATGGGTTCATAATGCATTTCTCATGTCCAGAGGACAGAGCTGCTGCAGGTATCTGCTGTACCACATTCCCTCACCTCTTCAGAAGTCTTCTGGCATGATTCCTCTGCTGCATGATTTTCAAAACTGACCAAGACCCACAGATGCACATAAATGCTGCAGCACTGCCTTATGGTTTGCTCTCTGTGGATACTTTTGAGATCCATGAACATGGAGCCACATTCCCCCACTGAGCCACATTCCCCTTGCAGGGAAACCCAAAGGCATGTCAGACATCTTGGGTCTTTTCTGTCCATGAACAGTTGCACCTGGAACATGCTTCTGCATTAACTCCTCCAAAGCTGGAGGGCAAACATTAACTTTGCCCTTAGATCCAAGGCAATAAAACCACCCACTAGACCAAACATAGCTCACCTCTTCCACATGGATGATGGTCACATTCCTGCCATGGCACCGGTGAGTTTCTTTTGTCTTGGAATTGTGGCAGTTTGCTGTAATACTTCTGAGATAAAGCCCAGCTTTGACAATCCTTGAAAGGTACAACCCAGTACCCTGATTCTCAGTGCAGCCCTCTGAGTAGAGAATTTGATGGCAGCTGAAACTAGTGAGAGATATACTAATAGGAGATACAGTAATAATTGCTCTATCACTAATGAGAAGTGATGCAGAGACATCTCAGGACCAGGGGAAAAGAGAGCTGTCCTTCCTCTGCACATTTGGAGCGTTTTAAGCTGTGAAGACACCAGCTGGCTTCCACTAAGCCCTGCCTTAAGGGAAGGGATAAGAGCTGGGTTTAGGCATCCTCTACCTATTATCTAATGTTTGCAATGGCTCACATAGCTGCTTGCTGCAAGATATCTGCTGCTGCCTGATACAAATCTGAGCCAAAATTGGGGCCCAAGCCCTTTTCCCTGCCACCCTCCAGGAGCAGTCTTCCCCGCACACGACCCAGGGAGAATCTAAGTTTTTCTCTCTCTCGCAACTGATCAGGCTTGTGTCCCTGTCCCTTTTCTTCCCACTGGGTACCCTGCATCAGGTTTTCATGGCTGGTAAAGCCCTGAGCCCTCTCAATTAGAATTTATCACTGATTCAGTCCATAACCTCCCTTGTAAAAGGCTTAATTCGCTTTTGCAGGAACTGTACATTTTGATAGTCCCAAAATGAACACTAGCAGCTGCAATATCACAGCCTACGAAATATTTTCATTTGTCCAGCTGTGTGTTTACATCCCAGTTTTAGTTTTGGGCATCGTGCTGAATGTGTTGGCGCTGTGGGTGTTCTGTTGCAAACTCGGCCAATGGACAGAAACCAGAGTATACATGGTCAACCTGGCAGTGGCTGACTGCTTGCTGCTCTTCACCTTGCCGTTTAAAACTCTGTCCCAGTTCCAGCACCTGAAGGTAGATGGGTGGTGCCTAGTTCTGGAAGGTGGCTATTTCATAAACCGCTTTATGAGCATTGGTATCATCACCATCATCGCCGCTGATAGGTACCTTGCAATCAAGTACCCTTTGAGATCCAAGGCACTGAGGTCGCCGCTGAAGGCAGCTTTTGCCTCTGGATTCCTTTGGATAGTCATCATCTGTGAGACTTCCCTCATTAAAAGCTTTGAGGACCGAAGAGAAGATGATTTTTGCTTTGAAAAATCTTCCGCGACACCCTCGGTGATCACGCTGTGTGCCGTAATTACCGGGTTTTTCATACCAGTGCTCATCTTGAGTTATTGCTCCATACAAACCATTGCAGAGCTCAGGAGAAAGAAGAATGAAACCTGTCACAATGAAAGGCTAACCAGGAAAGCTGTCTACATTGTGTCTGCAAACATGGCTGTGTTCATCATATGCTTTTTACCTCTTTACCTCGGGCATCTCCTCCGCTTCATCATGGACTCCATCAGCTCCGACTGCGCGGCAATACAGAGCATTAATGACTTCGTGCACTTCGCCTCCATCCTCGCCAACACCAACTGCTGCCTGGATGCCATTTGTTACTACTTTGTCAACAAGGAATTTAAGGAAGCATCTTCCAGTGCTTCCATTGGAAGCAAAGTCCAGTTTGGATTTTCCAAGCTAGCAAAGCCCAAATCTGAGGGCAGTGAAGAAGCTGAAATTCAGCTCCAAAACATAACACATTAACACAAAACACATACAGCACACATTTTATATTTGCTGTGTTCCACTGGGACTCACCGGCAAGGTTTCCCACTTGCTTTTTATAAGTAGTGGTACGGAGACATGCTGCTAATTGAAAACATTCAGATACATGATTCAGCTCTGAATCAGACAACCACAGCAGCCCAGATCCTGATCTAATGGTCTAGATTGCTGATGACAATTCTCTGCCTTAACACAAATTTGCATAAAATGATCGATTTCCCCTGCCAAAAATCCCCTGTCTTTGATTTTCCCACGAAACCCAAAAGAAGCACAGGCAGTAGTAAAGGATTGGGGTTTGTCTCTCATCCCCACCTTGGGTCAGTGTTTGTGCAGCTATGACAAAGAAATAGGCTATTCCAAATACCAACAAATTAAAAAAAAATCAGAATGAAACTATGCAAAGAAAGAAAGGATGGCATTTCTGTAAGTCACAAACATACTGGGTTTTAGTTGCTAATAATGTACAATCCCATAACAGGCATATTTAGCTTGCTTTAAAGAACTTTACAGCAATGTAACAGCTACAAAATGGTGATCATTACAATGCAAGATCAGAAGAAATTGCAATTGCTTGTACTGGGAAAAAATGTTTACTGCGAAAAAGATCAAAAATGTTTGAGTCAAATGGCATTAAAATTCAATATATGAGTTGGTGCAGGGTTGTGGGAATGAGGATTTCGTATTGGGACTCTATTCAACCTTATAATGTAAAGGATTGTCTAAAGAAAGTGGTATCAAAGCTGTTCCAAAGAAAGCAACCTAAATAAAGTCATGTCACTAGCATGGAATTCAGTTTCTTAATGAGTTAAATGGAAAAGATGGGAGATGGGGTGGTAGAATGTTGCTATTATATTAGGGACAGCTGAAATAATGACACACGACTCTTTAGCTTTTCAGCAAGTGAGAGCGAGATTTACTTTTCCAAATCCTCTTTTATAGACAGTTCCACAAAGGTAAAGTTCTATTGGTTAACAAACCAATACAAAACCATCATTGGACACTTAGGAACAACACTCCTTGACCATTTTCTTGCCAGTAAAAAGCAGGAGACAAACAACACCTGCAAGGACTATTTTTCCTTCTCCAAGGACTATTTGAATTCCTCACAGGAGATTTTCTCAGGCCTATGTGAGAAAGTTATGTGTCTTCGTTTCACACAGGCACCGTGCTGCTGCCTGACTCCTCATGTTCAGCATCCACAGCAGGGGACCTGCTGTGCTGTTTATCCAGGAGGGACAGCTCCCTGTTGTCCAGGCCAGGGGCACTAGGCATGAGCTCCAGGTGGGTCCGGGATTTTCTAAGGCAGAGCAGAGCGTCTCACCCCGAGATGATTTTACCACAAACACCTAAGTAGATGAAATCACAACTAAGTAGGTGAAATCACTCAGCAGCTTCAGGCCACACGTTCTGAGCTGGGCTGTACTACACACACACCTCCACTCACACCTCCCTGCCCAGGCTGGGCTGTGGTAAAGCACCCCACACCCTAGCAGGTGTGTCTCCATATAGGGAGGGGTTTAAGGCTCATCCCAAAACCTTTTAAGGTAAGAACACTAGAAGTTTCCTTGCTCCCCTGACAGTAATTGGCTCAGTGCCAAGACAAAAATGCTGATATGTCTGTTTACTTGTTCCTCAGAAAAGTAACTATTCTCTGTTGGGCTGTTCACAAAACACCCACCCAAATAATTCAATATTTAAAGAAGAGCACGAGGCTTCTCACTGCATTGTGAGGTGTTGTAGCAAGTGTGTGGGACCTGTCCCTACACTGTGTTCAGCTTTGTTCTTTGTTTTTTGTATTATTTTCTTCTTTTATTAAAACCTTTTTGCCTTTTCAAGACAAACTCAACCATGCCGTCTCGCTATTGATTTAAGCCATCTTCTGTGAGGTGCTGGACACCCTCAGAGGTATTGAGAAATTCAATAGTGGGCTGCTGTATTTGTTTTGGTTTAGGGCAAATTTCAGAGGAAACTTCCAAAGGGGTTTTTCTAGAAAGCAGATTTAAGTGGCTCTTTTCCCAATTGTTTCGGGAAAAGATTTCTTTGGAGAAAAGTGGAAAAACACCTGTTTATTTAACAAGCAAAGTATTCACAAGTATGAAAATAATAATATTAGACAATAAAAGTTCTTGCTGTTTTGAAGATATGGCAAATTCAGAAAGTCCTTTCGTAGTGGGGTGTAGCTCGGCTAGCTTAGTCTTTTATCACTTTCTTTTGAGTTGGAAAATGCCACATCCCGGGCCCCAGTGGCCCACATGTGTGAGCTCCTGGTGGCTTTTTGGGTTTTCAGTCCAGAGCAAGGCTGATCAGTTTCAAGAAAAAAAGTCACAGCCTGGGGAATTTCTCTGCTTCAGTTAGCTAACAAAAACTAACTAAAAAGCAAAGGAGAGTTCTTTCTTGCTATCTCTGCTGCAAACAACACAGTCCATGAGACAGAATGCCAGGGAATGCAGTTTCTGAAAACAAACTGCATGCTTTTTAAATTCCACTTCACTTTTGGAACCAGCCTTAAAGTGCAGAACTTAATATCCAGCATAAATAGAACAGATGATTGAGGATACAAGCATCATGCAGCCACTCTAGGACAGCAGCACCTGCACGTGCTGGGCCCAACCCTGCTGAGACAAAAACGTCCTTGCAGGTCCCACACCCAGCCCTGCCTTTGTGTCTCCTCCTTTCAAGGCAATGCCAAAAGGAGGAACCCCTGCTGCAGACAATGGTTGAGCAGAGCCCTCCATCCACCTGGGCAGTGGCTGTTCTCCTGCACAGGACAACAGCAAAACCTTGCCAGCTTCCCCAGAGGATGCTTGCCAGAGATTCAGATAGAAATAGGGATATCTGCTCTGTAATCACCAAAATTTGAAACCAGGATCTTTCCTTTACTTACTACACAATGGGGAGGGACAGGAGGAGAGGCTCTGGCTGCAAAGACCTCTTAAGGAGGCTGGTTTATCTCCCCCTTTCTACACTTGCATTTTCTTTGAAAGCAGTGAGGAAGGTTGCTGTGCATGCAGAGATGGATCATCTGCTGCTGACCCAGCCGAAGGGTCACTCCCTGCTTCCCCAGCCCCGCTGCTGATGGCCCTCCTGCATCCTGAATAACATCTGCACCTCTGTGATCTGATGGATCATTCCCCAGTAAAGCTCAATAGAACTTTAACATTCTCTCCCCAGTACAGGATTTGTGGGGTGAGAGCACGTTGATTTGAGAGATTACCTGACTGCCAGTGTGTTTTTTCTACACCTCCGGTCTCACCAGCATGGATGCGAGCTCTTCAGAGGCAAAAGCTCTGCAAAAACCAAACTGCTGTTTAAGATGGGCAAGAAAAAAACCACTTCTACTCCACTAACCACTAATAAAAGGGTGGGGGAGATACAAAGCAGCCAGTAAACAAAGCATTTCCGAGCACGCTCTGCTAACCCCCCTAACTTCCAGTACCGCCTCTTCCTCCAGCAGCCATTCGCCCAGAGACACACCATGAACACCTGGCCTGAAACAGCCAAACTTCCTCCCCACAGAAACCTCACAGCAGAGCCCCTGAAAGTTCTGCCCTTCACCATTCAGGCAGGGCGGTCAGGGATTCAAGCATGCTGGGACTGAAATTTGCGGCACAAGAAACCCATTCAAGTTCCCCAGCTAGAAAACTGGTTTTTACTGTTCTGTTTATTCACTGTCTTTTGCTTTTCCCATCTAGAGCTGATTTAGTAGAAAGAGCATCCACTAAATTCAGGATCCACCTAGCTAAGCTCTGCCATCCATATAGAGAAGGGGTAAGAGAAGAATTAAGCAGTGAGGAGGCAGTGGTGATATACAGGTATTTCTGGTGGGCTCAGCAAGCTCTGGGGGACAAGGAGGATCCAAACACTTGCCAACAAGATACTGATTCTTCCACCACTGCCTGGAAGGCAGACCATAACTATCCAGGCAGTGCAGGCCTTGCCTGGCTTGCTTTTATGTTGCTGCAAAAACCTCTCACCACATCCGCCAGCTTTCGATTATGTGCATTTTAACCTTCACAGCATAGGATGAACTCTGCCTTTCAGATTTCCCAGATTTCTCTGGAGCCAAGTCTGAACAACACCAGTATTGTGCTTGCCAGGTGAGGAGGGCTGGAACAGATGTGAGAAGGGCAGGAACCTCCACCACTCAGACTGGCTGAACAGGCATCTCCCAACCTGCACGAATTCATCCGGCCCTGGTCAGGCCATGCCGCCCTCCCAGCAGCTGCACGACCCAGGCAGCACAAACATCTTGCACTGGCAGCTCTTACATTATCATAGTTCTGCGATTCTGTGAATTGATGTCACAGCTGGATGCAGCCAGTGTCAAAAACACCGAATGTTACAAAACCAGATGGAAGTAGGGCAGCTGCAGCACAGGAGGTGGCTACACAGGCAGGACACACACACAGAGTGCAGGTACACATCCAAAACCTCCCTCTGACTTTCATGCTGGTGCTCACAAAGGTCTGGTAACATCTCACACCAGATTTCTTGCTCGGGGCTTTCCATTTGCTTCTGTTGTCACATTTTAACAACGAACCCTGCTGCCAGCCAGGCGGCTGACTGAAAAATGAGAGTTCAGCAGAATGTCAGATGTGGGGGGAAAGTGTGAAAGCTGTTACCAAAAAGCTGTGACATACTTCAAAAACATTTTTATCGAAGACAGAAAAAGAGAATGCTGCTGGGGGAAGTGAAAATTGGGGTGGATCATTATCATTAGCTTGAAGTAGAAGCAATCTCTCAGTTTCTAAATCAAGGCTCAGAGACATCACCAGGTCATTCTAAGGGGATGAGCTGTCAGTCTAAGAGGATGGGCAGTGTCTGCACCAGCCAGGAACAGTGTCTGACACCACGCACCCCTCATTCCTCAACATGCTAAAAAGCTGCAGTATCTGCAACCCCGTCCATCAGAAACTCTAGGAGAGGTCTGGCAGCGGTCTGCCAGCAGCTTTGTTTTACTAACTTCAAAATTCCATTTCTGCCTGCTAGCATTTTTCTACCAAGGTGAGCACTCTCTAATTCTACCTTTCTGGCCCTTGTCTCTCCAGTCAGGCTCCCTGCTTTGGTTCGGTAAAAATCTGCCACACATATTTCAGGCCTGACTTCCATCAGCCTCAAAACTGCAAGAGCAATTCTGTAAGTCTTCAGCCCCTGGTGGGTACCACAGCCCACAGTTAAACCCTTGCTCTATGTTGCTGTATCAGACAGACTCCAGAAGCACCACATTTCCCCCAAAAGTCACATTTGCACTGCCTGGGAACCAAAGGACCAGCTGTTCTCAGTGCCACAGCAGAGACTCTGCAGCATGTCCCCACCACACCATCCTGCATGCCCCACAGGGCTCACACAGCTCCTCTGCATTGCTGGACCTATTTCATGCATTTATACTTCTTCACCTTGCATTTATCCTTCTGCCTGTCACAAAGGGTATTTATGACCAGTTTTTTCCTGAGAAGATCCCTTGGTGGCAGAAGGAAAGGAGCTGCCTGATCTGATCTGGTTCTGTGGCAGAGAGGCAGCAATGGGCATTTTCTCACCAGCCAGTTCGGGCAGAAAGCCAGGAGTGATCTTGGGGCAGGAAGAGATTCTTGTTTAAGCTGTAATTTAACAGTAACATCTTTTACTGCTGCTCACTTCCTTTCCTGGCTAATTATTCTGCTAGGTGGAAGAATGCAGCCGATACCACAATACCTTTCTAAGGCCCACTGACAACGGAGTTACCGCTAAGGAAGGATTCTCCGTGCTCGCTCTGGTTTTACCCGAGCGATAAAGAGTGAGACACCTCCTTCAGGCAACGGGGCGCTCCGAGCTCTTCGGTTCAGCAGCTTAGAAACCTTTCTTCAGCGCAGGCAGAGGACAGGCAATAAGGAGGGGAGATCTGCTGTCTCAGGTCTAAGGCTTTTTATTATCTGAATCGCAGCGACAAACAGACGAAAAAACAGCGGGTATGACGAACTATATACTCCAGGTGCTCTGTACGCGCGGTCACTTCCGGCCAATCGCGTGAACGCGAGAATAGGTAAACAGAAACTTTGGGACTAATGAAAAGTCAAAAAAACGGAAAATACATTTTACAGACGAGTGAAATTTGGTTTGGGGAGAGATTGGCTTAGAACTTCCAAGAAAATTAGGCTGTCTGGATGACTGACAGCAGCAGTTTTTGAGGCAGAAACCCAGACCGCGACTAAACAATGGACGCCGTAACCTCAGAAACTTAAAACTTGAACAAACTGCAGCTTGAACAGACTGCAACACTGAATAACCATGGAGAATCAAGTCCTCTATTTTACTGCTCCGAGGCTGCTCCCTGTCACCTGGACACTGCCCATGGCAGGCTGGAGTGCCCCGGGGGCTGCCAGGCCCGGCGGCCAGAGCAGGCTCTGCCGCTGCGGTGACAGCGTTTCATCGCGAATCGCGGTTATATCCGCAGTGCTTGCGTGATTTGACAGAGGGAGTGGATTTAGCTTTGGTTTTGTTTTGAAAGAAACAGAATTTTGAAACAGGTGAAAGGTGAGGTAACTTGGGCAATAATAAAAGATAAGTGCCTTTAATAACATGACTGGAGTTCTTTCTTTTGCCCTTTGGTTGGACTCAAATGGTGAGTTTTGCCCCTTTGGGAAGAGCAGATGATGTTTTCAGTAGGCAGAGAGCAGCAAGGGATGATCTCACGTCCTGACTCCTGGGGGGACGGATGGTCTGCAGTGGTCCCAGCTCAAATACAACAACAAATACAATACAACTGCTCCAGATACACACATTTGGGGTTTGGTGGGTGTTTTCATTTGTTTTTTAAGATTGTTCTGTTCTCACTTCTCACATCAGGGACCTCAGATCTATTTCAGTCACAGCAGGAAATTTTCTACAGAGACACAGCCTTTACCAACTCCCTTCCTAGGCAAAGCACAGTGTAGGAAATGGAAGCCCTGCAATGAGCTCCCGTGTTTTCAGATGCTCAGTTCCTGCTGGGCTGCCCAAGGAAAGACCACCTGGACACCCACTGCCTTCTCCCAGTGAAAGGGTACTGGGTCCCACCACCTGGGACAGGGATCCTAACCTGTCAGCAGTCCCCACTGGTAAAAAAAAAAAAAAAAAAAAAAAAAAAAAAAAAAAAAAAATAAGGAGAGAGAGAGAGAGAAAGGCCTCCCACAAAGATGTAGGCACAGCAGGAAAAGCACTCTGTTTTGAAATGGTAAAGGTTTCCCAGAGTTTGCATTTAAAGACTCACCCCAGTTTTGGACTGCGCTGCTGGTGACAATTTATCTATATAGTCTGCTTCTATATGAAGCAGATTTTAAGTGAAAACATTGAAACCAGTTATGAAATCCAACCCATCTCTGGTTGCTTTAGGGGTTTTTTTAATCAATTCACATGGGCTTTTGTTTGCCAATAAATGCCAGGCTAACGTATTTTCACTGGTGTATTTCAACATTTTCCTCTTCCTCATAAACACACACCCTCACTTCTCCCTTTACCTTCCCTTGAAACATTACCCTATTTAACATTTTAATATCTTTATCTTCCTTGTTAAAGTGATGCAAGGAGGACTTGACCTTCTGCTTTCACTTGGGGCTGTGTTAGCCAGAGGCTGGGGAGTGTGAGTCACTTTTGCACCAAGGTTCTTCAGTTTCCAGCTGCACAAAGGCACAGCACATCAGATGGTGCACCCACAGAAGAAAGAAATCACAAAAGCTGATTTTTGTGCAGTTCAAACTTGCCCTCTAGTGCTGACTCAGGCCCTGACAGTGCAAAGGTTTCAGCTGGTGTCACAGGAGGGACACAGGGGGGACACAGCTCCCTGGTGCAGCACACACGCTTTGTCCCTTGCTTTTGGCTCTCATGGCGCTGGTCTACACGGGCTGTCCCAAGCACAGGCACTGGTCTGGCCTCTCCCCCTGCATGGCTCATTCCTGGATCTGCACTGCAGCCACCCCACAAACCTCTCCTCCATTTAAGGATGCATAGGGAAGCTCTGGTAGTCTTTCAGGCTCATCCCTGATGCAATAAATGCCCTCCCTTGGCTCCAGGCGTGCATTTACCTCCCCTTCCTCCTCTAGACTGTGGCATGGGAATCACCCAACCCAGCACTGGCCACTTTTCATGCCCAGCCAGTCCCAGGATCCTGCTGCAACTGGTAACTTTGCCTTACGTTGCTGTGACAGAGGAGAGAAATGGGAGTACAAGGTCCAAACGAAAATCAAGCTTTAGAAATTGCTGTTTCAGTGAAGACACTTTCTAGAGAGCAAACTGTGCACCACTTTTGTCTTTCAGAGACTTTCCTTCCTCAGGTTGTTCTGTTTCATCAGAATGGGGTGCTTGCCTGGGTCACCCAATGTCACCACAGCATTGTCTGCAAACAGTCCCACGGGACCCAGCTGCTCAGCAAAACCACACGGCCTCCTCTGCTCCCAGCTGCAGAAACAGCAGCTTCCCCTCCCCTGGGAAAAGCTGGACATGACCAGGATGAGGAAATGAAAGAGGACAGGCAAGCGTGGAGGAGGAAGGGAGGTTCCCGTGTCTGCGGGGCAAGTTTATTTCAGTAGTCCTGTGATATTCCCAACCCAGCCTGAAGACACCCAGTGCAGCTCCCAGTGAGGCAGCATGTGCACCACAAGAATTTCCATAAATGCCAGTGAAAGAAAGGGAAAGAAAACAAAAACTAACCCCCAAAAAACTCACCCAGGAAACAAAAGCCAAACCAACACACAAACCCAAAAAAATCTCACCAGCAACAAAACCAGTCTATCTACTGGCTATAGAAAAGCTTGACAAATTCTTGGGTGTGCAAAGATATGGCCACGAAACAGGGAAAAAAGACGTTCCTTAAAAAACTACTGCTATTTCCATCAGCCATTTGGACTTGCCCTTTCCAACTCTGGGGGATCTTTTTTTTCCTTTTTTACCATTATCATCATCCTCTTTAAATGATCCCAGAAGCAGCTCAGCCTTCGGAGCACTCAGAGGCAGATTTGGGTGGTCAGAACTGGTTGCTGCTATTGAGTTATCCTGACCTGTGCTAAGCATCCTGCTCCAGCATGGATCAGTCATCCAAGCCCAGGGCATTTTTGCTTATTGTTATCAACTACAGCAAAATTTATCTGATAGAAAGCCAAAAAACTACTAAAAGCTAGCAAGAAAACAAACAAAAGCTCAAAAAATCTTTTCTGCAAGAAGCGCACAACTTTTATCTGTCTCTTTGGCACTGTCTCACGCTCCTTTCCCTTTCCTTTTTTAAGAACAACCATTCCTAACCTAAGGCCAAGATGAAATGGTCAGAATGTGTTTGTTACAAAGAGGGCAAACAAATTCTGGGATCTTCCAGGCTGCTCTGTGTACCTCCAGCCCCAGCTGTCACATTGGAGGTGTGAGCATGCTGACACCCTGAATCTGCCAAGGCAGGAGTGAAACCACAACAGGAGGACATCCATCTTCACCGGTGAGCTTGAGCTGTGCAAGCCCCTTTCTTCCTGCAAAGGTTTTGCTGCCTGTGCACCAGATGCTCCCGATGCTGCAGACTGTGGCACTGCTGTGAGGCATAAGCAGTGCTGTGAGGATAAGCAGCAGCAAACATCATAAACACCTGGCAAACAGCAGCATTTGGGCATGCAGGGTAAAAACACACTTTCTCTTCTCAACAGGGTGAATTCACAGATAAAGGCAGGAGGTGCCAGAGCTCTTCCTCAGACCTGTGCTCACCCTCTTGTCATTAAAGATGTTTCTAAGCAATGCTGATACAGGTGGTTAGGGCCTTGGTTCATGAAAATGCACTGTTTTCTCCAAAGCATTTACAGGTTATTGTGGTGCAAACTCGCCCACCTTCCCAGTGACAGCAAAGACCAGTCTAACCTCTCCCGGTGCAGGGCCAGGGGGGTTTCACAAGACATTAATCACCCTCTGCTCAAGCGGGCACTGGGAATTCAGAGTGCCATAGTGCTCAGTGAAGTGCCTTCGCAGTCACAGCCTGACAAAACAGCCCTCAGCTGAAGAGAAGCAAAGCAATGAGAGAGGGAGGTGAGTGGCTAATAAACAGCAGTCCTGCTCCTCATATGGAGCAGTGACTATTCCAAGGCTGTCCCTCCAATCCATCTGCATGGGAGTGAAACACCCAGCAGGGCGAAGTCCCCAAGGGCCAGATCCTTCTTTCTGCACCAGCATCCCCCACTAACCTATTTTATTACCAACCTCCACAGACAAATTACCAACCACCAACCTGCAAAATGCAGGAGGAACCACCTTTCAACCTTCTACAGCTGACCTTTTGCTTCTCTACCTTGTGCCAGAGTAGTCTGCCTCTGACCAACAAAGCCTATGCCACTAAATGGTTTGTTTCCAGCACATGTGGCTCAATAAATGATACAGGTGAGGCATTCAGGCTCTTAAGACAATCCTGATTTATGGCACAAGAATTAAGGAAATCCATCCTGGAAAGAGCTGGCTAGCCAGCAGTCATTCAGGGCCTCTCTCGAGAGGCTGTGTCCACTGAAATTCAAAAGTTGTCTTCTCTGGCTGATATTTTAGTAACAAAAACTTCTGTCCTTTAAGATTCTTTTTGAAATCTTGTCTTTTCTTTGGGTTTTTTTTTGTTTTGTTTTGTTTTAAAGTTTGCACTGATTATGAGCCCGTTTCCACCACTAGCTGTAGTTCATTCGAGAGGTTTTAATCTCTTTGAGGTTTTTCACTTTCCTGCAAATTGCTTTTTTGAGCCCTTTTATGTTATGTGGCTTTTCCCTACAGGCTATTTACAGGAATACACCTGTGCTAAAGGGAAGAGAACTTTCCAGCATTTCAAATAAATGTCTGGCACTCAGTTTGAAGTGCTAAGCTAGAAGATTATCAATGTAAGTGGTATGATTATATGCAAATGAAGTGCAGTTTTTATTTCCTCTCTTGTCAAACATGTGTGAAGGCACTGGGCCATGCCAGGCAGCCAGAACAAAGCCAGCCATATTCACTCAGCTAGACTAACATTACATAGCAGAAGGAATTAAGGATCTCTCCCCCATTAGGCTCCAACACCATCACCTCTCTGCAGGCAAAGGAGGATGAATTCCACTCTCAGAGACACAAGCCAGAGTGGCTTTTTTCCCCCTGGGGAGCAAGCTGGGCTTGCCACAACACGACACAAAAGAACTTCATGAGGGCACGGTGATGAGCAAAGCTGAAGAGGCTCAAGTTTATTAACAAAACTCAATTTTATACATTTCCAAAGGTGCCTGTGGATTGGAGGATGAAAGCCCGCCTCCAAAATCACATTGGTCAAGACAACTGTCAATCGACTTTCTCCTCCTACCTAAAAATATGTAAACAACAAAGGACAGTTAAGAAAACAAAGCTATTGCTTATAGTAAAAGTGTGGGAAAGTAGAAATTCTGACTCTAATATGAAAGACAAATTAGAAGGCTTAGAAAAATCCTCAAAACCAGGGTGACACTGGGCTGGCAGCAAATTCAGCATCCCCACCTTCTGCAGCATCCAAGACCCTGAGATCAGGATGAGCTGGTTATGTTTTAAGTATTAATCATATGCTGATAGCAAGGGCAGATAATCTGCATGCGTAGGGGAAACAAGCTACAACTCATTGAATTTACCCCCATTACTGTTCTCTTCAGATGCCAGGTTCAAGGACGGCCAGTTCTCTTTGAGGCAAAGACCACTTCTGCAGTAGAATAAATAAGGAAGTTTGCTCAGTTCCCTTTTCCAAAGGAGGACAGACAAAGCCAAGTCTTCACAAGGGGACATTTTCTTCAACAGCATAAAACCAAGTTCTCGCTTGGAGAGGTTCTGAAGGCTGGCTAATTTACTGAAATAAAAAGTGTTCAGCCAGGACAGATTAGGCGAGATGAGAACAAAATGAAGCTCATAAATTAACCCACATGTGCAATGTAACAAGTGTTACTAAGTCATTATGATATCAGTGTTTACACAAGTACGTATGCAAGTATTTTTTCATATATACGCATGGGGAGAGAGGGCACCACACCAAGGAAAAGTCAAGTTCCACTCTGATGCCTCTTGTCCAACTCATGTGATATCTTTTCTTTGGTCTTAAAATTAAGAGCCAGACACAGTGAAGGGATAAAGTGTTTTCATCTGGGTATTTAATAAGGATCCTTATGGTGCAACACTTTGCCAAGGTGGAGCACGCTGAAACGCACTCGCTTGATAGATCATGTATGCAATTTTACAGACCTTACAAGTTAGTATATCTAACAAAGATACCTTAATGAGAGGCTTGAATAAATACTGTGGTATTCCTCCATCCCAAAGTATTCTTCCCTGGATGGGCCTAATTCTAGTTTACAGGATGTATTTTAGGAGGGACCTTGGTTTCCCAAGATAGCATAGGGCTTTCCAGCCTCCAACTGCAAGGCCTATAGGCTGTTTGGTAGGACTATAGAATACCAGGACTATGGTAAGTTATCAGACTTTAGGAATTACAAGCATGCATGCTAGAGAGCACTGAGAATACATAAAAGGTATATTAAAAAAAAGGTAAAAAATCTTCATGGCATCACATGGACATGAAGTACCCAAAGATGGCAGTGTCGAGCAGCAGTTCCCCCGCCAGCACTGGCACCACTCAAAACTGAGATGCTGAAGTAGATGGAGAGATCCCTGCCAGCATTTTCTTGAACTATTTTCCCCTCTTTCACACTCACGGCATCTCCATGACAAATCACTTAATAGTTAAATTGGGACTTTGGTGGGACCTGTCTGGACACTTGGGACAGCAGCAATGTTGACAGCAGTTCTCATGCCCTCAGATCTCAGTGCCAGGGGACACAGGCTGGGGACATCAAGAAGCACACCCTAGCAGTACACTTGGGTGGTGATGGAGGAGTGCCAGTGTCTGCAGAAACCACAAGGAAAACCAAGCCAGGCAAAGAGGAGAGCTGTGGATGTGGTGACTGCCATGGCCCAGGTGAGACAAAACCAGCCTGAGAAAAAACCCTCAGCTGGCAGCTCAGACAGCCTCGTCCCTGGGACAGGAATCCTTTTGGCCATGCTGTGAGGGACCAGAACTGGTCCCATTTCTCTGCAGTCCTTTGAGACCTGCTTGGAGGGGCACGTTATTGGTGCGCTGCTCTTAAAGCAACGAAATGTGTCTTGGCAGCACATGAGCTAAAATGGGAAAGGCCCTGAGTGCAAAGATGACATGCATTAATGAAACAGGGCACATCTCAGGTCTGGAAAATGTTTCTTTTAAGCCAATCCATAATCTTCATTTGACAATTATCCAGTGTAGTTACAGGCTTGAGTGAGTAGGACTTTCTTTTCAGAAAAGCCAGTCCCTACACTGAGTTGTAGGGGTGGATGAGGAAAAGGTGAAGGAAATGAAAAAAAATGTACTTTCCACACCAGTCAGCTCCTTTTCAAAGCAAGCCGTTCAACAGAACTAAGTCTTTCAGAAAGTTGTAGTATCAAGAATGCATAAACTTTGCAGATGAGGCAGCTCCCACCCCTGGTGCCAGGCTGTCTGGGGAAAGTACAGAAATGACTGTGCAAGGCACAACTGTGCCCTGCAGCTGCTGCTCCTTTCCTGCACTGGCACTGTGCCAGCCTGCAGTGATGGCTGCTCACTTGTACTGATGGTCAGTGCTCAGCTAATACATGGTGGAATGAAAATGCAAAGGAAGTAATTTTAATTTTGTGTTTTGTTACCTAGTGTACTGCAAAGGCTGAGAAGAAAATGCTTTCTTGTGGGAAAAAATGTAGATAACACCATTTATCAGAGTTTATATGGTGAAGATGGGCAAGCATTTACACAACTTTGATCTGATTACTGCCTGTGTCAGGAAAAATAACAGTGTGCAATAACCACACACTGGCACTGGAGCAGTGAGGCAGAGCAGATTAATGTCCTATTTAACTGCTCCCACAGAAGCCTGAGTGCTGAGGAGGCCTGCCAGGAGCTGTGGGGGCTTCTGCACAGGTGCTGGGTCTGTATCCATTAGTTCCTTCTACTGGTTCACTGTGAAATTAGCTGGCAGTTTCATTCTAAGCTTGGGTTTGTGCAGATCTCCTGTTTCCCCTGGCAGTGCCACAGCTCAGTGAGCAGGGCATCCTCACCAGCACCAGCCCAGCTCTGCTGAGCAGCCACAGAGCCCCTGAGCTGCCAGCTGGCACAGGTGCTGTGCTGGTGAACCTCAGGGGGCGAGCTGCAAAGCTCATGGGTGCAGGAAGCTCTGTGGCTATTCTTACACAGTCTCACTAAAGCTGAACTTGCAGCTTGACTGGCTGCTCCTTCCTACAAATACCCAAGGAAAATTTCTAGCCTATTGCCAAGCCCCTCAACCAGAATTGCTTTGGCCACACACAAGCTGTTCTGTCTCTACCTAGAGGAGGAATGGAGTGGCCATGAAGCACATGTCCCCACTGGCACCTGGCTGGCACTGGCCATGTCCAACGGGCATTTTTTCTTCTGGAAGACCAAACAGAACTGTGGAAAATGAAATTGTCAGCTGTGGACTGTGGGTGTCTGAAGTTATTGAGGAGATGGCACCCTGCATGCTTGGTGTTCTCATGATGAACTTCTGAGTCAGACACAGCTGAAGATACTCTGGACTTTAAAGTGACACTCCCATAATTTTGCTCACTCAACCATATTAGCTTGAGACTGGCTGCTCACCAGACTGCCCAGTTCCTTTCCTCTCATCACACAACCCTGACAAGCCTTTGTAAGATTTCTCAAATGTAGAAATAAACCTACCCTCGTAGCTGGCCAGCTCCAAAAAAACCTATACTTTTTGCTTCATCTGGGCTGTCTTTAAGTCTTTGCCTCATATTGAAGAGGCTCAGTGTTCTCTATAAAATACAGCAGTCCCCAGGTTTTCTGCTTTCAAGTTTCAAAGTCTCCTCAACTCAAAAAACCGGCTCCTTGAGAAAAACCACAACCCCTGAGCTATTCAAAGCTCCCAAATGCACAGTTGAGATTACTCGCTATTTGCCAGGCTTTGACTGTTTATAAAGATGAGGAAGAGGGTACTGAGCAACACAAAGCACTAGTGTGGAGTGGAAGGTTTCCAGATAAACAAAACACTGTACTCTAACCCAATAGTTTTTAAGCCGCCAGTGAAAATTAATTGTTCTTTTACTTACTCTTTATACAGTACATCAACAGGTAGGTGAGAGCATCACAGCTCTTGGCAGAATTTTCCTTTCCAGGGTTTTTCTGCTGCTCAGCTGGAGGTAAAGTCTCCAGGATCTCATCACTTAAAAAAAAGGCAGCAAATCTCTTTTGGGTTAGCAAGCTGTGGTAGCCTGCTCAGCACAAGGCTTGTTCATTAACTCACTATGGCCATCCAGTCTTTGAAACCTTCAAAAACACACCAAAATATCAGAAACCATTCACAGCACAGGATAAAAGAAAGACACCTTACAGTCAGGTGTCTAAGTCCATCAGCTTTCTAATTCCCCCTGCATGCAGCACTCTTCACAAAGACAAGGACAGTTTGTCACTCACCCCTATTTCTCTGCTGAGCAATGTCTTTTTCTGACTCATTTTACTCTGGATGATTAAATCTTGTTATCTGAGATGATATTTTACAGCTGTCTGGGAGAACAAATCACATATTCATTCAGAATGGCCCAGAAACACATTGGACTCCTCCACTGAATTTTGATTAATTTGCATTTGAGCATCCTAATTCTAGATCTGAGGCCCAACTCATTCCATTCTGGCCATTAAGTATAAGTAAACACATAATTTAGACATTTGTGAAAGCTGGACCTCAAAGCTGCTATGATATATTTTCCACTTAAGAAGAGCAGAAGAATTCATGATGGTGTAATGCAAATGAATGTGGTTTTACACTGTATGAATGTGTTTCCTCTGAAAGAGATTTTGATTCCTTGAAAATGGCAAATGCCTGACTTAGAAAGAGCAGCACTTATGGCACCAAGGGGACAAAAGGTAGAGAAAGTTCAGCAAACTTTAAAAAAAACAACCAACCAACCAAAAACCCCTACTCATCTTTGCCATAAACATTATGAATTTTTTGGTCATACACTTCCTCTCAGTTGGATTATGGTTCCTTCAGCCACTATTCATTTGCTAACTGGCACACAATACTGGAAAACAAATTAAGTTGTTAAGATTCCTATCTCTGGGTAGCACAAAAAATATACACCAAGTGCATTTTAGTGGTCAATTAAAAAAAAACACAACCTGAAGGCCTTCTCCTTCCCATTGAAAACCTCAGAGCCATGCAGCCACCTGTATTTCCCCAAAATACAGCATTTATCAAGCAGCAGTGCTGGGTGATAAAGGTACTGGAGCACAAAGGACTCACTGAAATAATTCCTGTAGAGCATATTAATGTACAGCACCTGAGAAACTTCAAAAGCAATCACCAGGGACAGGGGGAAATAAGCCCTAATTTCTCAGCCAGTAATGTATCTGCCAGCCTGGGACTGAGTCATCCAGTACTTGCCCTCATTAAACATGCTCTAAATGGAAATTGGCCTCATTTAAGCCAAAAAGGCCAACCTGCAAAAAGATGATTTATGTGCACACCAACAAATGACTTGCTCACCTGTGAGTGGTCAACCCACATGTATCACAAAAAAAATTGCCAGCTTAGCAAACATGCAATTGATGTATACAGAAATGCTGATTTGTTTGTTTAGGTCTGATGCATCAAGTGATACTAAGTGGGAAGTTCACAGAGCCACAAGGAATGAAGCTAGTGCTGGTAGTGAAGACAGCACAAAGGATTAAAATTAATTTTTAGGCTAAGTCGGGAGGATGCCTGTAGTGAGATTAAAGGAGCAACCCTTTTCAGCTGCAACATGGCACAGAATAACTTGTTCAAAAGTCCCTCAGAATCGTAGGATGTTTGCTTTCTGCTAATATTCAGTTGCACTCTTAGTTTTCTTTCTTGTGACTCCAGATTTATCTCAGTCTGCTGCTGAGTTGGAGGTAGACCACAATCTGACAAGACAGAAGTTGCAAAGCCCTTGAAACCTCCCAATTCCAGAATGCATTTCCCAAATGCTATGAATCATATTGCCTTCATTTCCTCTGCCACACAATTTTCTGAGGTTTACTTAAACTTTGTTTGGGGTTCTGCTTTTTTTTTTTCTTTTTCAAATCTCATTTTTAAATGAGACAGGAAGAAAATCGCGTAATTTTTCTGCTCCTACTCCTGTGGTACAAAAGCAGAAGCTACTTTTTCTCCAGAAAGATGAAATTACCTCCAAAGCCAGGTTGCAATTTGAAAGCTGTCACTTAGAGCTGGGTTTCTTCCTGTATTTTTCTGCAAAGGGTTGCAGCATGTCCACAAGTCAGGAGAGGGGCTGTCAGCAGTAGTGAGTGAGTTTCAGACTTCAGCCAGAGAGGTTCCAGAAAGCCTTGGAAGCTTATCTCAAGAGAAGTGTGTTTTGGCTGCTGTGTGACTGACGTGTAAGGCACTTGTTTGCTGCCCCATGCACCTCAGTCCTCTCACAGATAAACATTTTTTTGCCAGCTTGCAGTTATGAATCACACACCTGTACTGGCTAAAACTGGCACATAGCCCTTAAATAGTTCAACAGCTGCGTGTGTGGAAGTAGCTGTACCTCTCAGAGGGGTCTGAGTGCTTCAATACTGATCTCCAGTATGCAAATGGAGCAGAAACTGGGGGAAGAAACCCTATTTTTATTACAGCCTTCCCTACCACTTTCCACTTTCCAGCTCCTCCCCAGCTCCAGGGATAATTGGAAATTTGGAGGTAGCCACCACAAGCTGGCAAAAGCTCTCACCTACAGTGCACCAGGTGAAGGCCAGGCCAAACCCCCTGACTTCAGAGAGGAATTGCTCCCCACCCTATTTTGACTACTGACTGGAAACAGCTGAGGATTCAAATCTTCACACTTTTTCCACCTTCACTTGCCCATGTAAGTAGGCACAGAGTGTATTTTGAGACAGGAAAAAAAAAAAAAAAAAAAAAAGAGACGGAGAGAAAAAGAGAAGAAAAGAAGGATGTGGTTGGTTTTGCCACTTAGAAAACTTGTAAGGCACAGTTGGTAAGAAAATGCTTTTGTGCTCTGTAGAACAACCTGGACTGAAGCAATGCTACTGATCTACTTGCTGGGGTTCAGGTAAAGTAATTCCTATTTTAGTTATTGACTTTTATTTTTCCAATAACTTAATAGCAGCATTGATTGTAGATGCCGTTTTTAAGCTAGTTAGATGATTGTTATTTTTAAAGTTCAAACAATACGATCAAACGTAGTGTTGTTTAGCTTAGAGCAGAAAGATTGCTGCCTTTTGTGATAAATATAAATCTATTCTGTTGCAATCAAAATACTTAGGAAAAAAAAGGTAAGAAATTATCCAGCTACAGATGAAATATATGGCAGGAATGGGACCTGCTGCTCATCGTTGTACTGAGTCATCTTACTCTTCTCCAGGACATCCAGAAGAGAATAACTTATATCTAACATGAATAATATTCTAGGAAATTGATAGAAACAAAGGATGTTTTTGCTAATGAAGCTTTTGTGGATAAGAATACCCTTAGTGTAACATCTCTAACCTGTGCTCTCATACAGATTTGTGTGAATCCCAGCTGCAGCCAGATGAACTTAGAGCCAAGCTGCAAAGAGGAAACCATTCATGAATTCTGCTGTACTGCAAATAAAACTAGTGGAGCTATTACTGTAAAACCTTGCCGTTCATTTCCTAGGTCAGAACATCTTTGCTGCTCACAAAACCACAAGCTCCTGCTATGGGGAAACCCTATTAATGTTTAATGAGTTCAGAGGAAGTGGAAAATCCTCAGCAGGAGAAACTGAGAACAAATGGAGCAGAGATGACACGGAGGCTGGACCAGCTAAGACACACTCTCTTCTGTGCTGTTAATTACAGGTTCTTGTATTATCTTTTGGTTTATAGGAGTTGTCTTAAACAATTCTAAAGCCACAGGATATTCCTTCAGAAAAACTGTTGAGGACAGAGAAATTTTCCTCAGAAGACTGGAAAAGAGCAAACGTGGTACCTCTCTTCAGAAGGTGGAAACGAAGGAGTTGGAAAAGCTAGATCTGTAATCCTGGCTTTAGTATTTGAAAGAAATATTAGAATCACCTACCAAAGAATCTGTTTGCAAGCATGCAGAACTCAAGTCAGTGGTAAGTAAAAATCTGCACAGATTAATCTGAGAATGACTGAAATAGAAGTAATTTGACTTCCTCAGCAAAGGGAGATGAGGGCGTAGGAGGCGGAAACAGGCTTCAGACACTACCTCTAAAGAAATTCTTATAAGCAAAGGATACATGAGCAGTATGAAATCTCTGTATGATTAGTGAGTACCCACCAAGATTCTAATCAGTGTCTACTCTATAGGAAAGATGTCTCTGGTACAGTTCAGCATCTTTCAGGATGAGTATTATCAGTATTTTTACTAAGAATTTGGACAATGCAGTAAAGATGATGCTTATGAAATGACTGCAAGGTTATTTGTCAATGAAAATGCTCAAGTGAATTCTGAGCAAACGTTACTTAGTCTGGAACAGCTGCAAACAATTCCCATGGATTATTCAAGATGTGAATTTTAAATTTGAGATACTACAATGATAAAAACACACCATGTTTTTGACAATCAGACAATTATCAGCTTAAAGGCTCTTTGCTTGAAATGAATAATTTTCTGGAGTAATGGTACCCATAATTTAGTACCAATGAATTCTAAAGAAAAGGCATTCAGTGAGCTGGAGATACAATAAAAGCAGCACCAAACCTCAGACTTTTAAGAGTTATCATGCGTAATTTTCTCATGCATTTACGAAGTACACCGAGTACTGGATTGACAGGTGTTGTCACTGCCCCAAAATGTTTCATATCACCTGATTTGTTCCTCAGGTAGACAGATGGGTGCCCTTGGTCACAGGACACCCGTGCTCACACTGAAGCTTGTGTTCCCATGTCCCCTTCCCTGTCCTGCCCTCGGTGACAGCAGCGTCTGCCCAGAGTGAGCCCTTGTACACAGGGCACCAACGCAGCTCCGTGTTTTGTGTGATTTTCTCACTTCTCACATACCACAAACACGATTTCCTAAGTAGCTGCCACATATTTCTGGCTCAAATGGACTGATTTAACCTCAACTTGATGACCAAACCAAGGTTTTCTCTTTGCTCTCATTTCTGACAGATAAATCCACTGATAACATCCAGCCCAGCTCACGTGGCTCTATCCAGTTCTCTGCAGGTGGCAGTGGTACCAAACCCAACCCCTCCCCAGAGGCCACCCTCACTCCTGCAGTGGGGTCTCACAGCCAGGGCAGTCTCAGTGCTGTGAATCCCCTTAGTAACTCCCATCCAGTGTGTTGTAGTCCTCATCAGATTTCAGACAACCATTTCCTTACCTAGTGAACAGCCCTTGTTCTAAACCCTGTTTTTTCTAGTGCTATTCACTTCTTTCTAGGACACTTTGCTAAAATGCAAGTGTCTAAAATCCTCAGCCCTTTCCTTATGTGATAAAGTGGATACTTCATCAAAGATAAGGGTCTAGTAAGAGTTCTCAAATACTTATTTAGCAGTTTTCTTCAAAAATCTGTGTGAAGCTTAGACTCAACAATTACAGAATTGCTTTAATCACATTTGACAGTCTTTCCTTCAGCAGATAGACTAGATTGAACCTTTTCCGGCCACACCAATAACATCCATACTTTATAACAATTACTGGGCTGGACATTCACTTTATGTGCCTGTTCTTTCTGTAATCTGAGCTGGAAAATAACTGTTTCACTAATAGGAGCATGTTAATCTCTGAGTGCATTCTCTGTTCAGATACAGTTATTTCCATTATCACTCACTGATTCCTACAAGCCATCCCACCTCTGACCTCCAGCAAAATATCAGCATTCCTCTGAAATTACTGGCATACGAGTTGGCCAAATCCAAGGCTATCTCCTCAGCTGTTTTTAAAAAGATTTTATTTTAGCCACGGGTGAGGAAAAAAAAAAAAATCTTACACTAGTTGCTTTTGGTTTCTTTAGCAAAGTTTGGCTCCATTTGGCAGTGCTTAAGAGCTGTCACTTTTCATCCTCCAAAGCAAAGATTCTCCTCTTGATCAAACTCTTCTTAAAACATCTTCACTTACTCCTAAAATTTCTTTTGAGCTATTTGGTTGGCTGAACTGGACTGGGAACTTCAACTACCAATTTCTTCTGCTTTATTAGGACATTTTGTGGTTTTGATTTAAAGAGGTTATAAAAAGCACTTCTAAAGCATAGTTTGTTAAAGAGTATGTATATTTTTAAGAACAGTGATAACATTCAAGACTTTTTTTTTTTTTTTCACAATTGCATTGTGAAGATGTCATGGCTTCCACTTGCTAATCTTTGCTGGATTATCTAAAATAATCAGTTTAAATTTAAAGTTCAAACCCCAAATTTAAACAATGCTGAAAATTAAGCACAAGTGAGAAAACACACTTACTCATTTTGCATCTACGTAAAAGATCAGTCTTCTTAAGCTGACCTTTTAAAATACTGCATTGGATATAAGAACTGTATAAAACTAAAATATCATATAAATGTGGGGACAGTAAAAGCACATCAGCAAAAGCTAGTGATGGGAGCATGGAGATTCAGATACAAGAGTAAAATCCCAGCTATCAGACCAACATACCTTAATATGAAATTATAATTTCATTAATTTCTGTGTAGCAACAAAACTAAGCATAAGTGTAAGGGAAATTTCAACAGGTGTACAAATTATTAAAGATAGCCAGTAATCTTTTGAAAAAATGTGTTTGAAGGAGTCAATCTCTTCAATATTATCTTACATGGGATGGTAATCAGTGGGTGCTGACTACTTTCCCCTGAGAATCAAACTCCCTTGTAACATATCAATCCAGTCAAGTTGGAAATAGAAAGCTCTGTGCTTGAAAGGTTTCACTTTCCCTAACAGACAAAGGCTGACCAAGCATCCAGCTCAAAAGCAAAAAAATCTAGAATTGTGTTTGAAAGTATCTTGGTTTGGCTTTATCGTGCCATTCACTTTAAGTCCTTCAGATTTCCAACCCGCTGTCTTGGTCATTTCAGGAGAGAAATGACCAGTAACAGTGAGAATTGCAGCTTTACAGCCATCGACCGCTTGGCATGGACCGTGCAGCTGGGAATCTCCATCCCCACCTTCATCCTTGGGCTGGTTCTCAACAGCCTGGCCCTGTCTGTGTTCTGCTGCTTCTGGAGAAAGCAGACCAAGACCTCTGTGTACATGATCAATCTGGTGCTGGCAGACATCCTGCTGCTCCTCTCGCTGCCACCAAAGCTGTACTACTCTGTCACCACAGTGCCTGGGCTGCTGTGCTCCTTCATACAGGCTCCTTACTTTGTCAACACCTACACCAGCATCTTCATCATTGTGTGCATCACCGTGGACAGGTACATCTGCATAAGGCACCCCTTTGAAGGTCGAGCTAACCAGTCCCCCAGGTGGGCTGTCTTGATTTGCTGCTTCATCTGGGCAGTAGCTTGGATCTGCAGCAGCCCAATTTATGTGTTTCACAAGAAGGGGCCTATTAAATGCTTTCACAACATGTCGGACCAGACGTGGAGTGTCCCCTTCATCGTTTCTGTGGAAATATTTGGGTTTCTGATCCCGCTTGCAGTGATGGTTTTCTGCTCTGCTCAAACCATCTGGATTCTTCGGAATCACAAAACTCATGACAAAAAGAATGTAGAAGAAAGTGGCTCCTTGCGAGTAATCGTCATCAACCTTGTGGTGTTTTTGGTGTGCTTCACACCCGTCCACCTTGGGATCTGCCTGCAGTGCCTGGTGAGGCAGCACGTGATCGTGGGCTGCAGAGTGAAGCAGACCATCAGCCTGTTCCTCCAAGTGGCCATGACATTTGCCAACCTGAACTGCTGCCTCGATGCCATCTTCTACTATTTTGCTGCAAAGGAATTCTGTAAGAAAGCACAGCTGAAAAGGGTCGTTGAGCTGTGTCCTGTCTTTAAGCCCTGTGCCATGCGATGGGCCTGCCAGCAGTGGGAGAATGCCCCTTGCCAGGACACTGAGAGTGTTATGCCCAACGTGGCAGGGGCAGTGCCATAGGGAGAAGGACGTGTTCCAGTGAATGCAAATCTGTTCTGTATTTTTCTTCCCTTTAAAGATGAAGGAGGAAAAAGTTAGATTAAGGAACCAGCATTAGTGAAGTGACCGACTGACACCAAAAGAAGCATTAGCCTTGACAGTATCTACAAAATGTGAAAAGCTTGCCAGAGGAAAACTAATCAGATCATAGGAATGTCTTTTAACATCACCTTTTGTCATAGCTGCACCAGTTTCCCTTTTACATATGTGATCGGAAAGGTGTTGCTAAGAGCAAGTACAGAAATAACTATTCATAACCTTTCTACCTTAGAGGGTATCTTGGCAGTTAAAAAGCAGTATCCAGCCAGAGTCTGACTCTGCAGAAGCTCGCTGTTGGAGCTCCTCTGCTTTGGGCAGCTTGGCCAGCCTGGGACAGCAGTGAATCCTCCCTGCTGGAAGCATCATAGACTGCTCAGAACTCTTACAAGGGACAGCAGTTTTTGTTCTTTCATGGAGGACATGCTGCCCAGAACAGAAATCCAAGGGACTACCTCAGGTGCCAGCCATTCCTGAGCAACAAACTTCCCTGATTACCTGTGCTGAGGAGTCATCGTGGCTTTCTCCTGCAATTTTAGAACAGGTTTTGCCCATGTAAATCGAAACAACCCATTCAAATATGAGGCTTAGAGAAAGACTGAATGTGTTGAACTGTGTTTGTACATCAATGCATTTGTATCAAAGATATAACACATGTATGCAATTCTTCTGCCCGTCTTCTTCCTTCTTGGAGCAGGGGAATTAAGGAAGCAAGCCCTGCATCACAGAAGGTTAGGGAGTGATTGATATCCTCCTCTCTCCCAGCTAGAAGACTGGACCAGCCCTATCCAGTTCATTCCTTAGGGAGGTCCTTCTAGCCTGTACTGTACACTTCTCTAAACATCTCTGGGCTTGCCTGAACCCTTCAGGTCAGCACTTCTGGGTTGTCACTACCCTAATGCCATTTGCAAGTTTGGCTCTGACTCTAATCTAAAGGTTTCTTTGTTCCAACTTAAGCCAAGCACTTCTTGAGCCTTTATCTGGGCATGGTTGGTGCTCATAACCAGAAACACTTTCACAAAAAGAAATAATTTTAATTGCCTTTCGAAAACAGCTGTGAAAATAGTCTAAGACTGCTGATAGTCAAGTTTCTGGGGCAGGTATTCCCTTTATTCAAAATGTGAGAAGAAATTACCTTTGCTCTGTGGCAAATTAAAAAGAAAGGGATCCAGTTTTGAAAATACAATTACCTGTCCATTAATATCCATAGAAATTGTTGACTGTGCAAGTAGGCAGCTGCACGTATCTTATAGTGGGCCTGATATGAACATTTTAAAACCTGTTAGTAGTAAAATTATGACCACAGCTGAGGTGAAGAAAGATTTTTATAATCATCTTCACTGCTTTCTGTAAAAGAGCAAGAGGAAGAGCTTTTCCAAACAGTAGATTTTCTAAACATTATTTGTTACTACCTTGAGCACTCAGAAACTTACAGATTTTCAATATGGGTTAACCTTTCTTCTTTGCGCCTTTCACATGTCTTTGCATACAAAATGTGTGTGTGAGAAGTTTTACTAAATGAACTGTACATGTGAAGTGTATGATTTAAAAATACATTTTAATTTCCCAATTTGACAGCAGGATGTAGTTCTCCTCTACCTGCACTAGCTGCCTAAAAATTACTTGGCAGCAGCAACTGTAACCCATCACACAAGACTGGGATTATTAAAGTCAGGGTAATTAAGCTGCAGTAATGGGCAGTGGTGGGAGCCAGTGTGAGCCACTGCTCTCAAGGCTCAGTCTGCTCCTGGCTGCAAACCCAGACTACAAAATCTGGAAGCTAAACTGGACTATTTTCTTCCCATGTATTGCCACCAGTGTCACTTCTCTGTTGGCCTAAAGTGTTTTTATGTATAATTTCATTTATCTAAATTTTGCTTCCTGTATAAGCGAGAGCAGCCTCACTAAGCGTGCTTGAAATTTGAGAAATGAAATGAAGAGAAAGAAGGAAGAAAGCCCAGCTGTGTTGGTTTTACAGCCTATTACAGTAGTCCTATTTTTTAGCACACAAAAGCACAGGTCTTTTGAGCAAGAAGGTGTCACTTTCAATTCACTGCTTTTCAGGATGAACTTACATTCAAATAATACACTGAAGTCCCGCCTGTGACCTGCAGCTAAGAATACAGTTCTTTCTAAATCAGGATTTTACACACAGGCTCCTATGGGAAAAAAAAATGTTAACTCTGGAGCATCTCCAGTTGTATTTTTATAGCAGGAGAAAGTGATAAAAATCCTTCTGCAGCTTGAGAAGATACACTGCAATTCTGATGATGAATAAAACTGAAAAGCATTTGACATTTTAAAAACTCAGATCTTCCTGAGCTGATACACAGGTTCAGTGCAAGATAAGCCGTTTCTTCTCTCTTGATGTTATTCTTAATATATGGAAAAGCGATGGAAACCTGAATGTGAACCCCTTACATACTCAGGTCTCCTCCCACTGCCTCTGTTGTACAAAGTCAAAGTTGTGTAAAGTCAAAGAAGCACTGTCTTAGTGGGAAAAAAAAAAAAAGAATCAAGTGCTAACCAGAAGCACCAAAAACAATGCCTTAAAAAATTACATTTTCGGTTCTTCCCTTTTCTGTGAATTGAACAAAACAACAATTGCACAATTAACAATGAACCTTACAGAGGTGCTGTATTTAACATTAGTTTTTCCAGACACAGCCATTTCAGGCGATAGATAAGCATATTCACAAAAAAATTGGTTTTTATCCAATTAAACTTCTCCAACTGGGCCAAACCCCACAGGTCTTCACAACATGGAAGAGAGCTGATTTTTCGTGAGGGCATTTTTATCAATGACAAATTACTCCAACATTCTACTCCAACATTAGCATTTGTTCAACCATCAGTGTAATTCCCCAAGATATATTTTATAGACTCACACAACTGAAAGACAGAAGAGCATAAAAGTAGTTTGGACAAAGGGGAAAAAAATCCAATCCCCAATTAAAACAAACAAAAACTCCCAGCAGACAAAACCACACAGGATTTGTTCCCCAAATTCTTTTCCTGTCCCTTTGCGTGATGGGTTATATCATCCTCATTTCCCAGCTTAAGCACAGAACTTAGTAACACCCCACTAATTTCTAACGCTACAAAAATACCATCAAAAAATGCTGGACTTTTTGAAAAGTTCCTTTGCCCAAGAAGTTGCTTCTGAAAGATTTTCAACAACAACAACAGCAAAAAAAAGGGGAATTCAACCGGTTTAATAGTAAGCAGAGGATCTAATATATGAACTTCTTCTAGCCTTTATAATACTGCTTTTATGATGCATGATTTATGAGCTTCAAGGCACCTGAGGGAGGGTCCAAGCCTAGATCCAAGTACTGTTGGTCTCCTGCCTTCCCACAAGGGCCCACAGTGAGCACAGATGGGCATGGGCCCTGGAGAGTCAGTCCTACATCTTTTCACTATGATTAAATACATCAGTTAAAAATATAAACTAGACAGTTTTCCATGTGAGGATGAACAACTGCAAAGAAAGCCTAATAAATGTTACTCCAGTAGTTTCTAATATCAAGTAATTTCAAGTGTTCAGGAAACTTCAAAGTGAGGAGAGCAGCCATCTCCCTGCCTGAGGCAGCCTCTAGATCATGAAAAGAAGCTGAAACGGGCTGGAAGATTGACCCTGATCTTCAGAGAGACATCAGCCCAAACCTGACAGTGGTATTTCACTCAGGGGTTATTCTGCAACACCACAACTTAGCCTGCCTCAAACACATGCGAACAAGAGACAAACCGAGGCTACTCAAAGGTATAGACTTCTGCATGTCTCACCAAAGTGGTTTTGCTGAGGTTTCCCCCTCGCATTGAGAATATTTTCCACTTTGGACTAATTGCTTTCTCCGAGTCTCGGGCTCTCTCTCCACCCTTCCACCCAAACCCAAGGACAAGGAGTTGTGCAGAGGCAGTGTCCTCTGAGGAACTGGCAAGTCCAGCAAGGGAAAACAGAGCCCACCCAGCTCCTGAGGTGACTGTCACCTGCCCTGGGAGCCTGCAGGGACCTGCTCAGCACCACAGTGGCAAATTACAGTAGCTTGAACAGTCTCTTTGTGGAGCCAGGGGGACAGAGAGACTTTGGCCGCCAAACACCAAAAGGTTTCCCAAGGACTTCCCAAGGAACTGTCTTCACAAAGAGGGGCAGAAGTGTGCTTGCCCTGAAAAGAAACCTGCCTGTCTGTTATTTACACAACAGAACAAATGGGAAAGCTGGCTTGGCTGGGTTTCAAATTACTGTGCTTGCTAAACGTGGGGAAACACAAACTACACACACACTGTTCTGGTTGCTCTCCTGGCACTGCCAAAATACAGAGCCCAGAGAGAACAGCCAAAGGCTCAGTTACCAAAAGGGGCAGTGACTTCTCTTGCTCTCCAGCTGCTCTGTGTGCAGGGGGAAGGAAGGCCAGAGGAAGAGGAGCAGATGATGCTGTAGCAGGGTGGTTTCACAGAGGATGAGCTGAGCCTGTTGTCAGGGAAAGCATCTGCATTTGGGGCAGTCCAAGGTGACTGCAGTGCAAAGACACAAACCTGCTCCCAGAAAAAAAATCACATGAAGCACAGCAAACTCTTATTTGACCCCTCTTCTTGCTCAAGGCAAGATTTTGGGTGTCTCCCCAGAGGTGTCCCCAAGCTGCTGTTGTGTGCACCTGCCCTCAACCCTTTGCCAGTGCATCTCACACAATGGCTTTCTTCAGCTGCTTTTGTAAATGCCCTTTGTAAACAGCTAAAACTATTTCTCCTGTAAAGGTGTGTAGTAAGCAGAAGAAACCAAAGCCCGCCTATTTTTTTAAGTTATATAACATTAGACTATGGAGAACATTAGGTGAGGGCTCTCATGCTGCTTCTGAACACATAATTAAATTATTTTCTGTCAGCAAGAAAGCTATTTGCATTGGAAAATCACTCCTAGGAATTGATTGCCACATATTGGCACTATGTAGTGAGCTTTCACAGTTCTGGAGCTCAGTATTAGCTTGAAAACTCCAGAGAAATCAAACTCACCCCTTCCACATGGATATGTCAGGTTCACAGAAGCAATTCTCTATCTTTTCAACATCAGGCCAACACAGACACTAAAGCAAGTGTTAGCACTGAAGCACATCTGAAAAGACTAAGAATAGTCGTATTTCTGTAGTGCCTTTCATCTGAGGAAGTCAGAATGACTGAAAGCAAGAGCTACGATCCCCTGCTGCACAGACAGCGCTCCAGCTACTGCCACAAACACAGGAATGAAAAAGATGAACCAGGTGGGCAGTAGCCAAGCAGCTGGTGGAGTTCAGGCCCTGCAAGGTGATTCTGTGTTCCTGGAGTGGCACAATTTATTGCCTTTGGCCCTGTCAAAAGCTTTGCTTTCATTTATTTGATTTTAATATATATATAAAGAAATGCTGGCAGTACTCACTGCAGCATATGGCATGACAGAGGGCTCACCAGAGCCAAATTCATGCTGGACCTGTGGATTTTTAATTCATTCTTTTTTAAATCACTGTCATTTCTGCCTCACCAAGAGGTGTTAGCATTGGCACTGCTTTCTCTGGCACCCACTGCTCCAAGGTGAGGACTCATCCTGTCAGGAATGAACTCAGTAACGGAGTCACATCTGCTGTACATCTGTAAAGGGGCACCGGGATGACATCCACATTGTCTCATTTACACCACCTGACACACTTCACTGCAAAAAAACCCTCACCCAGCATCTGGCAGCCTTTCCACACCATGCCCAGCGTCCTTTGTACATGCAGCCTGGACTGAAGGTCACAGTGCTCACTCATTTAAAGCAGGAAGGGCAGCTCTGTGGGGAGGCAGGGCATGCTTGCAGATCTCATGACAAGTCTCAAAGCTGGTCCATGATGCAGGTGTTTTGAAACAAACACATCCTGCTATTTATCTTCTCCTCACCCCAGCTTGGTGCTTCTGCAAGTCTTCCATTAGGCAGGTTTTCAAGCCCCAGTGCTGGACATACATGCAGTGGGCAGCTTCCTATGGGGCAAAGAGTGTCCCAGAGGCATGAGAAATGAGATTTCCCCTGAGGAATCCCATCGACGCAGCCAACTTGCAGTCTGCTCCATGGCACCCAGCTTGTCCCCAGGGCAGGCAGCTGCTGGTGAGCCATTACCTCTGGAGGAGATTGGAAAAATCAGTTCGTTTTCCCCCACTTACTGAAGCACAACAGCTTCAAGGACAGCTGGATTTCCACATTAAAAGAATTAGGGGGAAATGCCTTTTTTTGTTCACGTTAGGGCTGTAGTCTACTCATTCCATTTTCATATTTCTGACACGTGGAAAATCACACTTGTGTGAGAGAGAGATGGTTCCACAGTTAATCTTCATTCCAACCAAGATGGAATTTACCTAGTTCAGTGCATGGGTGAAGTCCAGTTGTAGTTCTGGCAACTGCAAACACCACGGGTGCCCATGATCACCACTTCAAGATCAAAATCCAAACCCACTGTTTTCCCTTTTTAGAAATGTGACTTCAAGTAAACCCCTGAGACAGCTGAGAGGACAGAGAAATGCTGCAGGTTGTTTGGTCCTATGAGCTGTATATCAAAGATGTATACATTTTGTCTTTTGTGCAAGGTGCTGAAATGAAACTCAAGTTTCATTTTGGCACAGCAGTGCCAGCCCTCAGTGCCCCTCTCCAGCCTCATGGAGGTGCTCTCAGCAGCTCTGTTTCAGAGCTGCATTTTGCCACACTCTGAAGAGGTTGCACTGCCTGAGGGAAGGAAACAACTGTTCCCACCTCAAGCAATGCCCCATCCTGCAGTGTCAAATACAGAAACGATGAGTGTCCCTCAGCAGCCCCTGAAGAGCATCTCTAGCTAGAAATTCAATATTTTGACTTCTGGCTTGCCCTCAACAAGAAGCAGTCTGCCCTCCCCAAGGACAGGAGGGTGCTTGGACATCTGGGCTCTCAGAGCAGCTCTGTGTGGACTTGGATATCTGTATCCTGTAGATGAAACCACACAGATGCTTATTAAGTGTCTCTGCCACCCCAATCAACTCATTACTGAAAAAGATGCAGCTGATAATTATGCCAGATGCTAGCTGAGCTCTGGAAAGGAGACTACACATGACTGCCCTTGTAGGTTGATGAGAGTTCAAACAACCATTAGTATCTGCATTAATCTACTAATTGCCTGGTGATACTGAAAAAAAAAAAAAAAGAAGATTGTGGTGTTTTTCTGATACCTTTGATCTGTTTATTTGCTATGTTACTATGGTTCATTTCCCCTTTGCTCAGGTTGACACTGGCTGGGTAATTTTTCTCAGCATTTTATAAAATCATACCAAAAATAAAAAAGAATATGCCATTTCTTTTAAAAGATCCTAATACCTCCACTTTGAACCTTTAACAGACAGTGTCTTTGCTACTACACCAAGTCTTACCCAAAGGCAAGCAGTCCCAACCCAGTGAAAGCAAGTCTTGATTCAGTTCCTACAGCAGTTGAAAAAGTTGCTGAAACTCTGTAAAGTCATCAAAATAACTGCACTGAATTCTTGCAAATCTTTATCCTTCTTTTTCCACTGCACTGAATTGTCTTAGGTGTGCCCAGCATGTAGCAGTTCCAGTAAAACCAGAGATCTCTGCATGTTTTTGTTTCTTTCTTTCTAATGTACTGGGATCACACTGCAAAGCCAGGCCCTGTGACATTATTGCCTTGAAACCATAGATCCCTTGGCAGCATAAAATACTGAAATCTGAACTGTGGTGTGATTCTTTTAGGTTTTTTGTTGTTGTTGTTGTTTCTTTTTCAGTGTTACAACAAGCCTAAGTGTAATATAGACAGTAAAATTGTTAGAAAAAATATCACCTTTAAAACCTGATTATCTTCAGGCTTTAGTAGTAAAAACACAAAGATATCCTGAGAATTAAATCTTTCTCCTGAAAGTAGACAGCATGATTTGTTTTGAGTCACAAACTTCTCTAAATTACTCTAAACCACATTTGCCAAATTTACACAGCAAAACCTTCTGTTCTTTCTTCTCTTTTGACTTCCAGCGCTAGAAATTCAGCTTGGGGAATTCAGCTGGATCATCTCTCATTTATATATCTCTGTCAAACAAATTCTGTGCCAGCTAAAATCCTACTTTCACAGGTGTTTTCTGGCAACACACAGACAGAAGAAGGGACCAAAGGCGATGCCACAGCCAGAGCCTCCCCAGCAAGGATGCTGAGTGTGAAAACAAGCACATGCTCCCTTTCCATGCTCATGCTGGAATGCAAATGTCTGCTCTCTCTTACACCATTATTCACTCAGAGCTCAGCCTAGTGCTTCAGGTGTCATCACTCATAGATTTCAGCCCAGCTCAGTGAGAATTGCCTCTGTGTTGGCTCAACACTGCAGGCAGGAGAAAAAGAGATGCAAAAATAAATAAAAGTATTCTGCTGTCTCCATTATATAAAAATCTGTTCATGGTGATTTTTAGGACAGAATTCACTACCACCACCCTCACTCCAGCAAACCAACCCGTGAGAGTTCTCCCCTATGGAAAGCTGACAAGATTGTACATAGATTTTTTCAACAAAGAACATACAAAATGCACTGTCTCCCAGCTTGCCTCCAGCCTTCTCGCCCTGAAACACCCTTGGCCACACAAGCCATGGTTTGGTTTTTCTGTCACCCACATTTAAGCTGCTGTCTCTTACTTTCTGCTGCATTCTTCCTGCAGTTTGACCCTTGTAAAAATCCAGAAGTATCACCAGATAAATCTTTCATCCTGTTTGCACCCAGTTCACCCACTGACAGAAACTTTTTTTCAATGGCAACACCAAGTGCCTTAAAAATTAATTAGAGCTCCGTGTGGCTGATTCCATCACCAAAGTCTGCCAATGTATGAGTTACACCCACACCAGGGTCTCACCACCATTAGTCTGGTCTCTGAGACTTTGCTTTTTCAGTTGTCACTGTGAAAGGAGCAGTCAGATGTTTTCTCAGTTCCTCTGACTGGAAGGAGAAGAGGGCACCCATGAGCTTCAGTAAGATCTGTAAATGCCAAAAGGTGTCAGAGATACACTACCAAGAGGCACCTCACTTTTAAAATATTTTCAGACCATTGTAAGTTGCTAAGTATTTCTAAAAAGGTTGGGTTGTTTTAAAGAGTGGGTTCTGCAGGGTTGGGCTTTGTGCTTTTTCTTACTAGAAAAAGCAAAAACTAGAATTCAGAAACCAAAAGCCTGGCCCAAAGATCTACAAACACCACCTACCAAGAGCAGAGGTAAAACTCAGCTTTTTAACCATCCAGACATGAAGTCACAGCCAAATTTTAGGCATTCCCATTAAATGGACAGGTCCTTTTGGGCAGGCTGTCAGCAGCTGTGGGGCTGCACCTGGGAGCTTCAGAGGCCATGCCCTTCCCACAGGGTGCATCCTGCTGTGCCTGAGCTTGCTGTGCCCTCCCTGAGCAGCATGGGGAGTCTGGGCAGGTCTGCAGGGATGCAGCCAGGGTTTGTAGATGAGGAAGATGCTGCAGAGCCCCGTGGGCCATGACAATGACATTCACAGCTGAGCTGTGGTCCTTTTAAACATGCCTGCTAGTTTAAACCTAACAGCAGGCTGTTATGAATCATCAGGTGCTGACATTTTTTCAAATATTTAAAGATTTTAACCCACTCTGTCATGTGGTTGCCTATTTCTCTAACACAACCACACACACACTGCATTGATGAGACCTGGCACACAGCTTCAAACTAATACCTTTGCAAAGGTCAGAAAGTTATAAAAATAAATATTGGAAAGCAACATTAATAAATGCTCTCTATTCCCCATCACCACAGGCAGCTGAGGACCAATACACACTGATAGTGATTCAGAGCATTTCCAGTCTCTCAGCAAGTCCAAATTTTGGGCTAGTTTTGCTCTTTGACAAAATCTTTAATTTTCCAAGTGGCTGTACCATCTAAAACACCAAATACCTCACAGTCCATCTCCAGGTCCTAAAATAATAGCAATTACTCTAAATTTTAACATTCTGGGCAATATGTTTTTGTCCCTGACTATGGCCTTGGCTGAAATTCAAACCCTCTTCCATTCCTGAACTTTGCACCTAAATTTTGGCTCCTCAACGTTACCTTTCAGTTCTCAAAACTGGTTTGTGATTCACTTGCTTGAACTGAATAAGGTTCCTTACAGAACTTTCCACTTTGCTTATCCTCTTACCTCCACCTGAAGCAGGAAATTATCCACAGGCAGGGAAAGGAGAGCCATCCCTGTGGCACCCACAGAGGTCACCCCGAGCAGCCATCCCCCCACCCTGCCCTGCAGATGCTCTGTCCCCTTTCACTTTGTGTTCTCACCCTCGCTGGCAGTCACCTGTCCACAGAGCTCCTTTCCCAGGTTTGGTGCTTGCCAGCAAGCCACAGCTGGGACTCTTCTGAGAATCTGCCCCAGATTTCCCTCAGCATTAAAAAAAGGCTGCTTTTTCCTGTACACTGAAAGCTGTGGGATTGAGTCACCTTTCTTCTCAGGTCAGAGAGCTGAGACCTGAAGATATCACGTACATCTGGAGCTGGAGCTTAGCTTAACATGGTGCTAAGTTAAAGCTGAAGAACTGGGGGTAATGAAATGACCTACGTGCAACATGAAGAGAACACGAACATGAAAGCCTTGCCTGGTTTCCTTCTGGCTGAGAGATTCACTGCACAGCACCCAGACCCTTCCATTTGCCTTCAGCAGTAGTCTGTCTCCTGAACCTTGGAGAGGACAGACCCGTATGGAACAAAACACCTTTAAACACTGAGGACAGCTTAAAACACAGCCCTTCACCACAGGCAGAGAGATTTCTGAAGTGGAGATCACCCTTCTCTGAGCATGGCTCACCAGGAGGAGGGCACAGGGTGGCAATGAGGCTCCCACAGAGCCAGAGCCCCTTTTCTGCTGGGCAGCAGGCAGCCCCTGGATCCCCTGGCAGCTGGGATGAGGCTGAAGGCAAGCTGGGCTTCCTCAGTGCCTGTGCAGCACAGCACTGCTTCACCTGGCTGTGAAAACTCAGCTGGATGCAACCCACAAACCAGCACTCACACTCGCTCCGTGCTTCCAGTGTGTACAGTAAATATTGTGTCGGTGTAACCAGCATCAAGCTAACAAATATAACAGCATCACACACTCTTCTTCCTCCCATACCTTGTTGCTTGCATGCTGTTAAGACCTGGCTGAAAATCTCTGTCCTGCTGAGTAGCAGCTGCCCCTACCAGGAGTCCCTTGGACACTGGTGTGGGAGGTGCTATGAGCAGAAGAGTAATAAGCCAGAATTATATAGTGCATCCATTTTTGGGGGGGAGAATTCCAATTAAATCAACATGTGGGTTTCCCTCCAAACATATATCTTCTCCTTAATCCAGAATCATAAGAGCTCTCCTATACAGAAATGGTCAGTATTTCTTACTTTGATAAACAAGGTCAGGTTAAAAAGAAGAAAACAAGCACAAAAAATACTCTTTTTAACTACTTAAGAGGAACAAATTTTAAATCACCAGTTACTGTTTCAGACAGAGATTTGGCTGAAATGTGGCAGGCTATGTAAATGTCATTAAAGTTCAGTCCTAGAAGCTTGGACTCATCTTCATCTCAAATTTGATCTGACTTTTCTCAAATTTATGAAATCAGAAAGAATGGAAGAAACAATATTCTGGATGCTGGAAAAATTTACTCCAAAGAACTAAGTGTCAACCGTGAAAAACATGAACCAAGCATCATTGCTCCAAAAACCAGATGACAGTAAGAATATTTTAAAAATAAAGATTTTGTAGTTAAAGAAAAATATACTCTAACACTTTCTCTCTGTCCACACTTAATTCAGATCACAAGCCAGACTGCTAAATCAGCACCAGTGTTATAGCCCTATTTAGTATTGCTTCAGTGGTTGTGGTTATTTACAAAAAAATGCTCAAGACCAGAGAAATTTTTATGCTAAAATATTTAAATACTTGACTTTAGAAACGCTTACCAGGAAAACAACAGGAAAAGGATGTGGCCTGATAAATGCTTCTAACATCTTCATCAGTGTCATATATTTATTCATATGAATTTGATTTCACTGAGAATTAATAAATGTGAGAAGTCAGAAGTGCAGGTGTGTCACAGTACCAAACAAGCAGCTATCAAGCTCCATTTCCAGGGAGGAAGATGGACATTTTTCAATTCACAGTGGGTGTTGTCCACTAAAAATCTTTTAAACCTATCACCGAAGGAGCATTTTAAAAAGGCAGGGAATGGTGTAGGCTCAGTCTGTGCACTCCAGCCCTCTGAGGGAAGCACAGCAGTGGGAAGAGGAGGGGGGAGATGGCACAAGGGACAGGGCAGGAGCAGCAGAGAGAGAGCAGGAGCAGCAGCTCTCCCTTCTTTTGGTTGAAACCCAGGGTTTGTTTTTCTTTTTGTGGAGCCACTGGGCCCCTTTCTCTGGGGACCACATCTCTAACTTTGCATACACAGGTAGCTGCCTATAGATACAGAGGCTGGCATGAAGCTCTCCCTGCCCTACTTCAGGCAGCCTCACCCTAACTGAAGTGTTATTGAAATTAATTAGAAAGGCTGAAGGATTCAAATTAATTAGGTGATCACATACATAGGAAACATGAAAGGAAATAAAACAATGTCATTTAATATTTCTTTTGCTTGTTGCTACATACTATCAACCCAGTTTCAACTTGCCACCTGAGACTAGTTAATTCTGAATAGAAAAGGGCAGACAGACAAGTTTTTTGGAGGAATGTAGGATTTCTAGAAGGGTGTGAACATCCAGCCATAACTGATGCAATGTTGTCCGTCCTGGGCTGCAAAGAGAGCTGAGCCCCAGGAAGGAACAGGTGAAAAATTATGTGTTGGTCTTCGATATCTGGATCTGGGAAACTGCACTCCGTTGCAGGTGTCTTGTATAACCTTTGGGAAATCCTTCTTATTATCCCTGCTTTGATTTCCCACACATAAAATGGAAAAAAACCCCAGACCCTTCCTGTGCCAGCAGGACAAGACCTGAACAGATGCACTGAGGACAAAAAATCCCCACCTTGGCTATGCACAGCAGGCAAAGTCTGTCATGGTGCATTGAGATGTCCTGTGCAGAAACCTAAATCACCCTAGAAGTGGTTTGTCCAGGCACAAACACCACACCTCACCAGCACAGCATTCAGCAGGGATAGCATTTGATAAACAGGTTGTAATGTTAGCAAAGCACCAAACTGATGTGTCCAACAATGGCCACAAGAGGAGGAAAGAGATTTTCATTAGCAGCTAAATCCTGTGTGCTCTACCTCTGGTGATAAAAAGTTAAATTTTACTAGTATGTCAGAATACCATAAATACATGCATTGCTGCTGGCCTGTTAACATTAAAAAAGACTGTGGGTTGATGTTTGGCACAACAGTGGTACACACAATTTACATAATGAAGCAATAGAGCAGAACACAGAGAAAGCAAAATGAATTCTAGTTAAAACTTTTTTTTAAGTTTCCCTTCCCTCCCCTCCCCCCAATGTCTTTTGCAAACATACAATTTTGTAAAAATATTTCCTTTGAGGAATATCTTATCTATAGAAATTCAGGAAAATGTAGATTTGTCAGCTTCTCACAAGTGTCATTGCATTTCTAACTAATTAATCTCCTAATGCTAATTATCTAAACATGGAGGTTTGCTGTCTCTCAATTTGTGCTACCATAGGAATCCTAGAAATTGTGATTTAGCTGCCAACCCGAGTTTTTCTCTTCACACAGTTTTTAACTCTTCCCCTAAACATCCACTGCTGGCTCCAGTCACTTGAGCCACTTGAGCCACACTTTTTCTCTTGCCTAAAATGACTCTTGGGTTCTTCTACCATTCACTATTTTCTTGTAACAAAATGACATTCAATGACTTTCCCTCCCTGCTGTAAATACATCTGGCAGTTTCTCACAGACATGCTGTGCTATTCCACACCCAGAAACAAGGCAGGGGAAACTGACTTTTCCCATTAAGAAGGGGAACAGTGACATGTGGGGTCTGATCAAAATGCTTGTGGTCACCACAGGGCAGACACAGTACCTCAGCCAACTAAGCAGCCCAGTTGCCTCAAAATTAGGTGCAAGTGACTTTTGGAAAGGAGGTCCCTTTGTGCAGTTATTTTTCTAGAGATGTATGTGAAATTCACAACTGTGAAAAATAAAATGAGATCTTGCTCATCTTCAGTAACTGATTTTTTTCCCCACCTTGCAGAATTCCAGCCGAAGTGCCTGCCGATCTTGCCAGGTCAGTCATATGGTTTAGAAGTTGGTGTGATCTTTCAGGAAATACTAGATTTGTGAAAATGCTGTCTCAAGTCTTTCAAAGGTAATGATAATTTGAAGACCAGTGTAGCTAATGGTTAGAAGTGTCAAAATGACTCAGCCATTAAGCAGAAGAGACACATAGACAGTGGTGTTATCCAGGGCCCTCAGTTGGGGTGCATGAACCTTGCTTGAATGCCTGCTCTGCTGAGCCAGAGAACAACTGAAAATCCAAAATCTGCAATACCAGAGACAGATCTCCACCAGTTTTAAATTTCACCACTCTCAGGGCACTGAATTGGAAAATACCTACCCTGCTGATCTGGACTCAGAAGTCCCACAGAAGCATCCCCATCTGATTTCTCTGTGAAAACTGAGATATGTCTCTCAAAAAACACTAGACCAGTTCAACACTAAACATGTCAAGGCCCAAAGAGCCAGAGCAGCTCACCTGCTCTCCCAAGCAGCAGATTTAGCTCCTCCAGTACTGAAAGGACCCTTGTTCCCTGGGGGACTCCTGCACAGCCAAGGTTGGCTGGTGCATCCCTCAGCCTTTCCGGTGGACGCCAAACATCAGTGACAAACGTCAGTGCCTGCGGTCAGACCACGGATTCGGCACAGCAGCTTCCTGACCCTGGCCCCTCGGCCCCACCAGCCACACACAGTCAGTCCTGGTGGCCACTTCCTCCACAGAAAAGCTTAATTTCAGCTGTTCCTGTGCTTTGGTGTTCTCCTCCTATAACCATCAGAGCTTCTAGCTCTCCCTTGCTCATCATTCCAGGGTGAGGACACCGGGGCAAACAGAGCGAGTGAGGACAAGAAGCTGAGAGCTCGGCTGATGGGGACAGATTGGGATGAACTGAGCCACACAGTAAGCTGTAAGCTGTTCCCCCCGGTGACACACCACAGACAGACACACACTGCAGAGCTGAAGCTGAGTGCCTCATTTCTCCTGTAGCCACGAGATGGAGCAACTCAGTTACAAACAGTTCCACAGAGCTGCCAGATGAAGGTGATAGGACATTTCTTTCCACTTCTGGCTCACCCAGAGGCTGCAGGCAGTTCTGGATCACAGCAGTGGATGCTCTCTTTTCTCAAGCAGGGCAAATATTTTTCTCACTGGCTAAGCTATGATTTAAATCGAGAAAACACTCATCATGTCTTCACTGCACAACCCTGTGTGGTTACTGACATGTCATAAACTAGGAGGCTGACAGCAGCATCAGCCCCATGCTGACACTGTTCCCAAGAGCCAGGACTGACAGCAGGAGGGCCAGGACCTTGACTGGCACAGACCAGCAATGCAAGGAGAAGGTTGGCTTTAAGGGCAAGCCCAGGCAATCAGCAGAACTTCACTGGTTGCCTGAGGGATGTGTATGCGGCCTGAAGGTGAGATATGTGTGGCCTGAAGATGAGGTCTATGTGACAGCAGCAATAGGGCAAAGTCCTCAATACCAAAAAAAAAAAATGCATGTGAAGCAGCTCCTTCATCAGGAAAAAGGCACAAGATGATGCATTCAGCATTTGAAATCACGTGAAATGGGAGGGGCTTCACACACTCACAGCACTGGTGACACAAACAAAAGAGTCAAGGACAGAGGAAAATGTGCAGAGGTGGCCCACTTCTCCCAAGTCTCCAAGAAAAGGGACCCACACTTGGACTTGGGGACTTTGTGAAGAGACACATCCCAACAGCTCAGAGTAGAGCCTGTGTTGAGAACAGAAAGGTTCCTTGCTGCTCACTGCTTTCTCCCCCCTGCACCCAAGTAAGCTGTTAATGAACAGTGTGGGAGTCCTGCATGGGCTGTCCCAAGCCTTTCCACTGTGCTGCTCACTCGGATTCATTTTACCCTCTCCATCAGCATCACACTTTTTCATCCATTCCATTTTGAAGGGAGAGGAGCCTTTGCACTTTGCCCCAAGGGCATTTGTACCCCTGTGCATGCCTTCCTGGCCATTTCTTCCCTGAAAAACTCACAAGGATACTGCTGAAAAAAAAAAAGCAAGTCACTCACTGGTGGTGGCTAAACTAACCCTGATACTGCTGCTTCCTCATCCTGCCTTTCCCAAAGCATCTCTCTCCAGATGTGGAGTCTCACGGGGCTCTGTACAGCAAGGGGACAACTTGCCCAGAGACACCTGGTTCTGGACAGCCTCCAGAAAGGTGGGCACTGCTCACGTGGCTCAGAACATGAGGAGCAAAATAAAAATGAGACAGAAGAAAAAGCACCAAGCATGTGAGGGGAAAACCTTGAGTGGGAAGAGAGAGCACCCGCTCTGAGCGTTGGTGGCAGTTTCAGAACTGGCATCTGCAAACCCCAGAGGGGGCAGGAGCACAGAGAGCACTCTGGCACTTCCGTGCTGATGGCAGCCCTGCTTCCCACCACCCGGGCTGGCCCAGCCCTAAATATCTCTTCATGGTGGTGGTGCCTGCCTGTGCTGTGTGGGGGTTTTTGTTCACACCCAGAATGTAGCTATGGTCACAAGACCACCACAGGATACACAGAAGTGAAACCTAGCTGAGAAATGAGATAATGTACTATTCATTCCAACTTGTATTGTTTTTATCCTTTAGTGGTGTTTCTTTTTTTTTTCCTTAAATAGCGTCATTTCAACTAAAATACCACGGGGAATCCTCAAGGGACTATTTCTTCTCTCATCTCTCATCCCCCATCTCTTTCATAGATGCACAGTTTTAATTTAGCCAATATAATCCTCAGTTTTGAAATTTAAGGATTATGCAGCAAAACTACAGCTGTGGCCTTTCCCTTTTTGGAAAGAATACTGCAACATGCATACAACGGCCAAAAAACTCCACTTTTTTCCCCTTCCTACCTGACCAAAATCATGACCTGACACTCTCCACAGGTATATCCCCTGCTCCCTCAGGGTATAAACAGATGTAAGAGTAACCCTTGACTCTTTTGAAACACCAAGTGAAATGGTCTCTGGTGATACCAGATCACCACTGAAAATCAGCAATCTCTTTTTCCTTTCTCATATCATAAAAAGTAAGGGAAACAATGGCAGGATTTAGCTCAAAGCACATTTTGACAACTAACACTCTACCTGTGGATGCTATGTACAAGCAATAAAATTCTGTATTGGACAAAATGAAAACAAACCAAAACAAACAAGCAACCTACAAAACCTACCAACAANCCTGTATTGGACAAAATGAGAACAAACCAAAATAAACAAGCAACCTACAAAACCTACCAACAAACAAACAACAACAAAAAACCCCCAAAGAAAGGTCTGTAGAGCCAGAATTTCTTTCTGTGTTACCAGAACCTCATTTTCAAGGGTGACTCATGGAGCTGTGAGTCCCACAGAGCCACGTATTTACGTCCTTAAATAAGCTGTGTGACACCCTGTGTACGCAGTGCCTGCACGCAGACACAACATGGGGAGGCCGATGCTGTCATGGAAATCTGTGATGAAACAAAAAGCAGCAGCACTTGGTGCTTTCTGACACTCTGACCAGCAGCTGCTTTGCGTGCAGCTGACTCCACTGCCTTAAAAGAAAACACAAGGCTGCAGAATTCTACAAGCTGAGAAGGAGAAAAAGTCAACAACTAAAGCACGAGACAGCCCAAAGGTAAGATGACAAGAGATATTTCACTATAGCAAAACCTTGCCTTAAAAGCTTTTCTCTTGTCACGAGATCCAAAAACTAATTATATTTTACATAACTTGCATTGCTTGCAGCATAGCTTTTTTAATGACTGAACAAGACTGCCCTTTGAATTTATGCTTTACATAATATTTTTTCTGTTTATTTATTCTGTTTATTTTTTGTCAGACCCTAGTCTGAAATACCTTTTAATCATAGTGAGAATTTTCTTAGTTCATCATTTTGGTGAGATGCTAAAATTCAATTTCTCTAGACCTAGAATTTCCTAGACACACTATCAAACAAATTAAAAACAAGACTGAAGAAAAAAGAAAGTAGTAATGAAATCTCCTACAGACACACTGAAATAAAAAAAAAAATTGTCAGTATTTATTACTTTTCAGAAATTCCTTAATTAACTTTTCCTCCCTTTGGCTCTCAGTGATGGGTTCCCTCCCAGCATCAGACTCACAGTGCTTCATGCTGTTTTTCTTACTTCTGTCCAAGACAGTAACTTACAGAATCTCATTTACTTGCCATTACTGTGTCCTTAAGGAGCAAAGAACTAATTTTCCTTTCTGCTGATCTTAATCTCACTCAAAGAGATCTTAATCTCTGAAATCACAGCAAGGGACAGTTTACCTGTGAAATACGCAGGAGGGTGACTTGATCTGCAGGAGAGAAACTTTGCTCCATCGACAAACAGTTGACAAATCTAAAATGGAACAGCATCAAAATCAGCAACCTGTGTAGGAAAGACACTGGTTTGAAGCAAAAACTAAAGAACAGCAGGAGAAAGCAATTTCTGTGTGCTAACAGAAAGATCTCTGACAGACTTTATTTACAGGTTCCATTTGCTGTCATGGAACTGGCTGGAGGAAAGGATCAGGTATTCCTCAGCATTTGCATTTTTAAGTGACTACAGCACTGCAGAAACCAATGAGCACCTTCCTGTGCCTTATCAGGAGAGTCTGAGGGCAGGATCAAGCAAGAACCTTTCCTCTAAAGAAGATAATTACTTTGTGACCCCAGCTTAGAGAGTGCCTGCCTCGACATTTTAGTCTCCTCTCTGCAGAGGGGAATCCAGCTGCATGTTTCCTGTAAGCCCTGTCTCTGCTGTGGTAAGTCTGGCTGATTTAGACAAAATCTCATCCTTCTACTAAAGACTTAACCTCTGCTAGAAATAGCTTATTGCAAGCTTCCTGCCTGTCTAAAAGCTTCCTGCACCTTTTAGACAGCTTCTAGAAGGGCCAGCAGTACTCAGAGTGCTCCCTCTTTGCCCAGGGGTGGAGGGAGAGGGTGCAGGATGGCAGTGACTGTATGGGTTCCTCACATTAATAAATGGGGGGGACCCTTATGTTCTTGGCTCCCTGAGATCTCTATGATAGCTTGATGCAGGAAACCCTAAAATCAGGGTCTGCTGCCTTGGTGCTGCAGAGATTGAATCTCTCCAAGAGGATGGTGCAGTCACATACTCTGCCCAGCCTAAATTACAGGACAGCACACTCTGGGGTTACAGGTAACAGTGCAGGTGAGGCTTGGACACCAGAAAGTCCTAGCCCCCCCTGAGGTACAACTTTGCCCCAAAATCATTGGCACTGAGCAACTCCATGTTACTGGGAGATGCAATTCAGCACACAGCAGTCCAAGAGGGGAAAAAAGTATTTCTGAGACCGTAGACACATAGAGACCTTATTAGCCTTTGTTCTGTGTCTTCTATGTGATCTTCATCCTTCCTTGTGGTGATTTTCTTCTCTGCCAGCATACCTGGAGAAATGAATGACACCGATGGCAAGGGCAATATCAGTGCTACTGTGGAACTGTTCCAGCTCATCGTGTACACTCCCACTTTTATCCTGGGATTGCTGTTCAACATAATGGCTCTGTCGTTCCTGTTTTTTAAGGTTAAAAAGCTGTCAGAATCTACAGTCTACATGATAGCCCTTATATTCCTGGATACTTTGCTGTTATTTACTCTTCCTTTTAAAATCATTTCCTACCACCTTCAGGACAACTGGAACTTGGGGTCTGTGTTTTGCTCCACCTTGGAGAGTCTTTACTTTGTGAACATGTATGGCAGCATCCTCATCTCCCTGTGCATCTGCGTGGACCGGTACATCGCTATCCAGTACCCTTTCGTGGCACTCACCCTCAGGTCCATCAAGAAAGCTGCCATGGTCTGTGCTCTCATCTGCCTGGGCACCTCCGTGGGGACAGCCTCTACTTTCCAACTGCATGGCAAGGGCCACAACATCTCGTCCTGCTTCCATAACTTCTCCAAGAGCACATGGGAGAACGCAGGCCTGTTCAGCACCTTGGAGCTCATCTTTTTCGGCAGCATGGCAGCCATGACTTTCTGCACTGCTCAAACTGTCCGGTGCCTGAGGAGACACAGAAACCCAGACAACCCCCAAACACACAGCACCAGAGCAGAGAGGATCGTGGTGACAAACTTGGTCGCCTTTGTGGTGTGTTTCACACCTTACCACGTGGCATACTTCATGTACTTTTTGGTGAAGAACAACATCATCCACATCAGTTTTCAACAAATGCTACGAGACACTGTTCAGGTCACCCTTTGCTGGGCAAACCTGAACTGCTGCCTTGATGGGGTGTGTTATTATTTTGTTTTAAAGGAGTCCTTGGAAGACCCATTGCAAAACAGTGAAAAAAGAGCCACGCAAAAGCCTTGATTTATGTACTGCATGTTCATTATCTGGGATAATATGTGGAGAGGCTTTTGTGGAAAGTACAGGGTTCTGAACTTCTTAACTAAGCAGTTTGCTTTAAATATGCACAGCTGAAAATATTTCCTAAAAACCAGAACTAAGTCCATTTCCAGGAGACTGTTCCTAACTTTTTTATTTCTTTCCATAATGTCACCTGTTATTATTTATGAGTCAAAAGAAATTAAATTATTCATAAAAATAGTGATGCATATTTCTTTGGATGTGATTCTTCTTTACTCTGAAAAGAAAAAAAATATTCACTTATATGTGGTAGCATATTTCATTTTTCCTGTCCACACTGTACCTGCAAGCCTTCCTCAAAACTTTAGTCACAACAGACTTGGTCTGTTAAGAAACAAAGACTTGAAATTCATGGTAAAAAGCTTCAGACTAAATTCTGTTGCCTCCCCTGTCCCGGTCATGTGTGCTTGTCCTCACATACATACGCCTGTTGGATTTAGACTTGCACAAGCTTTAAAAAAAAAGAATGATTGCAACTCTAAATGCAAAGGCAGCTTTAGGTTCACATGGGTATAGCAAGATCTCCATGTCATTCCTCCATTGCTTGATGTGTTCTGCAAGGTGCAGCACTTGTTTTAGTGACAGCTGTTGTGACTACCTCATCACACGTCTAATTAATGCTGCCACTGCCTCAAATCCCCACATTGCACGCATCAATTGACTCCCCAGTTCCAGGCTTCCTCACCAGCTCCTCTGCTGCTTGCAGGTTTTTCACATCTGCTCTTTCCTGCTTGGTTACAAACATGGTTTCGTGAACAGAGCCAAACCAAACAAGAGCCTGAAATAAAATCCCTTGGCCCAATGTAGTGGCAAACACATGAACCTGAAGAAACAACCCCCACCTTATGGGGGGATAAGATAAGAGTAGCCCTGATCCCTAAAGCAGCAGCCAGAAACACACAGGACCCTGGGGGAAAGCAACCTTTTGGACCTGAAAGCAAGCTGAGCATTACCATTCCCCAAGCAAACAAGGCAATAAAAAATAATCAAGCAGCGAGAGCCAGTCAGTTACTTCTTATCAGTGCTCACAGGCACAAATAAACCCAAAGACAAGGAGCATCCAGCCTGCAGAGAGGCAGCCCACTGCTCTGGGCCACCTCCAGTGCTGCCTGCAACCCTGTCCCAGCAATCAGCTGCCACCTTCCTGAGGATGAAGCTTATTTGGCAGTCAAAGCCTAAGAGTTTTCATATTCATGCTGAGCTGGATCCTTGCAGTACCTCTTCGAGGCAGGGATACTAATCCCAGCCTTTGAACTGCCTCTTTTCTACACACTTTTGACAAGGATAATGCACAAACTGTGTATTGATTTCTCCCCTGAGCTGGAGAGTTACATGTGGGGGCTCCACTCTGTCAAAGTGAATGTTTTTGAAGTGAATCTGTGTATGAGATTGTACCAAAGAAATCCAGTTCCAGTTGGGAACACTGACCCAACACAGACCTAAGTATGTTCTGTTGTTGACAGAATCCTTTTGGTGTTCAGGTGATGAATTGTGCTTCTGAGAAGACTTGGACTGTGTATTTACCTTATGTCCTGGTAGTGAAAAAATGCCTGAAAATAAAATTCACCAGGATATTCCAGCAAGAATTCCCTCCCCATAGCAATGGCCATTTCCACTGATGCCATCAATAACTTCAGAATATCTGACTGAATATCCCTGCCAGCAGACAGGGAATCCTCATCAGGTCCTTGCTCATAACTTACCTCTTCACTAACTACACTTCAGGAGACTCAAAGCTTTTATCATTGCAACTTCAGGCTCCTTTTGGGAAAAGAGTTAACAAATCATAAAAGAAAATAGTGCTGAGGCAAAAGAGTTATTTTACATCTCAAAGCAGTAGGCCATGCCAAGAGGACCTCAGGTTTAACTGACAATGCCTGAACAGAGGGAACAGGGACTGCATCAGGACCTCGGGAGGCAGAAAATGCCAAAGTGTATGAGAAAACTGGTCTCAATTGCTCTTCTGTTGCCTGAGGCAGCTCCATTAGTTTCACTGACATGACTTTGGGCTTACACTGCAATAACTGAGACTAGAAGCTCACCTGTAGTTTTATTCCTCTGTTGCTCAGCATTTTTCCGAGTACGCCTGTTCTTTGTTTTGTTACCCTGCCGTCTTTGGTCCCACAGATCATAAAGTAACTTGCACTGTAATTCAATTTAGAGTGCTGGTGGACAGCAGGGAGATGAACATTAAATTTAGGAATTTTTGGCTTCTAGGCTACCTTCCTCAGCAATAACATACTGCTTAGAAGGGGCTGGGATGTTGACCAGATTAAGCATTGTTAACATTGTACAAAGGACAAGTTAAAAATGCTTGAGGTATTTCTTCTTCTCCTGAGCATTTCTTCTTCTCCTCTGTGTTTCTCCAGTGATTCTGGCCGCTGATTTTTCTAGAAGCAAACAGGCTGATGTGTGGAAGAGCAAGCACCTGTCCATGGACAGAATACAGCCAAGCACAGTCTGAGCTCCCTGCCTCTCCACATGGCCCGCAGTGCCTCTGCCAGCTCTAAGGGAGCACAATGATCAGAGCACAGTAACGACCTTCATTCTGCATTCCTAGGAGAAATTAGAATTTTGTAAAGGCAACACTTTCTACTCAGAAGTTCCCTGCTGGATCTTACAGTTTCTGGGCCTCTGAACATTCACTGTCCAGGTCAAATGTAGTGTTGTCTGATCCCTTCTTTGCTTAGGTGGGTAACTGCTGCAGCTTGCTCAATGGCAGGCATTTATGTCTAAACCATGACATGAGGTATCACCAAGAGAATATTAAAAGATGTAGAGTGCTAAGAAATAAAAGGAGAAAAAAATCTGAAAACCTGAAATTCATATGAAGAAAAAGAAAGCAAACCCAAGGATTTGTTTGGAAACCATTTGCCCCCAAGAATCGAGGACTCATTCCTAACACATCCAGTTCTTAGCTTAAAATCATTAGTTTACTCTAAAAAATGTAGTGGGGGCTAGAGAGCTGCTATAGAGCATGTTTTCTACTTGCAGTTGTTGTTGGACACGAAATAAAGATGCTTGACTCCAGTCAGAAGGCAGAAGAGAATCAGAAGGCTTTATTTACAATTCATCCAGCCTTTTTATAACATGCTGTGCTAAAAAGGCAAATCATTGGTCCATAGAATTGACACCTCTCTCCATTGGCTAAGTAACAGAAACAACACCTGGGAGACAGGTTGTTATGAGAACTTAGAAATGCTATGAGAAGAAAATAATTATTTACAGTAACTGTCCTTGAAAGAAAATTCTCCCAAGAAATCTTCCCTTGGGAAGAAAATCAGCCACTGGCAGACTGAAAATCTTACAGACTGAGAAACATCAGGCTCACACACTTGGCTTTGCACTGGGGTAGTGAAAGGCAAAAGGTTTGAACCAGCACTGAAAGCACAGCGGGTCATTGGAGCTGATGAAGCTGCTTTGCTGGGGAACTTCAGCCTTTGGGCCAAGCAAGACTTTTCAATTGAGAGGCCTTTCAAAAATGCACCCTGAGGCTCCCAGATTTCTTGCCAAGTGTTGCAGACATTCAAGCCTGTATCCTGTTCACATAAGCAATTTTCTCACTTGCTTCTTTGCAGGTTTCACTGAGAGACAGGGCATGTGCTTCAGCAGCAAATGCTCTATTCCCTGCAGCCTCACTCACCTGGAAAGGCAGTGAAGCTCATATTAACTCTGCACATCTGTCCTTTGCTTTCCAAATTTCTTGTCTTCTAGTACAACTATTATCTTACGTGTCAGGCTCAGGAAGTTTCTGTTTGGCTTGAGAAGGAATAAAAGGTTTAAAAGAAAACATCACCAATTATATTTACAAATAACCACAGAAATCCCAAAGAAAGATTCATCTCCCAGATGGAAAGAATATTTGCAGCAGGCATGCAGAAAATTCCACAGTTTTTCACTATTTTGGGAATAAAAAATGAAAAAGTAAAAAAACCCTTCACTTTATATATTTTATAAAAGATGTTCACATACAATGAATGGAGAAAAGTGTTTACCATGAACAATATCACATCCGTGATGAGTGATAATGAGAAAAAGCTTCAGAAAAGTAATTCTCAACAGAAATAAAAAGGGTTTTATAGAGATTTTCTTATGCTTCTCTCAAAATGTTTTTGCATTTTTACTACTGCTAAGATGGGTTAAAATTGCCCTTTGTTCTCTCTGCAGAAGGACAGCAACATGATCTAAAGACGAATTTGTAGCAGTGTAGATGCTAGGCAGAAGCCCTCTGAAAAGTGAAATAGTTAATTTTGCTGTGAAAGTGAAGCGCTGCAGATAGGCAGAGGCACAAATCACGCCCCAGCTTCATTCACAGCTATTTCCCCTCAGAGCAAAGCTGTTTGCATGCTCTTTCCATCTGCTGCATTTACTGGTGGAAGTCTCACAGAGGTAAAAATGTCCTAAGTGGACCTACAAAGTGGAGAATTCCCACGGCTGACCTTGGTGTGCCAGGGACACCACAGACGTGGCTCCAGTTTTGGAGGGAGGACCCTGATGTCACACCTGACCTCTGGAGTTTGCTCCTGCAAAGCCACAATGCCATCAGGTGTTCCAGCTTGCCTTATTCATCCCTGTCCTCATCTTTCCTTCCCTTTCACAAGCCTCTGCCTCCAGCTTTTGAGAGGCACTGAACCTTGTAGCAAAGTTGACTCTTCTCCCTCAACTGGGTTTCTTGCTACTGAGAAAGGTCTACCATAGCAACAAACTGATGAATCAATGTCTTTAGCTGCTGGGAAATGCAAAGGACACCTACATTTGTTTATTCTTATGACTCTGGTTTTATACACTGTCACTTCAGAAGAATGGTATTTACCACGTTTTCTAATGTTGCTGTAGGATAGTGTTAAAATGAAAAATCTATGAGGAATCAGAAATGTGTCCCTGGAAGAAGAGCTGAATCAGTGCCATTTGCAGACATCAAATGATGTAAAACCTCACATCTGCTGTGTGCTACAGATTCCTATTAATCCTTCTCTCTATTCCAAGACAAAAAGAGCATTAAACTGGGACTATGTTTGAGAGCAAGCATCAGCAGTTTAGAGCAATAAACACTGGTGGGCAATTGTAAATCCAAAACTAAGCATTACAAATCCAGGAAATCCAATTTAGATTACACTTCGGAGTACACCACAAGAATCCCAACCATTCCTGGGTTTATTATTAACTTTGTAAGTAAACTGCAAGTAAAGCCACCTCCCAGAGCCCAGCATTTAACCTGGGCCTACTTGGCCTGCTGTCACTACTGAGACAGTGAAGGATACTGTCTGACATAGCTTTTATCAGTTTAAAGAAGAGCTTAGGAAAGAAAACACAAGAAGTTGCAGACAGCAGAGACCTGACTGACTTCATTCATACTGATAGGACAGGGTGTGGTTTGAAAAAGTTGCAGCTGGAAGGGGGCAGAAAAAAAAGATTTGTGACTTTTGCCAGACCCAGTTCAGCATAGCAGTAAAAGCCCTGCAGGTAGGTTTCCCTCGTGCAGAGCAAAATAACTTGGTATTAATAATAAATATGCTATTTAGGCCTTTTTGTTTGAGCAGTGAGAAGACAAAAGGAAGCCTGAGGGATAAAACACTGTTTCACTCTGAGCTCAGCTCTTGCTGCTGCTCCTGCCTGTGACTGCACCAAGACCTTGGGGTGGGACCCTGCTGTGTGATGAGAGGTGTTTGTTCCCTTTTGAGCTGCCCTGTGGAATCCCATCTAGCCTCCAATGTGGAATTGAGCAGGGATGGGCTGTTCCTGGTCCATCTCACTTCTGCCCATCTCTCACGGCAAAAAACACGCAAAAGGAGACAGATAACCCCTAATTCAAACCCACAGCCCAACACACGTGTCCTTATGATTACTCAGAAAAACCACATGTAGGCTATCAGGAAAGGGAAGAGGTAAAACAATGCCATGGACACACTTGCATTTGTAACCACTGCATGTTGTAATGGTAAGACAAAGCTCAACAGGACACTCAGCAGCATTAGTTAGACTTTTAACGCCCCTCTCCTTTGCAACACAAAATACTGAGGCTGGAATAATATGTTACCTTGTTTTGGAAGAACTGGGCAGAAGCCAAGCAGCATCACTGACTCTTATCCCAGATTTCATTGCTGCACACAATCACACCATTCAGATAATTTTTCTCTATGTTATTATGGGTTATTGCTCTCCCAAATTAGCCTGTGTCATTTGCCTTGGGATGCCCACCTACACCTCTCATGAAACATCTTTAGAAGATGTCACAAATCTCTCTCCCACTTTTTGCCCATCAAAGATCCAACCCTGTGGGTAAATACACTCATTCTAACAATCAGGCTATCAGATTAACTTGAACACCACAGCAGCCAGACTCCCATACTGAAAACTATTTTGTTTGCGTTAGATGATGTATTTGTTTATCTAGAACTCTACTGCATGTGTCCAAGGATCTTATTCCTAACGTTCTCTCTAGTCACATTACAAGTTTACAATCCAAGTCCCAGCTCATGTCCTTTAAACACAGATTCAAAGAGAATCACTTAGGTCACAATCTCTCTAATCAAAGTTTTGGTAAAATTGCTCAGGATAAACAATATTATTTTCTTGGTTATATACAAAATGTCAAAACAGCACAGCTCGAATGTCTTTCTGTCAGGGAGCCAAGAGGAAGGAAGAACTTTGCTGGTCAGCTCAAGGACACCTGAGAGTCTTGTGATGTTTTGAGTGTTAATGAAGACAGCACAAAGAACCATCAGGCAAGTTTCCCCAATCAAACAAGATGAAGCAGCAGCCCTACAAGCCAATTGCAAGTGACAAACCAGCCATGGAGCCGCATTGCAGGTAGCCCACTGGAAAAAAGAGACAGCAGATCAGGCCCTGCAGCTCCAGGATTCTCAGCATTCAGGAAAAGAGTGGGTTCCAAACACAGCTGGAAACAACACCTGAAAATTTCATTTCTTTAATAGCTACATTTGGCCCTTGGAGGACTCTGGGGAAATTCCTGTCAGAAGGGTATGACTTGCACTGATAGAACTTACTTACCCCTCTCTCCATTACAACCACGTTCACTCAACCTCTGCTGCATACTTAATCCACCTGAAGTGAGAAACCTTTTTCTGTATCACAGTCAGATGCTGTGGAAATGAGCCCAGTATCCCAGAGGATTAGAGTCTGAAGAATCCGAGTTAATTGCACTTTCTGGACAGACTCAGGCTCCAATGGTCAGTGTCCAAATGAGGAATAAGCAGCAGGGATGGATCAGCTCTTCAGAAACAAAAGGTCCCATTTTCATGCAAATAGCATTCACTAGGAAGAACAATGAAGGAGAAGTAAAGAAAAGTCAGACAAAGCAACAGAATCCTTATGGTCTGAAGGTTTTTTAGGAGGTCTCAGCTGCTCCTTAAACTATTAACAAGATTTCTGAGGGGCTTTGTATTTGCTTTTGCATCCCTGGGTGGGAGTTGATAGATGCAACCAAAAGTAAGTGTCCAATCTGCTTTAACTTTGTTTTTGTCCCCGAGGTCCTATTCACACCCTCAGATGGGAACAAATTTTAACATCTGTTACCAAACTTCTGAAGGAGAAAGAAAGAATTTTTTAAAAAGGAGGGGAAAAAAATGCTGTAAAAAGCAGAACGGTGGCAATGCCAACATCTCTCCTTGCCAGGTGCTGGCTGTGAAAGGGGCTTCTTTGGAAGATCTTGGCAGCAGCACCCTGGGCCCAAGGTGACTGAGTGCCAGGAAAGGGGACAGTGGGAGACAAGGGAGGGCTAAGGGAGCCCCTCAGCACAGGCACAGAGCTGACAAGCTGTGGGACAGCAAGGGGTGACACCTGCAGCACTGCTACATCCCTGGGGAAAGTTCCAGGCTTCAACTGTCGCAGAGAGAAAGTGCCAGGAAAATGTATATACAGTGATAGTTCTTAGAATAAATCATGATAAATCATGTATTGCTTTGTAAATTTTTCCATGCTAAGACCTGGTGACTGAAGACACCTTTTTTTGGTGCTTGTTTGTTTGTTCATTTTTCTTTTTGGTTTGGTTTTTTGTTGTTTTCCTGTTCCATTGCCACCAGAGCACACCAAGAGCATATCACATCCAGCACAAGAAGGGCTCACTGCTGCCCAGCATTTGACTCCAACTGTGCCAGTCACCTTTACCACATTTTTTGACATGACAAAGCAATTACAGTGCCACCCTTCATGGTGCCACACATCCCTGAGTGCAAACTGCAACCTCAGCCCTTTCTCCTCCCTCTCCTGCCACTGTGGTGTGACAACCCACCCTCAAGGTGCATCCTTCCCCTTAAGGGTGGGTCATCACACACTGTTGGTTTGCTTGGTTTGAAAAAATTTGAAAAAAAAATTCAAAAAACCCCAAAACACCGCCCTCCATTACTTCCCTAAATACACCACCATATTCAGGATTCTGCCTCCACAAGGTGTCCCGGGGTCCTGTTTTGCCATGACCCAGGAGCCCAGGGGACTATGAGGGCACTCCTGGCTGGTGGCAGACTGTGCCTCAATGCACCAACACTAGAGTTTATATCAAACACAGACAGCAAAGGTTATTAAACTTCTTTCTCCTCAAAGCCATTTGCCAAATTCAAAACATTTTTGGTCAGAAAAGCAGTGTTACTTTTAAACACCCCCTGTGCCCAGGGAGGATTTTGCACAGAAACACTCACAGCCATCAAGTCAGAGTGCTGCCTGCTGGCGACTCATCTCTGTGGGGAAAAAACACGGGTTTGGACATTAAAATATTAATTTAGGCTTTTGACACTTCCTGTGTCTTTGGGTGAGTGCCAGGACACGGCCAGTGAGAGCAAGCCCCTGTGTGAGGGGGAGAAAGGGCGTGCAGGTCCCAGCCTGCTCCTGCCTCCCCTCAGCGTTGCCACCCTCAGCCACCACCCAGTACCTCCATTGCCCCGCTGGGGCGAGTGGCAGCAGCATGGCCACGAAAGCTGCCATGAGGGGGTCCATTGATGAGATAACAACATGATAATTCCAGCAGGAACCCTGCACACTCTCTGGCATGGGTGCTGGGCAGCCCTCGGCCCCACTGGCTGAGGAGGCCTGGAGCCACAATGGCCGCAGTCACCCACGGCCTCAGGAGTAGCATGATGCCTTAAGATTTTACCCTTTATATTTTTCAAATCCTGTGCTGCATTAGTGCATAACTTGAAACTTCATATAAAGTGTTAACTACTGTCTTCACACTTTGGTGAGACAAAACAATTCCTCTGGGCCTGGAAGAAAGGACACCCTACAGCCTCAGGCCCTGAAAACTATAAACAAAAGTGAGCTGGGGGGAGCAAACTGGGGGTAAATGACTTCATTACCTGAAGCTGTAATTGGAGCATTAACCCCTGGTATGTAAATGGACCAAACTTATTTCTGTCTGAGAAGGTTGTGACCATCGTCCACCTTGGGTGTAGCCTCTGGGAGGCTCTGACTGCCCAAGGTGTATTTATTGAAGGCCTTTAATAAATACCGACTTTGGTCTCTCACTTTGTCTATCCTCTGTTCTAGGTAGCCACCCCAAGGCATCAAGCAGACACAGAACCTTCTCCTCATCTAGAAAACCACTCTTTTTGGCCATGCAGGTGGAGGTAAGCAGTACCAGGACACCCCACTACAGCTGCGTGGTGCTAAGATTACCCTGCCCACACGTCTCAGCACACAACTGAATGTGCTGAGATACACAAATATTAGAAGGCCTTAATCAGTTTTACGGCTCCTGCAAACAGCCCCACACGGTGCTGCCCTTCCAGCACTCAGAGTGTAAGAACAGTGGCTGTTAGTGAAAAATCTAGGGAAAGAGGCAAACTGAAGATGTAAAGCCCCACCAGCTCTTTGTATGGATGAGCACAACACGCTGCTCTGGCAGAGGCAGTACTTCAGGAGCAGCTACACCAGATGAACTCAAATTGTCAAGGAGATTAATACCAAATATTTACCGTTTAGTGCAATTAAGCAACTTCATCAAAAGCACTGAATGAAAGCAAAGTACATTTCCTCTTCAAACCTTATTAGAGAATTGTCATGCTTTCCTCTCCCCACTTAACATTTCAGCCAGCCATTTGATATTTGGTAGCTTCTGTTATAAAGGCAACTTGGTTTGAGTTTGCTTATCGTTGGCTCACACATTTCATGGGCTAACACTAAAATACTGGGTCAGGTAGAAAAAGCAAGCATTGCCATCCATGACATCTTAATTGAAACTTTTTAAAAAGCTCTTATAAAGCACAGAAAGAAATGGTCCAAAAGGCTTATTGCAAACCTGCTTCATGCTTCAGAGGGGCTCAAGCTACGTTGCAACTGTCTGTACTTCTGCAGCATTCATTTTTCTTGGAGGGGGGATGAGTGTCACTTCTAAACACCTCCTTTCCAAATACAGCAAAATGCTTCTCAAAGCACTTTGATCAGGCAATTCTTTTTCCCCAGCCTGCTGCTGCCAAGAGAGAGGAGCCCCTCCTTGCATTGCTGGGGACCTGGATGTCTTCAACTGAATGGAGAACTGAGACCAAAATAGGGCAGCAGACAGAATGTGCTTAATTGGCCCTCATTTCCTTCCCAAATCCTGAGCTCAAGCCAAGGCAAGACTGACAGCTGTGACCCTTCAAACAGGCAGCTGTCCCCAAAATACAACTAAGAGCTTGATAAGGACCTACTTAGGGTAGTGTCTGTGGCTGGCAGGCCGGAGAGGGAGCACAGAGACAGCCAAGGCCTGGGAGCATGGGATGGAGCCCAGTGCTCATGTGCCCCAAAACAGCTGCCATTCTCCTGGCCATGCAAAGAGCTCCCTTCCTGGGGCTAACTACGTTTCCCCTGTCCCTGACCTGGGGGACAGTTTCACAACCACCCTGCCCACAAAGGGAAACACAGCACATTTAAACAGTTCCTGTCAGGGCTGGGGTGGGAAATCACTTGTTTGCTATTCCCAGCCATATTCATTGCCTGCCATTCATTGTCTGCTGCATTCACACCACAGGTGCTGCATGTGGTGCCATGGGATTTTTCCACCATTGCTCAATAACTGGGCGTGCTGTTGGTTTTTAAGGAGGATGTTTTGTTAGCCTCTCATACCTCAGTGAGCAGCCTCAGAGGCAGCTGCTGCAGCCCTTCAGGGTGTGTGCCCCACAAGTGTGTGCAGACTGTGCCACAGCAAAGGGTTATCTGTATATCATATGTATAAAGCTCCTTACAATCCAGGGACTCTTCAGTAGCACTGGAGAAGGCCAGGGATGGGGAGTGCTTTCAGGAATTTGGAGTCAGCATCCAACCCAACACAATGAACCCCCCTCCTGCTCCCTGTCCCCACAGCTGGTCTGACAGCCCTATCTCACTCCGAGGTTTTGCTGGAGCCATTACAAAACCCAAAGCAATCACCTGCACAGCAGGAACATGGGGCTGCCAACCCACACGGCCTCCCCTGCTTCCCTCCCTAGGAGCTGGGGCTGCAGATGGCCTTGCAAATCCAGCCTGCAGATGTGGGTGTCTGTACAGGGTTTATTCCATCCTGGGCTTTGTTTTTTTTTCCTGGATGTTTATGCGGTGACCTCCAGTGTTTATGCTTAGCTGGTATAACAACAATACGGTTTACTAGGCTGCTCCCAAATATTTGATATACAAAATGATCAGTCTAATTGAACTGATCATTTTGTAGGTCTTTGAACTGAACTCAGCCAAGTCATAAAATGCTGTCTCACGTTACTACTTTCAGCCCTTAAAACCCAAACCCACAGCTGTGTCAGGTCCAAGCCTTTCCCTAAAGGGTAAACTGCATTGGCCTGTGTTTTCCTACACACCCCCCCAGAGACCATTTAATTGCCACAAAGACTCCTGTACATTCAAAATCACTGAGCTGTAAAGCCTTCTTTTCTCAAATCCAGCTTGCCAATTTTCTTTGTGCATTGCAAAGCCACTGCACACCTGCCCACGGGTGCTTCCCAGGCCTCCTCAGTTCCACCAGAACCAGGCACACTGCAGGAGAGGGTACCTAAGGGCTGGGGCAGGCTGCAGCTCCCAAAACCTCTGCAGAAGGTATTGCTCTGACGACACTGCTGACACTGGGGCATTTTCAGATGGCAGCTCTGGGTATCCACAGTACCAAGGCAAGTCAGCTTGTTTGAGTTTTACTCACAACAATTTTTGGAGAAGGGAGAATGATTTAGGGGATTGACTGTTGTTCTGGCAGTGGCGACCACATAATGACCATCTGAAAAGGGGGAGAAATGAGAGGGGGCCTGATCCAAAGCCTTTCCTGTTACTTCACGGAGACTAAGTTACTGCATGAATAACAACTGGGGGAACAAAGTGACATTCTAGATAAGTCTCTTGAAAAAAAAGCAAGTTTTAATTTCAGAGGTTTTCTTCAACATAAAGTTCTCTTCTTTTTGGAAATTTCTTTCCCCAGTCAGACCAGGAGAATATTCAATCATTACATAATGTGATTTCAATTCAAATACAGACCTAAAAGTTCAAGTACTAAATTACATACTTGGCCTTTTCACATTAATTAATCCAAATGAATAGAGTAACACACTCGCTTTCACTGGAGAACATCTTTGTGCTAGTGAGAACAGTTAATTAGAGCTGGCACAAACACCTTCCATATCCAGCATGAATAATAATATTCCCAGAGCAAATTTTCTCAGCAAACTTGAGGCAACAGCCGATTCTTGATTCTTCAGCCCACTCACTTCTCAAAGATTTTAATAAGAGAGAAGGAGTTAATTGGTAATTGATGAGCAGCCCCTGTGCTCTTCCTGCCTGAAGTACCAGCTCCAGCCTCTCCTCTGATGTGAGCTGCCAACACCAGAGGTGCCCAAGCCTGTACAATCAGTCCTGGTGCCCAGGCTGCCTTGCACGTTTGTGTCACCTCTGCAGCACCCTGCTGCTGCCTCCAGCAGCACATCAGTCACAGCCGGTGACAGACAGGCTCAGGGCAGGGCTGAGGCTCTGGGATGTGCTGCACCACTCAGGTCTGCTCTGGATCTTCCCCTGAACTGGGGCCCGTGGGGAGAGCTCTGCCATGTGAGACCCACCTGTGAGCCATAAGCACCCCTTGGAAAAGGGAGCAATATGTGAAAGGAGATGATGGGGAAGGTCACAGTGATCAGCTGAAACTGCTGTGGAAGTAACTCCAACCTAAATCAAGAGATTTTCCTTTAATAGAGACCAAAACCAGCAGCCACACAGGGACACCGATATCTGCTCAGCACTCACCTCCTTACCTGCAGACACAGTAAGTCAGAGCCAGCTGTGCTCCTGAGGAAGCAGAGAAACACAACAAGGAGTCATGTACAAAGCATCCAGGAAAAGCAACAGCCAGTGTCACCCTGTCCTAAAGTCAGTCTTGTGTTAAAAAATGCCACTCATTGGAAATATCTGACACACAAGGGTGTTCACTTTGTCTAACTTAAGAGATTCAGGTATGCAGGAATTCCTCAACTGAGCAAAGACATCCTCTAGAGATATCCTTACTCTCCAGAAAGAAAGACTCCTAAATTAAGTATGACAAGCTGGATGATGGTCCAAATGTTGCTTCAAGCTCCAGTTCCCTTCCCAGTCTCATAGGGCCCTACTGGCAAGTAAGGCTGGACAATGTTTTGTAGACATTTTGGTCAACATAAATGCTTCTTTTAACACAAAATGAACAGTGTTTCATTAATTTGCATGTTACTTCATCATTTTAATTCAGCATTTTTGGATAAAATTTGTTTTGAAACAAAAAACAATTTAATTACCAAAATGTTAAAACAAATACTTTAGTTTAATATCAGGAAGTTTAGCTGCTTCCACTCCTTTTTATGCTGTAACTTTTTTTTTCCTAGCTGGGAATATTCACTAAATCTCAACCCATATGTGTCAGAGACTCTGTTCCCTCACACTCTGTTTTTTGTTCATTTAATCCAGAAAACATTCCCTGCAACAGAGCTGCAGCACCTCAATGATTTCACTGGGACATCAGGACTTGTACTTGCAAAAGAGCAAGAAACAGGCATTTACCTGTGACTGGGGAAGCTATTTTCATTGATCACAGAGCTGTCCAAACATGCCTTTTTCTCTCTGGGAAGCTGTGACAGCATCCACAATACTTGTTCTTGTAACATTCTGGGTGGAATTCAGAATGAGAGCATCAAAATGCTTTGGGAACAACTTGCACATCCTAAGGCACATACATGAGCTATATATACATGTCTAGGAGAGAGAACAGGCTTTCAGTAGCTTGGAATCACAATATACCAGAGAGCTGTTCCTGTCGGGCTCCTTTCTGGAGCACCTACGCGGTCCATCATGGCCGGAATACTCCTTGTCCCAAGGCTGCAGAGATCCCAAAGGGCTGCAAATCATGGGATGAGACTGGACTGTAAACTGCAGAGAGCTTGTAACAAATAAAAAAGTCATTTATGTTTTACAGGAGACACTGAGGTACTGCCCCTCAACTGCTAAATGAATAGGTTTCCAGCAGTTTTATTAAAAAAACACCACCAAACCCAGAGCTTGGAAGTGGATGCTCCTAGAGTTAGACCAACTGACTTACTGTGCAGACTCGCTGTCTGGCAGAGCTAAACAACTGCCTCAGCCATGCTGCAATATGCAAGTACTGGAAAGTAAATTATATTAGGTGCCAGCCATTATCACAGTGACCCATATTTTAGGGTTTCAACTGCATCTCTGCCAGTCTTCCTAAAGCCAGTTTTATTGCCAAGCTTTTATATGTGCCACTGTTCAATCAAATAAAGCAGCCTTCTGCCAGAGTGTGAGCAAGATTAGGAAGTAGAACTGACTTGTTTTAAGTTCTCCTAAGAGCAAGGGGCAACAAATACAACCTCAGAAAATGAAAAACTGAACCAAGAGGGAAATTTTGAAAATGGAAATTTTCACAAGCTGGTTTTCTTTGCAGTGGACAAGTCTCAGTTGGCTGATTCACTGCTAATGGGATTTGCTGGAACGCATCAATCACATTATCAGCATTTCAGCCTTCAAAAGGCATGTCTGAAAGGTTCAGGTTTCCCACAGAGTGGTGCAGAGTTGCTTCCCCAGCCCAGAGCTGATGGAAGAAGAGGGCAGTCAAGCAGAGCTGGCTGGGCCAGCCTGGGCGAAGAGGCTTTGGCAAACAGAGTTACTGTAAGGTGCAGCTCCCTTCAGAACCCCAGTGATGGAAAGAGCACCCATATACTTAAGAGTTAAATGCAGCAAAAATGACTGTAACAAGTGAAACGTGAACTTCCTCCTTGATTGACCAGAGACTAACTGTGGAAAGAGGAACAGTCAAGTTCAGGAAAAATATTCTGACACTTCTCTACCAGAAGGATGAAATGGGGAGAAAGCCCAGGAGGGCACCAAGGGAGGTGTGTGTAGTGAGGAAAGGAAAACCCCAAAGGCCAGCCCTGCAGAGCCAGCCAGAAGGCAACTCCAGGCTTAGGTCACACTGCACACATTTCTGTGTAGAAATCCAGCAGCTGGAGAAGCAAGGCTGAGCACTGAGATCCAGGGCCCATGAGCCACCCAAGCAGCAGAGGAATCTGGCTGCTTCACAGACTTAAGCTGGGCAACTTCCCTACACAGGGTGCCCTTGGGTGTCACAGGGATGTGCAAGGAGAGGGGAAGGGCCTCCACAGCCTGCAGGGATGGGCAGCTCCCCAGTGGGAGACAGCTCTTCCATCACCTTGGAAAAGGCCTCCCCACTGCCGCATCCTCCCACTGCCCAGCTCCTCCACCCCACTGGGCTGGACCCCCAGCTGCTGCCTCCCATCAACAACATCTCTGTGGAGGACATGTGCTTCCCATTCCAAACAAACAAATACTGCACAGATCAGAGGTAAAAGACTTTATTATCCCATGGGTTTTTCCTAAGAAGTAAGGTTCCCACCAGACAAAATATACAAAGCATCTTATGTTTTCTTTCTAGACAACTGCATTCTCATCCTATGGAACAGTGACCACATTAGTTAACCCCAAAGAACCAAAGTTTGTCCATACAGCTGCAGGATTGCACAGTTAGCATATCCAATGACCAGTTAAATCATGCAGTACCAGAGGGGAGGGCAAGAGGCCTGTATGGTCACCTGAGTGCAGGCTCAGGCTTCTAGAAATGAAGAGAAACACAGGGCTTAAATTTACCAGTTACTTCCATTAAGTGAGCCAGTTCTCTGACCCATCCTGTCTTCTTGTCATCCTCTTGGCAATTAAAGGCTGGGGCTAGCAGCAAGTTATTGCTAGGAAAATACAATGCTAGGAAGTAAATACCCATCTGGCAGTGGGAAACTTTCCACAGCAACCTGCAAAAAGTGCACATAATTCTTCACTTTACATCAAGCTTAAAGCAGAATTAAACCAAAGTGTCCTCCTCTACTTGACAGAAATTAATGTTTATAGCTATGTTTATATAAAATAATAAATACTCAGCCTCTAAGGACATACTAATTCCTATTGCATTACATGACCATCCTGAGATCCTGTTTTGTTTTCACATAATTAACTCACAGAATTATCACTCAAAAGTTTAAAATATATTAACTTTGCTTTTTGGTTCTGCTGAGTCAATGATTGTACTTGCATTTACTTTATCCTTCCTCTTCCAAAACAACGAGCTCATTTCAACAGATGGTGAACAAGTCCAGATTTGCTGGAAACCAATTAACACTAATGTGCCAAGTTGAAACTCACCCCATTCTCTCAAGCCAAAAAACTGCCTGCATTTCAAGAACCTAATTAGTTTTAACTATATTTATGGAAGGGAGGGAAGAATATTTAATTACTCTGCAATTCTTCTGTCTGATGATCAATAGAAATGCAGTTTTGTTCAAACAATTTCTCTGCAGTATATTGATCAGCTGAATCTTGCCTTGTATCAGTATCTATACTCCACTGGTGTCTGCAGCTAATGTGATACACAGCTGGATTACAGTGGTTACTATCAAAACAGCTTTCACTGGAGGAGTTACACAAGAATACACACTGTTAAAAGATTTGAAAGACCTGCTTCTTCACTTGCCAGTAACTACCAGTTCTGCTGCTGACACCACCTTCCCTCTGCTGAGCTCTCAAACTGCCCTGTGTGTAGCCTCACAACTCTTCCTTTCCTAAGTGCACGTTGTTTAGGTCATTACATCAGCACCAAAATGGAAATCCTCCTCTTGTGCACACACCCTCTGTGTCCCAGTGCCAAGGCAGCCTCAGAGCAATATCCCAGCCTGAAATTGCTCAGCCAGGAAAAGAGCACCTATTTCCAGCATTCCTATTTCTCAGTTACCCTTCAACTCAAACCTGCTCCGAAAAGAGATTTCCATCCTGTGGTGTGGAAGAAGCTGCATCTACCCCCCGTTATCTTTGAGCACTGTGTAAATTTAAGCCCAGCAAATGTCTTGGGTAGGTAGCAGGGAAGAAAAGGCCACAAAGGACCCCAGAGGTTAGAGCTGCACAAGCTGGGGGGAGTATAAAAAGGAGCCAGATTACCATGTCTAAAGAGAGGGCTGAGAGCATGTGTGTGCATGTGTGTGCAAGCAAAGCCAAGGAAGGTTACATCTGCAGAGTGGCTTCATGACTTTTGGCAGATAACAGTTTCAACCACAAAAGTGTTTTCAAAGTGACGAATACGATGACAGTTTCCAGCCTCACGTCGACTGATACCTGAAGTGATTTAAAGAGAGGAGAGAGCTGAATCAACAAATGATATTCTGTAAGAACCAAAGCAAGGAGGGGAATGAAAGCAGATGAGATGGAACTTCTGAACGCTGAAATATGGGGACAACACAGCCCATATGGAAAGCAGCATTATCTGGTCTGTGGAAGAATTAACAATCTTGTCTAGGATATAGTCCTGCAGTAAGAGCTGCCATGGGCTGAAGGAGTCACCTGGAAACAGCTGGTTTCAGCTGACAGCATGTCAGTGTTATCTCAGGGACCAGACAGCCTCAAGAAATCAGCAGAAACCACGGGCTGGTACAGAGCACAGCCATGGATGCAGCCAACCAGTGTTTAAAATAGCCACTTCCTCTCTGGCTCTTTGTATCCCTGCATGCCTGTTCCTGCTGCAGCCCCAGCCTTGGGTAAAACCTCCCCAGGCCCTTCAAATGCAGGCCCTCAGCTCTGGGCAGCTCTGCTGGCAGCTCCTCCCTCCTTACAGCAAACCTGTGGTGCCCCAATGACAGCAGGACTGTGCTAGGGCTCCGTGGGAGCAACAAACGGTGGATGCCAGCAGCTCCTCCACGTCAGTGCAGCTCCCACCAGGAAAACACCATCAGCTACAGCCATGGGGAGCTCTGCACCCTGCAGCTTCACCAGAGATCCAAACCCAACTGACTGTAGGACCTCATTCCAGGTGAGCCTTTAAGTATATCTTAAAAGCAAACTAATACAAATACTGGTAATAAAGAGTATTTTGCAGCAATGTTACCATTTCAATAAAAGGTACATATTGCTGATTTCCATGAAATCATTTTTACACATCCAATGTTCCCTCTTCACAGCGTTTTCCATACTATTAGGAATTTAATTAATTAAAGGTAATTTGCAGATCTAATCTGCTCTGAAAAGCTGCCACTGAATCAGGTGTCTTCATCAGGGAAATCTTCCAAACAGCTCCCAACAGCACTGCTATTAGTTCAGTCCCAGGAGCCCACGTGTAAATGAATTGCTGGCTCCTGCAACCATTTTTGCAAAGCTTCTATCAGGCTGATGGATGACACAAACACAGCAGCCAGCATCCAATTGCAGCAGCATCCTGGGTTTTGATCAGCTGGATGGGAAATACCTCAAGGGGAACCCCAGAGGGAAACCCTGCTCTGGCCACAAAGAGACCAGCATGGCTGCACCAGTCACAGCAGGGCTGTGATGAGGGGTGAGGAGATGGGGCAGGGCTGTGATGAGGGGTGAGGAGGACAGGGCAGGGCTGTGATGAGGGGTGAGGAGTTTGAAGCAGGGCTGTGATGAGGGGTGAGGAGATGGGGCAGGGCTGTGATGAGGGGTGAGGAGTTTGAAGCAGGGCTGTGATGAGGGGTGAGGAG
>VYXD01008891.1:396332-430874 GCA_013397195.1 Hylia prasina
ACCTAGTGTTCCATCCAAAGGCTGCTCCAGGGCACCACGAACCTGCCCTTCCATCCAAAGGCTGCTCCAGGGCACCAACAACCTGCTGTTGCATCCAAAGGCTGCTCCAGGGCACCAGTAACCTACTGTTCCATCCAAAGGCTGCTCCAGGGCACCAGCAACCTGCTGTTCCATCCAAAGAGGTTGTGCTGTGCAATGAACAGGGCAGGCACTGCCCTGCAAAGCTATTTCACACCAGACAACAGCAGAACACTTCTTGTGCATTTTGCCTCCCTTACCCCAGACACATAGACTACATACATTATATACATATATATTTATAAGAATTGGAAAAAAAAGTGTGTGTGTGTGAACATATACAGATATGCATCATCACCTTCTCATCAATTGTTCAGAACAAAGACAAGCTTTGTTTCAGTGGGCAATAAAGACTGAATCGAAAAAATAAATAATAAAATCAGGAAAAATAAAATATTAAATCAGGAACTTAGAATTTCTGGCTACTGAATGTAACAGCATTAGTTTATTTATAGTCAAATTTTTTTGTTGAAATGCTGCCACTCATGGCAGAATTTCTCATTGGAAATTTTTGTGATTGGAATTACTGGTCCCAGAGAGGTACCTCCTGGCCCTGCTGGGGTTTGAGCTGACACAAACAGATGTGCTGAGCTCAACTTCATTTTCAAGCACATTGCAGCATAGCTCCCAGGAAAATGGACAGAGCATCAAAAGAAAACAGACCTGTCCTTTTCAGAGTGCTACCCAATCTATACAGACAGTAGCCAGCTCACCTTGTCACAGCCCTGAAAACAGAGGGCAGCACAAAGGCTGGGTTACCTCCCAGAGACAGCTCATCCCAACCTATGATGCTCTTGTTTTTGCTACCAAAATAACCCTTCAAAATGTTAAGCAGGACGATGTAAGGCCTTTCAGAAGCAGATGAAAGAAGCTGGTTCAGAGATGCCCCAGTTTCCACAGAGAAGAGCTGAAAGCTGCCCTCAGCTGAGCAGGCAGGCAGGGGAGAGAGGCACCAGGGTGCCTCTGCTCTTGCAGATTAACTCCCCCTGTGCAGTTTGTGATCTGATGTGTTTGACTAGACAGACACTTTCTCCACAGCTGCTTGGGACTGCTACAAACAGGAGGAACGGACTGAAAAGCAAACATCAGCCTCTCATTTCTAAGGCTCCTCACTTCTTAAAGGAAGAGATGCTTCTCCAGGATAACGTGGCCAAGACCCACAGGGTGGTGCCAGTGCTGAAACCCCAATGGGAGAGACCCTTGGGCCCCTGCCACCCTCTGGTGGCATCAGACCAGCTCTGCCCAGCCCAGCTGGCAGCAAACAGCCCTTTCCCCTTTCCCTACCTTGGAGCAGCCCTTGTGAGAGCAGCAGTTCAGTGCCAGGCTTGGAGGCATCATTCCTGTCCCAGACCAGGGCACCCCAGCAGCACTGAGGCACCCCTGGGGACCCAGCCAGGTGGGGATTCACCTGAGCTCCACTGAGATGCAGGAAGAGTGGCAGAGCCAGGAGCCTGCAGCCCCTCTCCTACCAGCTCCACTCCCAGCCAACGGGGACTCCTACAGATACTGACTTTTTTATTCCTCGCCACATTCAGCCTGATAACTGCCAAGACCAAATTGCTTTGGGGGAGCTACAATTCCAGCACACCTCCAAGAGAAATTAATCTAAATTTATTTCTCCTTCATCCCAGCTGCTGAAAGACCCACAGCACCTTGATTCGCCGCCAGCTCCCTGCACTGAAGGATCACTGTAATCAGTCTGCTGCTGCTCCTCCAGCAAATAAAGGGATGAGCAAGCTGAAAAATATCACACCTTTCCTCTCCTTCTGCAGACAATGGGCAGCAACTCTGATAAGCCACAAAGAACAGAAAAAAAAGAAACAAAAAATCACATTACTGGAGGAAGTTTAAAGGCTCTCTGACATGAACTGCTACGACAAGAAAGTCATGTTGGATGTCAAGTGTTTCACAGAAACAGCTTTCCCCAGATACTTGTCATCACAGAAAGAATGCAGACGGTAGGGGTGAAGAGGAAGGAGAAGATCTCCTGACACTGAAGCAAGGCTGAGAAGATATTTAATGCTCTGCAAGTGAACCACATCCGACAGGTGCCAGGTTGCTGTGGCGGTTAATGCACTGCTGCTCCTGCCAGTGCTGACTCCAGGAAGGGCTTGGAGAGAGGCTTCATGAGGACACAGCAACTCAAAGGGCAAAAAAAAAAATACTCCCACTAAAAGAAAAGCTGTGTTTGAAGAATGGTAGGGAGGGGAGATAAGCCCTCAATGGTTTGCTACTTGCTAGGGCAGCTCCGTCTTCTCTGCATGACCAAAGACACTGTGAGACATCCCACCTCTCACTGCCAAAGATGAGTTCTGTTCCCTACAAAACATTTCTGGCTTCAGGAAAAGTGCCCCAGCCTTGTGTTGTGGGAGAAGGTGGGAGAAGCAAAGCAGAGCTTGGCTCTGGAAGAATTTTAATTAAACAAACCCCCAAATTCTGAGGGAGGAAAGAAAAAGAATCAACAGCAATCATTCTGATGGAGCAGCAATTTAGGCAGTAAGGTTAAAAATGCAGCCAGCCAGGCCAAGGGGAACACTTTGCACAGCCCTGCAAAACACTGCATAAAAATCACCTGGAAAAACCTGATGGAAAAATGTGTGTCTCCATCACCCAGCCCAGCAGATGGAAAGGCCACCAGTCTTTATCACTGTGAATAAATGACAATTTAAAAGCAGCTATGTCAGTCTGCACCTCAGCTTGGGGCCGGAGGCTGAGAGCCCACAGGCGGAGCAGTGCACAGCCTGCTCTAACAGCTCACCACCCAGCATAAGCAATCTGCACCAGCCTGGAAAAATCCAAGAAGCTTGTTCCATGGGCTGCTGCCCTGCTCATGCTACTACACACCTCCTTTCCCACAGGACCCCCACTCCCTCCAGTAGAATTGTTTACAAACAATTTAGGGTACTCTAAAAACCAGAATCCATCACAGTTGATTTCCATCTCTTCTTGCCTAGGAATGCCTGGCTCCCCAGCAAGGGAAGAATCAGACTTAGCACCAGGGTTTTCCTGAAGAGCAGTTCATGCCTTCAAGGTGTGCATTTCCAAAGGACAAAAATCAAAATAGTAACATACAAAAATGCTGTACATTCACCAGATGTTTAACAATATTCTAGAGAATTCATTAACCAGATAACACTGTTTGCAACAAGCCATCCTATTCATTTTCTGCCTTGATCACGCTCGGGGTTTTCTTGACCAAGAGGAATGTGGATGGTTGGGATCAAAACCATCCCTGGACAGAGGCAGGGACAGGTATTTCACCTGAGTAAATGGGTTTTGCTCTTGTCATTGTTTTAAACACAATATTCCAAGAGCTGGACATATTTTACACAAAAATGTACATAAGGCCCTTCCTCCCCTCCCCGGGCTGAGCAGAGGACAAACATTCATTTGCTTCTCCATGAAAGAAGAGAAGGCAAAGCAACAGCAGTGGCAGAAGGGCAGCATGTCCATGGTCCAGGCACTACAGATGTGCATGTGGGGAGGATGTATGGACACATCCACAGCTCTGCAGAGCACCCCAATGCCACTCACACAACGATCCCACCTCTGCTGGCCCTACAGAAAGGGCTGGGCCAGCTCCCTTTCCAGTGGACCATTTCAGAAGAGGCAATGGGTAGAGTTCCTTACACTCTGCAACCCAAGGGGAAGCCACAGCTCGCTCTTCCCCTGCATGGGCAGCGGGGGAAAAAGCACCCATCTGTCACAAAGAGCACCTGCACATCTTGGGGTTTTGCCTGGCATTGTCCTGCTAATCCTTCATTCTGCTAGGAAGAGCCAGAGGCAGCTCCATGCACAAGCCTGAGCTCCCAGACATGCTGACTCTGCTCCAGTGTGCAGGAACGATTGCTTTCAGACACTCAAGCCAGCGCCCAGCAGCAGACAGAATATTGGAATATAAAAAGGAATTTCTTTCCTCAGATAAAACAGGCTCTTCACTATGACTCAGTGCCCTGCCGGCTCACGGGGCCAGCACACACCCAGATGGGAAAGGATGGAGGCATGATACAGACCATTGGGTAGAGGAGGCTTGAAAGTAGCCTGAGGGGTGGGGAAAAGTCCTAATTCAGTCTTTGTGGATATTCTTTGGAATTTCGGGTCTTGCTGAGGACACGATGAAGATGGCTGGTGTCCTGCTATCCCTGTTTGGTACTGAATGGTTAAGGAACAGTTCTCCTGCAAGGGGGTGGTGGACAGAGGCCTGGCTGCACACAATGTCTCGTCCAAGGTTTGGAAATTAAGTTCAAAGGCAACAGTGAGTCAGAGCAGGGAAACCTCCCAGGCACCTGTGGTTGAGCCAACCTCCCCAGCGACACAGCACTGAGCCTTTGGACACAGCACAGGAGGAGCTGTTCACAAGAGCCTAGTGAGACGCTGCCTTTGGAATTTCTCATTCATACAGGAGAAGGTTATAAAAACAGAAATATGACATTATTGCTCCTTCATCACCCATGTCTTGCTGAAGATGACCGAGGTGAGAAAATTAAAGGTGTCATGTCACGCCTCGATCCCTTCCTGAGTCACACACTGCCCCGGCAGAGATGGGCTCAGCTCACGGCCCCTTTCTGCTTCTCCAGCTTTGGAAACAGCTCTGAGTCCTCCACAAATCCTTTTTCCCGCATTTCTGAAACACATGGGTTTAAAATGTTTCATTTTAGGTGTAGCAGGACCTGACAAACAGGGGACAGAGATTGGCAAGTGTCTAAATATACACACCCAACAGGAAAAGAAGCGTGGGGTGACTAAAAATAGTAGATGTGATTTTGATGACTGACAAGTGAGAAGCGAAATGCAGTGCAAAGGGATGCAGTTTGGAGAGCAGTGCCATCTAAAATACCTTATCACTCTCTGGGACACTGTTCAAGGGAGCAGCAGCCTGAGCTGTCAAGGTATGATGCAGTGACATAACTGCAGACACTGCCATGGCTTCCTCAAAGGATGCAGGCTCCAAACTTAAGAAACCCTCATCAAAATAATCTAACTTACCTTGCAGTTCACTCATTTCTGGTAGCCAAAGGCCAATATGGACTATGGGAAAAGAAAAAATCAGTTCAAGGCTGCTATCTCCAGCACAGTAAGTCCCATATTCACAGCAAAATCAAAACATAAGGCCTTGCAATGGTGGCACCTCCAGTGACTCCAGGTGCAGAACCCCCACAGCTGATTGCTGGAAAATGCTGCCACTTCCAGCAGGTGTAAGCTGGAAGGGACTGAGCTCTCCTCTGATGTGATGGCTTAGCTTTGAGTGTCCTCTCCTGGGAAAGTGACCCCCATGCCTGTACCACAAGCCTCTCTTTCTGCATGTGAAGCAAAGCCCTCTGGTCCACCCACCCCACTGCCAGCACCCCTACTACCTGCAGGTGCTGGGCACTGCTGGCACTCACTGCTGCTCCCCTGCTCCAGGAAAAGCACTGGAGAGTTCGTGGGATAAGCTGTAAGGTGAAGAAATCCAGAACTGCCTCCCAAAGACAACCATGCCTGTACTCAGGAGTTCCACCACAGGAGAGCTCAGTGGTGGAGAGTCCCCAGGGATGGCCAGAGCAAGCTGGGTGGGCAGGCAGGCTCCAGACTGGAGCACCTGCAGAAGGGAGGTGAGAGACCACACACAGGAAACGGCAGACAAAGGAAGACAAGAAGAGGGAGAGGAACAGAGAGATAAAATATCACAGCAAAGGCATTCTAGCATCCATCAAAGCACCCCTGACATTCCAAAGAGGCTCCTGTGCCAGATGAACAAAAAATGAGTCCTGTCCTCAAGAGCAGTTATGCCTGGAGAGAGGAGAGGAAGCAAAACAAGAACACCAGATGAGCCCATGGGGGATGACTGGCTGAGGAACTGCCCTGGCTAAGAGGGGTCAAAGCTCTGCACTAGCAAGGAGAGGTGTCTCAAGGAACCCACGCATGGAAGGAGAGTCCTTCCAGGCTGAAGGGCATTTCTGATGCTCTAGGTCAGAAAAGGAAACGTGCATGCAAACAGAGAGGAAAACACACACAAACACATATATATAAATATATATAGCACACAGTTTCCAAGGCAACCAAAGTCCCTGCTCACAGTCCTTGAGCAGTGTTTGCACTGACCACCCAACAGCACTTCCACAGAGAACACAACTGATGACTTTTGGACACAAAGATGCCTGGAAGCAAAAAAAACCCAAAGCAAGCCTGTAATTAAGAGACTATCTCATCTGAAGGCAAAGAACTTGCAATAAATGAATCTAATCACACCTTTGAGTGACACCACAGCGCGTGACTAGCAACAAAGCCACCTGCCTCAGGAGTCACTTCACAGTGCTGGAAATTAGAACAGCAAAAACAACCACTGGCTAATTAAAACCCCCAGCTTTGTTGCTATATGACAAAGACAGCAGGATGTTAAAAATGCAGCCTAGCATGTGGGAGCTGCTAAGCACTCAGTGATCATATTTTCCTTCTCCCTCATCAGCAAGAGAGATATATAAACCCCCCTTTTTTCTCCTTTTTTCATCAGTTTCTGGAACTAAGGGGCTGTTTCTCCTCCCTCTTTGCACAGAGGTGAGGAATTAATTTCCATTTTTTTTTTTTTATTTTATTTTTCTGGCAGAGGGACAACAACTTCCAGCTGGAATTATTCCAGCCTCCCTCTCCTTTTTCCCAGGAGTACAACCATTCAGAGCATTAGCACAGCCAACAAAGCCCCTGCTAAAAACAAGGCTGTTCTTACCAGGCTCACAGCTGAAGCCCCGAGCATCATGTTGAACAGAGAGGCAGGCAGAGAGAATATAAACAGCTGTGACAAAGTGGCAAAAAATATCCCAGCCTGGGCATTTAACAGCCTGACTGCCAAAATACTGATTCTGATAAACACAGCCTTATTTCCAGACCACTCACTGCAATGATGAGGAAAATCAGTCCCTGCCATGGAGCAGCTCCAACACCACAGCTAAAAGGCTCTGGAGCTCCTGGGCAGACCTCACCTGGGAGAGGGAAGGAGCCAGCCCAGCCATGTGAAGGCCATGGGTTGTTTAGGATTTTTTTAAAAAGACTCCCTGGAGTGGGAGGTAGCATTAAAAGAATGGGAATTTTCCTCTGGAGAAGAATGGAGGTTAAGCTTTGGCACTGGGTCTCAAAACCTCTCTAGAGCAATGAAAGGCAAAAGGCAGCTCAAGCAAGAGTGAAGCAGAGCAGCTGCTCTGGGAATAGGGGAAGCTCTCAAACTGAGAGGTTAGCAAATTTAAAGAGAGCCTTGACTCAAAAGTAAAGACATATGCAGGTGAGCAGCCACCTGACTCCTTAAAAGATCTCTCACAAGTGCCAGAAACATTCCAGAACACTGCGAAACTGAGGTAAGGAACTGCCAACAGCCTTCAGCTTGCTCTTGGTGTAGCTGAGCCTTCCTTCTCCTCGCGGGTGAAGGGAAGAGAAGCTGCTACCAAAAGCAGTCTGTTTGCTTCTACCATCCTGCACGGCTTGGAAGAAGCAAGGCATGAGCCTGGGTCCCCACCAAAGTGCTGAGCTGTCCCCTCAGAACACACACCCCTTTTCCCAGTCTGCAATTGTACAACTGCTCCCATGTAAAACAAATCCACCTACCAACCCAGGCAGGTGGCCCTGGGCACAAGGCAAGAGAGACAGAGGCTGATTTTGCAAGAGGTGTGAAGGATTGGGTGCTGCGGCAACACATCTGAAAGCAGAAAATGTGACAGGGAAAAGACACATCAAAAGGCTTCACACTATTTCACCTGAAGTTTTTCACCTCTAGCGATGCCTTTGGATGCCAATGAAGCACCTGAGCAGAGCTGGGCCCAGGACTCACCTGGACACTGACACTGGGCTTTCACACTGCTTCCCCCAAAAAGCTCCATGTCTGGAGAGCTTTTGGGGGTGTACAGTTTAAAGTCACAGCACCCACTTCAGCGTTTGCACAGTAAAGGCAGGCAGAGATGGTCAAATCAGCCATTCTGGATCCCACCAAGAGCAAGCCAAGAACTGCTGATCTGGCTATAGCCAATGAAGCCAGCACTGTCCTCCTCACTCTTCCTCGAGATGTGACTCAGTCCCAAAAAGGTGGAAGAGAGGACACAGCCATGCCCAAGATGCCCAAGAACACCCAAGGTCCTGCCTTCTGCTGCTTCTGCAGGCAAGAGGGGCAATCACAGGCAGAAACTTGCACCCATCACTCCGAGCAGAGAGGCAGAGTCCAGCATCTCCTGGGGAGCAAGTTCAATCATCTTCAAGGAACCAGACTTCAGGTTACAGGATTTGCTTCTTCCCTGAAAATCAGGAGTTGCACAGTGTCACACCATAAAATGAAGTCACTGCTCCCTTCTGGAACACCGACAGCTATTATCTCTTCTCCCAGCAACAGCACAGGAAAACTCTAACAGTCAATCCTACACTTGAAAATTCACCACAAAGAAAAGATGTCTAGTTTAACAGCAAGAGAGAGGAGGCCAATTTACCCTTCTCCTTGTTGTTCAAACTGACTTCAAAGGTAGGGCATGGCACCAAGGAAGACAACACTGAAAAGCAAGCGCAGAGAGATGAGTGAAAAAACCCAGCACTCTCACACTGTCCCTGTCAAATGGTAACACTGGCACTAAAAAAAAACAACAAACCAAACATTCCTAGGTTCTCATACATCACTTGGGAAGAAAATACATGTCTACAAGTGAAAATGCCTTTTCCATCTTCTGTAAACCTCGCAATGAGCAAACATTTGGTAGCACAAAATCAGGAACTGCAGATTGGCACACAAGGACACCTCATCCTCCATCTCTCCAGACCTGGCTACAGTGCTCTGCTGGGTGCAGGTCCCTTCCTCTGGGCTTCTGTCCCATACTTACTTTTGTTTCATTTGTGCCCTTTGAAACTCTTCTTTTTAAAGGTACTTCTTGGTTTTCTGTGTTTTGCAAAAAAAAACCTCACCAAAACCGCTGTGCCCAAAGCGGGTAAACACAACACTCTCTTCCCAGGTGAAAAGCTCCTCCATGTAAAGCTGGGCTGGCTCCAGCTCTCCCCCAGCTTTGGGAGAACACACACCTCTAGACAGACATTTCCAGTTCCTCTGTCTCCAGCTCTTCTGTCTACATCTCTTTGGTGAAAGAGATTTGTTTCAAAATTTGGTTGCATTTATAACGTTTCTGCTTGGAATAGACACTGTCCTAATCCCTCTGCCAGTTTTAGCCAGATCATTTGTCATGCTCAGCTGGATTATCAAATATTCATGTCCAGAGTCCAATAAGACACAGAAGTCTAGTATTTCATTAGAGCAGATCCTACAAGGGTCCACAGACCTTTTTTTTTTCCCAATTCAGACTTTTTCCTCTGTTTCCAAGATAGTCCCAAACCACAAAGAACCAAAAACAAATGACAGTGCTTCTCTTTAAGCTGACAGCTCCATAGAGGCCACAAAAAGAAGTCATCACTTCAGCCCACATGGTTATAAGAGGGTTGGGCAAAGACCAGGAATAACCTTCTGTTACAGGAGGCTGCTTCGTAAAAGTGGGATATACCATATTCAGCTCCCTAAGCCTGAGCATGGTGAGAGCCCCCGCAGCTCGAGAGCCTCAAGCCTGGACTCAAGCCTGCAAACATGTCAATGAGCACAATCAATCCACACTGCTGCCAGCAATTTTTCCCTTCCTCTCTCTGAATTTACAGCTTGCTTTGTGAAAAAGCCTCTTTAAAAGACTCTTCCTCACATCCCCTTCCCTCGCCATCTGTCTCCCACCTCACAACATTCTGCAAAGAAGTCGCTCACAAAACCCAACATTGCACTGGCACGACAGAGTGCACAGGCTGGTGTGACTCTGCTTTAAGTGCCCAAAGAGCCACTGCTCCTCCACCTGCCCCAAGAGCTGGAACCCAGCTCTGGAGCATCACTGCTCAAGTGATGCACCAAACCCCTGGGAGAGGCTGAAGTGGCACTGCTGTCCTGCCACCATGCAGCGCTGATCCTCTTGGGCTTGCTCGGGCAAATGCAAGGCATTCCCACTCACCATGCCCAGCTGAACATCAGGAAAGGCAGGAGGGAGGGACACAGCACCAGCCCCGGCACTAAGGCACTATCTGCCTGCTTCAGAGCTCCACATCCACAGCAGACTTGCTCCTCACTGGGGAGATGTGCAGTCACAGGGAACAGAGCTTCCTGGGCACCAGAGGGGCCCTCAGAGAACCTGCTCCTCATGTGTTTCCAGGCTTTGCCCTGTTATTTCTGCCCATCAGGGCAACCACAGTGGGTGTGGGAGCTGCGGCAACAAGGAGCAGGCTGGGGCAGCTCAGCCATCAGCCAGGAGCTAAGGCACCCACCAGACAGAGGTCCTGAGGTGCAGCTACAAAGAGACCACACAGACACAGCAGGGTTGGATGGATCCAGTGCCAGGCAACAAGCAGCTCCTTGTGGGAAACTTCTCCACACAAGCAGGAAGGGTGTGATCCAAAGACCACTGAGTCTTGTCAAGACTTTGGAAATGCAGACAGGATGAAAGGCACAAAATCAAAGCCTGGTATTTCTGCAACCAACCAAGAGCAAAACATCAGTCACACCCTGCAGACCCCATTGTGAGCACCCTGGAAAGCCCCTCACAGCCCCTGGGCCTGTGAGCCCAGGTGTTCCCAGCAGGCTCACCAGGCCTGTGGATATGGAAAGAGTTCTGCCAGTCCTGCTTGGCCCATAAAGCCCTTCTCTCCCATTGTAGCCGTGGTTCCATGCCTGAGGTGTTTAGGTTTTTCTGGGGTTCTTTTCCAAGGGAAGTTCTGTGAACAGGAGGAATGTTTTTGTAACTGTACCTATGTTGTTCATTCCTTCTGACAGAGGGACTTCTTGATGTCCCTCTGGTTTGGCCGATGTGATTGAGGTTTGCCTTTGTTTCACCAATCAAATTGGTCTGTGTGAAATAGTATGTAGGGGACATGCATCCCAAAATAGTCATTTTTTGGCCTTCTGAATCTCGGAGTCTGTGTCATTTTGGTGTAAAACAGTGACATCCCATCAGCCAGACCTGAGCAAACACTGCCCTGCCTTCCATGCTCATCCTTCCAGAGACAAACAGGACTGCACGAGCTGTTCCCTCTCCCAGAGGCAGGACAACAGGTTTCTGTGAAAGCAGCCCTGGATCACACAGATGTGTTCCCACTGCCTGCAAACCCCCTGTCCCCCAGACACCAGCCTGTGCTGCACTGCTGGCTGTAAGGCACAATTCTCCCAGCCAGCAGCACCAAGATCCAGGCACAGCCCTCAGCCAGGGGCAGTCAAAGCCCATTCTGGACAGAGAGAAGGCTGAGAGATGCTTCTGCCCTCCAGTACTTTCATCTACACCAGGTAAGGCAGATTTTAATGAAACCCCTTCTCCTCTGGCTCTTGTGCTGTCTCTGCCAAATAATGAGCAATTATTAGTGGGGTGCACAAGGGATCAAAAAAAAAACCCAAAAAAACCCAACCCACGTTTCAACTAGTGAGCTCCAGCCATCAGTTTTATTTGGTTTCTGTGGATTTCAACATCCATCACAATCGCAAGGAGCGTATTTCCCAGAGCAGTTAAAGACACAGCCTATGTATTTGTTTCCATTTCAGACTGCAAATATGAAGATCAATTAAAACTCATTGAATACTATTTTGCATCTGAAAAAATATTTTCCAATATTTTACTGGCTGCTTAACCTCAAGCTACCTTCTGCTCAAGGCTGCTACATCCATCCCCACAGTTCCTACTAATGATGAGATTGTTTCTTCTATAAGCTCTTAAAGTCTTGCAACAGTCTCAAAATTATATGGATATTTCTGACAAGAGTTTAAATTGCATATTCTTCCTGGTGCAGGGGAGAAACAAGGCTCAGCACATGCAAGCTTGCTGTCATGACTCCTCACCTACTACTTTTCAGGACACATTAGCATCACAGACGTCTTTGCATTCACCGAGCACCTGCCAAAATTCACAGGCTGCAGAAGCTGCCGCTGAATCATTTCCCAGCTCCGGCTCCTATCACTGGGATTGAAGTTATAAGATCAAAGAGGAAAGGAATGCAGAGCATCTTGTTTGCATGCCACCAATGCCATTTTGCTGCGAGGCAGCTAGAGAAAGACACACACAGACAGAAATTACTGGCAGCAGGAGCGGGAGTATGGCAAGAAAGCCTGGCTACAGGCAGACAAATGCCACAAGTTGGGTGTTTTGCAAAGGTAAAGGTCCAGCTAAGCCCAAGCACACCAAAGAATCCACTGGCATAGTCTGAAAAACATCAGGAAAAGGCCACCTGAGGCCAGTGGACGTGCTGCTCCCCAGATGTCCTCATGCTGCATAGACTCACTGTAACCCACTCCTGTCCTTATTTCATGGGTCTCATGCTGATGTTCTTACATGTCTGTCTTCTGGAATCAAGAGACTGTTGAAGACTCTTTGTTCTAAATTCATGTTTTAAGTTCCTTTGTAGCTCACAAAGGTGAGCTTTAAAGAATACCACCATGCCTCCCAGGAGTCAGAAAAAGGCCCAAGGCAACGCAAAAACCCACAAAATTTATTATTTGCTACCTAAGCCAATTTCATACATCTGGCAGGACCTGAATCAGAATAATTTTGATTGCTGGGATCTGGCAGCACTAATGATAAAAATAAGCTTCTGTTACTTTATGACTTTTAAACTCCGTTTCTCACAGTGCTAATGAAAAATGGATCCTGCCTGAACTCATGCAGGATCAACAGAAGAACTGAGTTTCTGGCTGTGGAAAATTGGTTTAATGGCAGGATAAACAAAGTCCAGGGGGATAGTCAGCTTCCAGGGTTGGACATCAGAGGCAGGAAGAAAACTAGCACCTTAGTTTGTAATTAGGAAATACAGTCAGGAAGTGACTGAGAGGTCACAGTCAGCCACGTTCCCCCAGGTCTCTGCAGAGCTCCTTGGTGTGAGATTAGCAGATGCAATCATGACAGCCTGAGCACAGACCCTGGCAGCACAGCTGAGAGCTGCAAGCACATCGTGTGTGATGGGAGAGATCATCATGGTGTGACTCCCTGAACTCTGCAGAGCACAGCAGTCTCCTGAAGCCTCTGCTGCAAAGCACTTCTCCAGGACAAGTCCCATTTGTTTGGTGAGGTACACGAGGAGGAACACTCTGCAATGCTTCAGGAACAGAGCAAAACCACAGCCCCCACATTGTTTTTTGAGTCAGAGAGATACTAGTGTTCAATAAACGATCAGACCACATGCACAGCCTAGGGATTTGTGAGGAATACAGAAACACTATTTAGGACTTCTCTGAAATGTAATAAGGCAGAGTTGATGCCGTGGGTCAGGCCCAGCTCAGGATAGCACCCTCACACTACACAGTGTGGAATTCACCCAGCAGGTCCACCCTCACAGCAGGGCTGTCAAAGTGGGGTTCTCCAGCACCAGAGACTGCAGAAACATCCCACTCCTGCCAAACACAACAGTGCCTGGTTCACTGTCCGTACTGGAGAGGGGCACTGGTCGTACCACCCCCAGCACTCCCCGACAGCACCTGGCCACGGCTCACACCGTCCGGGAGCGACCCACGCAGCTCCACCCAGCCCCGGCTCTGTATCTGCTATGGATGTTCCAGTGCCCTCGTTCCCCTTGTGCCTGGAGGGATCCCAACCCCTGCGGGCATGAGCACTTGTTCCCCTCTCCTACCCATCACCTGAAGCCAGCAGAGCAACTCCACAGCAATTCCCATCTGCAAAGCATCTAGAGCTGTGTGCTCTTAGCCCCTGGCTTCTCATCTTGCTCCAGGCACCATCTGTTTTCCTCCTCTTGCCTCTTCCCCCTGCCAACCCGAAGCCTTCAGAGATGTCCGGATTTGAAATCCACCCATGCATGACCAATCCGAAATTACATTCCCGCAGGCTAAACCACCCAAAGGGATGAGTTCTGCTGCCGCTGTGTGCGCTGGACATTCACTCCCGTGCCCGGGGACGGCTGCTGGCGCCACGGCGCCGCTACCCTGGCCCATTCCCTCCCCGTTTCTCTAAACTTCGGGTGCCCACCAAAGCCNCCCCACGGGGACCGGGTGGGCCCCGCGCCCTCAGAGCCCCCCCCGGCACCGGGCGAGCCCCGCGCCCTCGGAGCAGCCCCACGGGGACCTGGCTGCCCGCAGCCCGCACGGCAGCACAGTGCGGCCCCGCTCTGAGCGGCTGGGCCGCGGGACACGGAGCGGGGGCAGCGGCACCCCCGGGATCTTGGGGTACGGCACGGTCCGTACTGCCCGTGGCACTGCTGACATGGGGTCAGCAAAGGAGACACAACAGAACAAACCAAAGCTGAACAACCCCCGAGCCTGAAGATTCATCAGGCTGCGGCAGATGTGCACAGCGAGCAGGGCTTACTCGGGGAAGCTGGGAGAACCCAGCCGCTCTTCGCTTGGAGGCCACAGAACAGAATCCGTGGAGGAACAGAGAGCACTCGGGTGGCCTTTTCGCCAGGATCAGCTCTGGGCAGCACAACAGATGGATTGTCTTTGTCGTGGACACAGTGATCCAGAAAATGCCCTGTCTGCCAAAAGCAAAGTGTGGCATGCAGAAGAGAATTTTTGGGGAGGGTTGGGTTGCTTTTATGCCACCAGATGATGGCTAGGGAGCAGCAGGTAGCACAGCAAGGAGTAAAGAACACATGCTGACGGTTTTGTTAAGTAACAAAATGGAAAAAGAAACTATTAACAAAACCCTCTCTGCCAGATATAGGTAATGAGGAAAATAGGAAATTGTCAGTGGATAAACACAGCACTACCCTTACATTGATTTGGTCCACTTAAACATAGTATTTATTACAATAAAGTTGTTATGAGCATTTTCTTTCAATCCAGACGGGTTCATTATGTACTGAGTACTCTACATCATGTTTTGAACTAACCCATTGATAAATTAGTGCTAAATTTTATTTGTAAAAGGCATCTTTGGCAAGGATTCAACATTGACTCACAACAACAATTGCTCATAGTGCTGACTTACCTTGTTCAATATTTGGAGCTGTTTGGTCCTCCCAGCATCCCATCCTGCAGGTAACATGGGATTGCAAGTTGTATCTCACACAGAGATAAGGACTGCATTTCCACAACAGCCCCTAATTTCAGGAGCTCAAACTGAGACAAGATGGTCCTGAGTTTACAGAAATGGGAGTGTTTACAGACAGATCCAAACATCTCACACTCAACATGCAAACCAGGAGACAGCCCACCAGGGTCTTCCCTGACTGAAGCTGTAAGGCAAATGCTAACTCTTCTAATAAAGTTTATCCTGTATCACATGTAGCCTTTGAGCAAGGAAATGACCAGAACGGGGCAGAAATCCCCTTGTGTCCCTCTCAATCCACCAGACCATCCTGCTGCCCAGACTGGCCTTGCCCTGTCCTTTTTTTAGGTTGTTTAGCTCACTCTTCCTCAGGGACAGCCCTCTGTGACAAACGTTGTGTTACCTCCTCTCCTTCAGCCCAGTGGTCCACTGGGCAGCTCTTGTCACAGAGGAGAAATCCAAAGCTAGGATGCAGCCGAGGAAAAGTGATTACAAAGCCTCCCATCTGATAAAACCAGAGAAAGCTTTACACTAAAATCTTCAGTTAAAGGCAAAGTTAAAGTTAGTGGTTGTTCTTTCCATCTATGTCTAATGTGACTCTGGGCCCTCACCCCCAATCAGTCAGTCTGGTGGGACAATTCTGCAGTCAGGAGAGTAAAGGATCCTCTTCTAATATTTAGGTCATTTGTGACAGATACTGAGAGAAATAGGCACAAGGCTCTTGATGTTCACCAGGGCTCCTGACAGAACTAGTCTATTGATTTTCTCAGAGGCAAACAAACGGAAAGGCAGCATCACACCATTGCCAAGCCAGCAAGGCAGCATCAGGCAGCAGTAACAGTGTGACTCTGCCCTTTCTTGCATCAGGTCAGCTGCTGAATCAGCCTGGGTCTTCTCCAGAGCATAACTGATTTCCTGTTTCGAGTGGGGAGAAGTATTGATCAAACAAGTGAGACTGCCATGGGAGTGTAGGTGTTGGGGTGTCCCTTGTCCACAGCCAGGGCCAGCCTGGCTGTTCTCCAGCAGGAAACCTCACCTGGCAGCCCCTGCCCTCCCTGCAGGGTCTGCACCTCATGCCCAACACAGCCTGAACTGCAGCACCCTGTGCAGCACGAACCGGCCCCCAGAAGGACATCCAGAGCAAGAACTGCTCCTGGGGAGGGCACAGAACCTGCAGGATGCTGTGACTGTTTCTTTTATACATGGTAAATGTGCCTCAAACAATCTTTGAGTTTGCAGTATTTGTGAACATAGCTGGAATACTGGAGTATTACTTCTGCTGTACCATAAAAAACTGCAGGACTGACAAGGAAGGCAAGTTATTATCAGCATAACAATGAACCCAAAACAAGTAAAGGAGAACAACAAAATAATTATAAAATGGGTCAATGTTAATGGTGTAAACTGTTAAGCGTCTTTACTTATTTAACATCTCAAGACTGGGTCTCAGTCACAGCCACGGCATTCTGTGGCATCTCTGGATTTCAATTACATCCCGGGATAAATGGCTTTGCAAGCATTAAGAAAAATCACCCAAGTTATCACAGACCGAGTTTCAGAGTAAAGAATTTCTCAGTAAGGTATCTCCAGCTACAGGCCCTTCAGTCAGAGGCTTAGAGGATAAACACTGACAGTGAACTCAACATTTCTAACACAGTTTAAAACCATGTCTCTTACCCTGCAGTGGAGAAGTGACATGCTGCTTACAGAACATCTCGCTCAAATCTGCTATCTTTTCTATTTTTAAGCAAGCAGGTTTCTATTTAAAACTGCCACCTTACCGACTTCCTTAAAGCCATCTGCTGGTTTATTAGACTCTGACAACAAAGTTTCCATCACTGTAATTAATGTAATTTAGTGGAATCCCAGGGACAATTTAGTTGACTGACCTTTCATTAAGAATAGCAGCGTGATAGCACTGCTCAAGTAATGAAGAGTGGGACCTTTATGAACCTTTATTAAACTGTCCTCTACCTTGCCAATTCACACTTTTCAAAAAAGCACTTATGTAAAAAAAAAACCAAACAAAGCAATATTAAAGAGAGAGCACAAGGTAACTGCTTTAATATATCCCAAGCCACCCAAAATGTGTGTGTCATATATTGAGCTGCATCTGTTTTCGAGGTCTGCCTGGTGTCTTAGCTGTCATCCCTTACTGTATCGGGCTGGAAGGAAATGAGAATTTTAGAGTCCTTAAATCATTCTGCTTTTCTGCTGCAGTTCCAATAAGGGCTTGTACTAGAGAGCATGCCTAAAAATGAGCAGAACTCTGTAATGTGCTGAAAATACACTTTTATTTTTCCTTCTTATGCTTCATCAACTAAACAAAGAGACAGGCCGGGCTAAAAAAAGGAAACTGTTAAAAAATCATAATTACTCTCAAAGGAACAGACCACAAACATAGAGGATGTACTCATCATGTTTTTTGCTATTCCTTACATAATCTACTTCTAATTACCACACATAATTGCATGAGGTAAAGCAATTACCTGTAGCCAAAGGTAGAGAATCAATCCAGTGGTTTCCATGGCTTCAAACAGCTCTCATCTGGAGCTGAACTGAGCTGAATTTCTTGTCACTCCTGGGTACCTGCCACACCAGCTGGGGCAATGTGTCAATCCCTGGTCCAGCTATCAGGAACCACATCCTTTGTTCCTTCTTTTCTTTTCTTTGAAAAACAGCCCTGATGGTTCAGCAGCAGCAGGAAGCCTTGGGCTACCTACAAGGGTAAATGGAAAACTATTACCATTATGCACTTCAAAAATAAAAGAGAGTAATTTTCTCCTAATAGTAGAAATTATCCTGGATTAGTCTCCCTCCTGGAAACTAGCAAGCTCCAGATATCTTAGTTTTCTCCCTTTTACAAACTCAGGTAGATAAAAGGCCAACACTTGGTATCCTTCAGTTAGCAGCTGAAAAAAAGTATTCACATTTCAAAAGGTGTGCACAGACCAGATGCACAATGGCTTTGTTCAGTGAACAATGTTCACTTAACCACTGGTGACAGGACTGCTGAAAGGCAGAGCCAGGGGCTTGCTAACCGGTTAGGTTGCCTGTTGTGGCACCAAAACCCCTTCACACGATGTGCCAAAAAGTAGGGAGGGATGGTGAGAACAGGAAGGGATAATGTGGCTTGGAGACAGCAGCCAAAATAACCAAGCTGGATCTCTATGTCATGGGATAAGCAGGGAGCATACCCAAGACAGCAAAATTACCAGGACTGTTGTATAGTTTATACTTTTTATGATTTAGAGGGAGATTTTCCACAGAAATATCCACAATTTACCTGGAAATTTGTTTGGGGTTCCACAAATCAAAATACTTCAATTTTATCTAACTTCTGGAAGCAGCAGGGAGGGCATTTGAGTTGGTGGGGAAGCGCTAGTGAAAAGAACAGAACACAAGTCTAAAAGCCAAGAAAGCCCAGGAAAAGGGAAGGGCCCTATTTCCTACCTTTACACATAAATGCATAAAACACAGCTTAGGCACAAGGGGAGAAAGGGAATGCAGGGAAGATGCTGGTTTAGAATAAAAGGCCGGGGCTAGATTTAAGTAGTTGCTGGAGAAAGTGGGTGTGAGGTCTCAGCCCCACAGAATTCAGCTGCCTGCCCCATTCCCCGAGAGACCCAGCAAAGGACAGAGCCCCAGGTAGGAGAGAAGATGTAACCTGAGCTCTCCCTGCCCCTTTCCCTTCGGTCACCTCATTTCTAGTTCTGTGCTCAAGAACTAGAAATGGGCTTTTGCTGTACCTGCACCAATCTTGAAACACTCTGCTTGTCTGACGTTGAGAGAGGGCAAAGGATGTGGAAAACCACAGCCTGAACCAAAGCCCCCATCCGGCCTGCCAGGGGCCTGCAGACCACAAGTGTGGGAGGGGATTTGGGGAGGCTGGCTTGTGTTCCCCTTACCATAAGGGCTATTATCTCAAAGTCACTAGGCCTGGCAAAACCCATCTTCTGGCAGGTGCAGACAAGTGTTCCCTCACCAGGAGCTCTGCCAGAGCAGTGTCTGAACCAACAGAATCATTGTGGGAGGCTGCTTAGTGGAGAGGCAGCACAGTACCAGCCTCAGATGTGAGAGTGAAGCACCACTGACTCCAGTTTCTGTGCTGTCGGCTGCCCAGCCCCAAGAAAACGTGCCTGCAATTACAGCTCTGAGCATAATGCATGTTTTATTCAGCTGCAGAAAAGACAGAGAGTCTGAGGAACTTACACCAGCAGCCCCTAGTTTTCATCAGCTCATGCCCACTCATCGTGCAAGTAACCTCCTGTGACCAAAGGCCCCACCTTTTCTTTATTTCTCAGTATACCTCTTCTTCAATAGGGACTATTTACAAGTGTATGGAGTGACAGAACATGGGGGAATGGCTTCAAACAGACGGAGGGCAGGTTTAGATTAGGTATTAGGAAGAAATTCTTTACTGTGAGGATGGTAAGGCATTGGAACAGATTGCTCAGAGGAACCCTGGATGACCCCTCCCTGGCAGTGTTTAAGGGCAGGCTGGATGAAGCTGTGGTCCAGTGGAAGGTGTCTCTGCCATGTTAAGGGGGTTGGAATGAGATGATGTTTAAGGTCCCTTCCAATCCACACCACCCTACGATTCAGGATTTGTTAAGAGTGAGTGACCACACTCAGCCTGAATAAAATGCTTTCTGGCAAGAGCAGAACACACTGAAAGGAAAGGAACATGACACTGGAAAACACACCAGTTCTCTAGTTTAGGCTGGGAAGGAGGAAAGAAAGTGTCATCTCTTGCCAGCAGTTTGACTGTTGAAGAACTGCTTTGAAAGCTCAGATACAGTAACTGGTGTTCCATGACAGCTACATCTTCTGAGTATGCCATCTCTTTTAATTAGCATGTCTCCATGAACATCTCAAGATTTTGTTACACTTCTAGAGAACTATCATTACCTTGAACCCAAGAGGGATCAAAATCACAGGACAGCATAACAATACTAACAATCCTTCAGAGAGAGACTTCCATATTTTCCAGGTGCAGGATTGTGAAAGGAAGAGCCTGAATTTCTGCTGCCCTCTTTCACTTCTTCTGTCTCTGTTGAAATTTCTGTGTGTTGCCCCAACATTGCCCAAAATATTTGCACAGCAGGCACCCTCCTGCTTGCTCTGGTTTCTTAGATTTGGTACTTCAGTGCCTTGCCTGAATGCACGCCTGACAATACACACCCAGAAGATGACAGAAAACAAGAACAAACCCACAGCCAGCACGTTAAACAGAGGTGCAGACTGAAGTGTACAAGGCAAACTCCTTCTTGGACATCCTCAGTTTTGACATCTTCTCTGGGAGGGTGACTCAGGGAACAATTCTTTTGTTCAGACACAAAACTGCTGCACATCAGGTCACATGGAAGGAACCTGCAAACCCCCCAGCAACATGTGACATCCTATCATACCCAAAACTCAGTTAATACCAAACAAAATCTCAGTATTGCATGGCTGATGAACAGTTTGCAGCAAGAGACAAAACCACTCCTGTTTACAGCATCAGCACGTTACACAAATTCAAGCAAGCTCGGAGTCAGCAACTGGGAGTATTGATCTAACCTTGCTGTGTAAGAATCCCCTGCTTCACAGCCCAAATGAAATAAAAGCCAAAGCAAGCAAATTAAACTACATCCAGTAATTGCCATGCTCCTGTTCAGAAGGTCCCGGGGACAAGGGAATGAAAATGACATTGATGATGTTCAATGATGTTGTTTCCTTGAAAACTGGCATGTGACCTGGAGGAGAGCTGCCCACTGATTTGAAGAGGCTCATGGGGTCAACTGGACTCCAGTGACAATGGACAAGCAATGAAAAATATACTTGGATTAGTTCTAATGCAGCTGATTACATGGGCCCGATATTCACACAGCTGAAAAAAGCTCCCTACACTCTCTTCTTGTCCCCTACACTGCTCGACACCTTTCTGCCCAGGAATGAGGGCAACCCAAATCAGAAGTAGATGCCTCAGTTCACCAGTAAATGCCCAAACTACACCACAATCTTTCTCTAGCCACGCTCTCTTCAGAGCATACGCATAGCACATCCAGTTGATTTCATGCACAGAGCATCCTTTAATGGCAGCTTCCATTCCTCTGTGTTTTTATCTTCAAGGCCTACCAAACTGTATCCCGGCCCACCAACCACCCCTGTTCCTGGGAATGTGTATTCTACTTCCATCCCACACATGAGAAACCATCAGCTGGCAGATCACGTGGACACAGTTTGTGCCTGTTCTGCCAGCAAAGATGCTGGTCTGCAGAGCAGTTTAAAGCCTTGTCATTGCCCAGAGAAAATATTTTCAGGTTAATTTCAGAGAAAATATTTCAGCTCGAGTGCCATGAACATATATTCCTCTCATGATTTTTCAAAACACTCAACACAGTTGCATCGACAGCTGCACAGCTGGTTGTGCCAAAGGCAGGCAATGCAGTTTCAGTACTGTAGGGTGGGACACCAGAACACTCTACTGAATGTTTCAAGCATGACTGGGGTTACTCTTTGGAGTATTGCCACAAATTTGCTTCTAAGAAATGGGCTGCTGTATGTTGTGGCTCCCCATTTATGTTGAGATTTGTCTTGGTGTAGTCCTGGGGTGCACATGCTGACCCTGCTCTGCCTTCGTGGTAAACCTGCAGTGCCCTGTGTGAGACAGAAAGCTGGCAGTCTCATTTTTAATCACTTGCGCGTTTGATTTCATCAGTGTTTTTCCAGATTTTTATTTATGCCTTGTAAAATTTTCCAGAAAGCAGAAAATCTGTTCAGTCAGGTCACATTGTGAAGGATATGCCAGTTTGTCCCTCCACAAGTCATCATGACATACTCCCCCTTGTCCCATCCTGTTCTGCCAAGAGGAACTTAAAAATCTCTTGATTTAAGGAATTAAAAAATATATAGGAATTAAATATAGATAATAAATATGTATTTTTAATTCCTATATATAAAAATATATAGTAATTAAAAAATCTCCTACTACCAGTATTATCCAAGTGGAAAAGATAACACACTGTGGGGACTCCTGAAAACACACAGCCAACTCTTTTATAGTGATAAAAAAGAAAAATCCATACTCTTATGAGCTGCTCTCCCACTCTGTGCCCTCATGACTGCTGACCCATCTTTCACAGACCTCAGTGAGACAGCCCATAATGTAGTGCTGTATGAACCCAGGAAAATCTCCCACCCAGCAGCATAGCAGCTGGATCCATGGATGAACATACCACACTATTCATGAGCTGAAAGCACTGTATGGATTAAAATTCCTTCTTTTCTGGGTCAAGAGACGTGGCAGTGCCCCACAATGCACCACAAGCCACACACAGAATATCCAGGTTCCAGACATGACCGTGGCATAGCACATGGCTGCAGGTTTGCATGATGGCACAAGGATGGGAGTAGCCCATGTGGATGTCTAGGATATACATACTGAATTGGCTCTAACTCCTCTAAAACATCACCCTCCACAGTGAAGGATGGGCCTAAGAGGCAAGACTTCAGAAGGTGAGAAGCAATAGCATGGGTTTTTTTCCAAACGTCTTTATTCTAAGTTCAGTGTTTGGGCATAAACATCATGTGTTTTCCAGGACAAAATTTCAAGGAAAAAACAGAGACTAAAACCTGTACTCCAAAGTCTCATCCTACAACTCATGTAAAAATTTTAAAAGGGCAACAGACAGTGCAACAGCATCTTAAAACAATCCTGTTTGTAAAAATTCATATTTGATGAGCAATGCAGCCTGCAGGTTACTATGGCAGCCAGATCCATCACCTAGGTGACCAAGCACCAGTGATATCAACATTAACCTATCCCTACACACAACCTCACACTGTGCACATTATCAGCCTTCCATTTCTTGGAAGTTTCTCCTCATACCAACAGATGGACAGTAGCAGAGCATATGGACACTCTCCAGGAGGGGTGAGCTCTCCTCACAGCACCAGCCTGCCTTGCTAAGGAGGATTATTTCCGACAGCACCACCTGTGGAAGTGCTGGGCACTTGAGGCAACCAACATGTGTAACCTGAACTACTACCAGAATAATAAGTAGCAATTTGCCTGAAAGCTCTTTGGAAAAGCTTCTGATGGCCAAAGAGTCCACTTAACATAGCAGAGGGTCTGAAGCATAAATCCACACAAAACAGAGTAAATGCCTTGAGGCATTGGCAAGGTCTTCCCCCAAGGAACCATTACTTTTGGGAAGCCAAACTTTCAACAAGGAACACCAAATCCAGTAAACTCCCAAATCAATACCTTACCCATTCCATGGGAATAATCTGTTCCAAATAAGGCCAAATAGGATGTTTCTCTAATGTTTCACTGATGCTGTTTAACTCTGGGTATCTGAGGAACACTCCTGAGCATAGACATGTTTGTTTACAACCAAGCAACACATTGCTCTGATTACAGTGCCAGATTCAACTCCAGACTCCTGGAAAATACTGACTTGTGTAACAATGTTACATAATTGGTAGCTTCTGTAGTCTAAAGGGATTTTGGTTGCTTGGGCTAAAGGAAATTAAATAGAATTTTGATTTTTTTCCCCCATTTTTGTTAAAGGCTGCCTTTATATCCCATCAGAAATTAATTAAGACAGATCTCTTTTCCTGCACTTTGATAAATAGGGATGACTCATTATTTCCCCATTTTGCTTTAAATATCCTATCATCCTTGTGGTTTGCTTTGTTCAGCTATTCTCTCAGCTTCATACAGCACCTGCTGTAATGACAGAGGAAGTCCTCTGTGGTTCTTCTGCCCTTTCAGTGCATCCCCTTATCGACAGAGCACTCTGACCTTTACACATCCCTCACTTTACTTACCCACCAGACACTTGCAACTCCCCAGGACAGCCTCTCTTTGATCACCACATCCTAGACAGCAGGAGATCACATTATCTTGTCAGAGCCAAAAAGCATGTCATACCTTTCCAAGCCTTTACCCTCATTGAAGCACACTCAGATTTGGGGCTGCAGTTTAAATTCTCGAAGCAGACTGAGCTGTTACAGCTTCACTGACACTTAAGGAAGTGGGGAAACTTCTTCAATCAAATTTATTCATTTGAAACCTAATTGTTTGCTTCCTTGTCTTTCGTCCATCTTTCACTGCCTATTTCCTCCTGTTCCTCGTGCTCAGTAAAGACAGTGGTGTCTTTTACCTGCTTATCCATGCACAGATTGAGTAAAGAGCATTAGAAGCCAAGCCCTTTGTAATCCTGGGGGACAAAAGAATAACTGTCTTCCTGATAAAGCCAGTTTTCTTGTCTGTCTCTCACTGGCTGATGATGGGATAACATCAGCAAAAGAAAACAAGATCAAAGTCATAGTGCTGGATCTGAGAAGACAAAAGAAAAAAAAATCAAAAAGAAAGGAACCTTGGGCTGGTGAGAGAAATAAGAAACACATTTCTGCAGCAAAGGGTATTTTACACTGAGGCTAGACAAGGGCAGAAGATTCTAGGAAAAAACAGAGCATCTCTTCCAGGGAAGTAGTCATCTACTGGGGCCTGAAAGATTCAACCTCCACACAGAGAACACTTGAGCAGTGGAAAACAAAAAATTAGGAGAATGGAAATGAACAAATGTTTTATTGTTAGCCGAGAACTGTACATTCTTTGTTGTTGACAAATGCAGCTTGAATTTTGCAGAGCTTTTGTATCTGTTTGTTTCCCTCATGAAAACTCCCTTCAGAGGTGATCCAGGAGTGCCCAAGGGCTCCCACCCTGTCCCTGGAGAGGCTGGAGCTGCCTAGGGCCGAGGTTCAGCTCTGGTACAAGAGCCAAAGGACATACCTTGGCTCCTTGTGCGAGGAGGACATCCCTGCCTTAAACTGCTGATGTCAGATGGGGAACAGTGTGACTTGGAAACTTTCGGAGGGACCAGCAAGGTGAACAGAACACATGGATGTAGCCAACTGCTCAAGAAGCTCTCCATGTTTTTTTTTTTTTTGCTGTGAATTATAGGAAATCATGTTAATTTATTTCATATCCCTAACAGTTCTCTTCAGAGGATCGGATATCCAAGGTCAGCATGCCTTCCAGGACAACTGGGTACCTTTAACGAATAACTGCACTTTAACCAGTGAATTAATTAAAATGCATCTCTACACTGCAGAAAATATCTAGCCCTTGTGACATTATGCAATAGGGCACTCAGTGTAGAGATACAAGATAAACAAGGAATACTCTGAGCTTGCGAATCATCCTGCATGACTTAACTTCCTATTACTTTTTACGTTTTTTCTTTCTCAATTCCTATTTGTATTTATATCTTTAGAAAAGATAAGAGGCCAAGTGAACACTGCAGAAATGCCAACAGCTGCTCAGGTGGCAATCTTGCCATTATGAGGTTGCAACCGTGCTCAAGCAAAACTTCCTTCAGGAAACATTTCATTGGTCTTTCCTGCAGGAGCAAAGAAATGCTCATTGTTTCCAATTCCATCCCTCTGAGAAACAAAATGTGTCCTAAATGCTGTAATCCCATTTTGACTTTCATTTTTATCACTCTCAAAACCAAGACTGCAACAGGAAAAGGCAGGAGGGTTTTGTCTGTTGTTGCAAAGTGCAAAGAGCAGCTCAAGATGGCACCTGAGAGGTAGGAATGTAAAGCTTTGTATTTTATATGACAAACAAGAGAAACGTTATTCATCTGTTTCTTTGTGGGAAAGGCTCACAGAGAAAACCCAAAAAACCAGGAGAGAACTGCTTGAAGAGATCATGAAAGGAGACCTTCAAAGGAAGGGGGCAAAGAACCTTTGGATTACTTTTTTTCTTCCCTTTTTATAATGCATAGAGGAGATGAAAGAGGTTTTTCAGTAGTTCTTATTCTAAAAGGATTTTTTTTTTGGTTCCTGCTTCTCTTTTACATTAAAAATTCAAGTCTTCCCTCGAATAGAAGGCTCTGAGGCAAACAGCATCAAAGACATGCACAAGTCAGGATCAACTACATTGGTAAGGACATTTGGGTAGTGCCCATCTTGCACTGGATTCTTAAGGTTGCAGATAAAAGTCAACAAATTTGAAGATTCAAAAACCATCCCAAATTTAGTTCAGCTGCAACAAAGACTTACAGAATAGTAAAAAATTAACATCTTTAAAATAAATAAATTATGTGCCCCCAAAAATTCACAGTTGTGTTTGGGCAGCAAAAACCTGTCCTTCATACTCAGAGTGGAATTAGTGATAAATAAAATGCGTTTTCATTGCCTTTGTGTCATGGTGAATAGGCTCTAAATTACCTTTTGAAACAGACTTGTATCCCACACCCTTTTTCTGCTGAAGGGAAAAATACTCTCTCAGCCAGCTGGTCTCTTCTCTGAGTAGGAAAGCAGCAGCAGAGCTGTTGGAGAAGGATTGGAGACTTTCTTGTGCAATAACAGAACAAACTTCAAGTCTGATGTACCTACAAAATGCCAGATAATTCTCTCCACTGCTTGTGAGAGCAGGAAACCTCTCAGACCATAAAGCATCTTCTTGCAATAAGAGCATGTTGGATTTGGAAATCAGCAAGAGGAAGCAGAGATAGTGTATCTGATGACATTTTCTCAGTTTCTTTCTCTGGGTAGATATGAGCTTTCAAAACTGAAGTGTTATTGTAACACTTTTTCCCTGTTCTGCATATGTGGTTTTGGTGCACTGCCGAGTGCATATTGAGTTAGGGATGCTGAGAGCCTGCTCGTGTTCTCAAAGTCCTGTGGCAATGTTGCCCTAGTCAGAATGAAATGATACATTACACTCTGAGTCACCCTCTGCTAATGCCTGCTAGATGTTTTCTGGCATCAAGGTTTAGAATTAGAGCTCATTGGAAATTTTCCATAGGGGAGATTTTCTGTTTCTGAGAAAACAGGAATTTTCCATGAGGGGAAAAAAAAGGTTGTTTCTGCCAAAAATTTTGAAAAGTTTGTTTGTAAAGAAGATCAAAAGATAATATTTCATTTTGAATTGACTTGGACTAACCAAACTGCACAATGCCCCAGATGATCCACGTGAATTTTGGATACTTTCTGATGGAGACAGTCCAGCCAGAGCCCAGCCTCAGACAAAGGGGGGGCTGTGACTACAATTTTCAGATGACCCAGTGTGACTGCTCATTCCTGACAGCCACAAGTGCCACACGTGCCTGCTGGGGGGGCAGGGCAGGGGCTCACCAATCCCCCAGGCATACAGCAGGGTTAGAGCAGCCCCACGCAGGGATCTCCAGCAGCAGGACACAGACCCAGACAGGTTTTCCAGTGAGGGAGGATACACTTCCCAATACTCTCCAGATGCTTTCTGAGCTAGCATTTCTACCTCCACATCCTTTCCTCTCCGCTGGAACCACTTCCTCCACTTTTCCATCCCTATCCCGTATCAGCTCCCATTCTCATTTCCTCACCCCTCATATCCCAAATACCACCCACACTAACACACCTGCTGCTGCTGCCCCTCAGCACCTCCACACTGGGATTCACTGGAGCTGCCTCCTCCTCCCCCATCCTGCCTCCTTGGCTGGCTGCCCTCACCCCACAGAGACAAACTCTGCCAATCACAAATGTAGAGCTCCAAACTGCTTCCCACCAGGAACATGAATGGGAGGCAAATCCATTGATGCTCTGCAGTCCTTTACCCCTTCAGCAGAAATTTCTCCTACAGCTGAAAATGCTCCCCAAGCTTGGTTTTCATTTGTGTTTCCTTTCGTTTTAAGAACAAAACCACACAACCTCTCATACTTGTCCATAAGGAGGCCTCTCCTCTGACCTCCCAGTACTCCTTAGGAATGCCCTGAGATCTGGAGTTCTGGACTGTCAAGCTAGCAATAACCTTTTTTTCCTTTTTCAATGGGCTCTGGCTCAGGCCACAATGTGCAGATAAACACCAAGGAAACCAGATCCCAAACCTGAAACTGATGTCACCATGAACAACCAGTGCATGACCCGGATCTGGTTCTGTGACTTTGCTGCTCTAGGGGCAAAAAGGAATGGAAAAGTGCCCACTTTGGAGCCTTCACTGAAGTGTGGAAACCTCACATCAGAGCTACCAGTACTCTGTCTGGGTAGAGAGACCTTCTCACCTTCTGCCTCCAGAAGTTACAGGCCACACAGTAAGATAAGGACATTCAAATTAATATATTCTGGCTGTCACTGGACTTTTATCCCTTGATCTATGAACTTCTTTCTTTCCCCTCCAAATAAAGCAAAACCTCCCTACACCACAAATGTAACCCTGTAGACACTGCAGACCTGTCAGAAGCAGACCACACATGTCCAGAAGTTCAACAGCTACAGGAAGGACCTGAAGGAAGCAGTTTTCTAGGCAGCACTTACTTTCAGCAGCCTCCAGGGAGCTCTAAACTGTGCCAGAGGGTAAGGCTGGAGAGGTGTGGACATGCTGGCACAATAAGAGTTTTGACCAAGCAGCAGGTAATAGTGACACAGCTCTCATCCCTCAGTGCTCTCCAGGAGAGGCTGCAGGCCAGTCCTGGGAACAGCTTTTGTGTCAGGCCATGAAGCCACTATTTGAGTAACTTTTGGAGCTCATCTGTCCCTCTGTTGTACCAACTCAAATGCTGTTGGATTTGCAATTGCCTTTTCTCTCCCTTAGAGTGCAGATCAGTCAGGCAGACAGCACTGCAGGAGAACAGGGTCTAGCTGATTGCAAAGGAAATTGCAAGAGTCAGTCTGAACAGGGGCACAAGGAGCAGAGGTGACTCTGGACACCTGTCACTCCTGGCGGCAGCACCGTGCATCCAACAGCTGCAGCAGAAAGTGTTTTAGAACTAATGGACTGAGAGAATAGGAACCCAAGATCTGATCTCTGCTGCATGCAGTGTCACAGGGTGACAGCTAGCCTGAGGGGCTAGCTCTCAGGGGGAGACTGTCCCAGCTACCCACCTACAGCCCAGAAGGGACAAGACGCATTGCAAATCTCACTGACAGAGCCCATCCCTGCCTCCAGAAACCCAAAGCTGAGTGTTCACACAAACAGGGCAGCATTTTGAAAGCAGAGGTTTCTAAAGCACTGGCTGCTTTATAAATCTCTTTCCAGCTGCAGGTACTGAGTGCCCCACAGTGCTGTGTCTGGGTGTTGAGAGCACCACCAACCACACACCAAACCTGTGGCCTCTCAAAGCAAGGGTCACTCTGGTCAAACTGTGCTACTGCTGCTCCCATCCCACTCCACATCCCCAGCAACATCCTCATGTGCCATACAGTGCTGAGCCCTGTACGTGCAATAGCTGGGATCCACTCTCACTCTGTTCTCTATTTTCTGATAATATACAAGTACTATTTCCTATAGGAAACCATGTTACTTGCAGCAATGATACTGGATGATAAACTCTTTACACCCAGAATAAAAATGATCAGACAAATGACTGCACTTCTTACATGCAATTACAGAATAGTCCCCCAATAATACAAAGAGCCCCTTGAAAAAAGAGCTGAAAAAGCAACTGGCAGAAATCAGAAGGGAAAAGCAAGAGTGAAAGATGTGATTTGCCAGGAGGATTGGGATTTTTTAAGTGTAGAATCAGACTCAGTAGGAGAGAGATTAACTAATAGAAAACAGAAGTGCAGAAAATACCCTTTATGGACTTGGAAGTTCAGAAGCAAGGAGTGGGAGCAGCAGAAGAGATAAAGACGATTGAAACCATCTTACATCCCCAGAGCAGAAACAGCTCATGAGGCTGAGCACAGGGTTACCTGAGTCCAGGACAGGGAACACCAGGCTGCTGTTCACTGCTCTGCAGTGTCACCGACAGCTCTGCTGCAGAACTGCATCTTTTCAGAACCTGTGCTTCACTGCCCTATCCTCCAGGCTCTTTTTCCTGGAGGTTTTAAGCTAATCTGTGGGATCAGCAAGAGCCATCAGGTCAGCCAGGAGCCTGCAGAAAGCTGCCTCCACAGCAAGGGGCAGCTGGAGCAGCAGCAGAGCCAACATTCTCCTCCAGGGAGCTGGCAGAGCCTGCACAGCTGGTGGGAATGAGCCAAAACCACAGGCCACACAATAATGCAGCACCTGAGCTGTTACCTGCCTGATAGGTATTTTCCAGAACTGGACTAGAGTTTACTCTCATTTTGAAGAACCATCAGGCAACAGATCAATGCAATCATTACCAGTTCCTAGGTTTTGCACACCTTTATTAGTAAAATAAGACTTTCTGTTTGAAACTGGGATGTGTAAAATTGACAATAATTCAATGCAGGCATGAATTTAGTCTACTTGACTTTTCCCATATGAACCTTACACCAGAGCACCCCACAAATGTGACACCAACTGTGCGCTGCAGTCATGCGTTACTAATTACCAATTTGCCATGTACAGTCAAGGGAAATTTCATTTACACCAGCCAAGGCTGACAGAAAAAGCATTGCTCAGAAGAAACATTCAGCTAAAAGAACCCATAACTTAATGTTCTCTTAAAAGTTTCTGCACAAAAATTTAAATTATCCCCATGTTAGCTTTCAGGTTATTCTCGGATCAAAGATATAAAGAGAAAACCTTTTAAAATTGCAAAGCAGCAATAAGGAATGATTTGTGTAGTATTTTAATATTTTCATTTTTGTCACCATGTCTCTCCCCTTCCACCTGTAGGTTTCATCCAAACTTGGTGAACACACAAGAGAAAGACTGGCATTAGAAATGTGAGAGCTGGGTTCCTGCTCCCCAAATAACACCAAGAAGCAAGAACACTTTCAACATCTGCCCACTGTAGCTTTTTCACATCTTGGTCCTTGTCAAGTACCTGTTCTTTTATGTTAGATAAACTGAAGCCAAAATTGCAAGCCTGCCTGTATAGTGTGTAGCCTGTATATTACATACATTACATTCTGATGGCCTAGAACCTAGTATGGCAAGAAAAATCACCTTTTAAATGACATAATAGGTATTTTCCAGCTATTCAGAAGTTCCAGTGAACTCATCTTACATATTTCCATTAGTTTGTAACTAATCTTGCTATGTGTGCTTTATCTGTGCTTTTTTTCCTTCTAGAACACCCCTCTGATATTACTTACAGCCAAGACTCAGCCCTAACCTGTAGCTCTGTGTAAGGGCTCCTCAAACGTGCAGCATGTACAGCATCACCAACTTCAGCCCAAAGGATTTCCCTGCTGCTCCAACAGCTGGAAGAAACAGAAAAACCCTGCTCTGCCCATACACTGGGTTTGTGAGATTGTTCTCTGACTTCAAAACACAATTTCTAGGGAAAAGTATGTTTTACAAAAGGAGTATTATTGTAAATCCTTAAATGCTGTTTTCATGTAATATGGGTATTAGCTGGCACAACCCAGCCCTCTGTAATTCCAGAGATGGAAGGTGAGGAAAGTCAGCAGCTGCAATCTGAAGTTTTTTAGCCAGGTGAACCTTTGCACCTTTTAGTCTCTCCAGACTGTATTTCTCAATCTGTCTAGATGCCCAGATACCTGAATTACAGTCTGATTCCTCAAACTGACACTTTTTCTTTTAATTCCATACAATCTGGAGATGCTGTTAAAGACCTGAGGCCAAAAGCTTGGCTGGCTCACACCTCAGTTGTTTAAACACTGTTCAACACTGCATGCCTTATTTAGATGCCCTGAATTATAGTTACAAAGGCTTATTTATTAATGCTACAATACACAACGTTCTTAAACTTAAAACAGATCTAAGAAACAGATACAGCTTTTATTTTTGTTTTATGCTTAAATAAATGCAAACCTAATCCTTCCTTCAAGTCTCTGAATAACACTAAGCATATTAAATTCAGTTCAACATCTTCTAATTGTTAAGCAACATTCACATTTTTATTACCCTGAGTTTCTCCTTGGTGGGATGTGAGGCACATTCCCAAAGGCTGCCACAAGAGGAAGGAAAAGTTCTTAATGGGATCCTCCATGACAGCTCAGTACAAGGAATTTGCTAGGCAAGAAATGGAGAAACACCTACTGATTATTTAATTTTAGACAAGGAGAACAGACAACTGCATTTATCTTGTTTTTTCCAAACGCATCCACTCCCACTAAAGCATATCTAAACTGTGTCTTTATATTACTGCACACTGTTTATGTTCCTTCATTCCAAACATGTCCTCTTGATAAATTCTGCAGTGTTGCCAACATTAGAACACCTAAGGCCAGTGTCACCAGGTGATACCACCTCCAGCTGTGGGACACTCTCTCTTAGTGGCCATAATCCTGCATACTAGAATGACACAGCCCCACCAAAACAAAGCTGGAAGACTCTCCTGCAATGGAAAATCTTTAGCCTTAAAGGGTCCCTTTATGGAAAGTGAGAGTGTCAGTTCTGGCCAGGGCATTTCTGAGTAAGGAAACAAAATATTCTTACTTGTGCAAATCAGAATCTCCAGTAGAAGCCCTCTAAAAAAGAGCTTGCCTTTATTTTTTGTTGTGAATACAATACAGTCACCAAAAATCTATGTTGGCTGTATAGCCTGGGGTTTTGTGGTGGCATTTTTTAAACAGAGGTGCATCAACAGATATTTCAAAATAGGAAGCAGAACACAGGATCATAGAATGGTCTGTGTTGGAAGAGACTTTAAAGATCATCTCGTTCCAGCCCCCCACATGGGCAGGGACACCTTCCATTAGTCCGGGTTGTTCAAGGTCCCATCCAGGGATGGGGCATCCATAACTTCTCTGGGCAACCTGTTCCACTGCCTCACCACCCTTACAGTAAAAAATTTCTTCCTATTATCTAATCCAAACCTGCTCCCTCTCAGTTTAAAGCTGTTCCCCTTTGCCCTGTCACTCCATGCTCTTGCAAGTAGTCTCTCTCCATCATTCTTCTCTCACCACATAGCTGATTTCCTTCAAAGAATGCAATATATTGATGCATACAACTGCTCCCTCCTTTCAGCTTTTTTCCAGGTTGTGATTTTTTGGATGTTTTGATCTGCCTCTAGTCATGTGGGATTTAAACTGGATCTGCCCTGCTACACTTGTAAATATAGATGATAATGGCAGAAACAACTCTTCACAAGTTCAGTGTGCTCAGATTAAGCTGAACACTAATTTAAAATGGTAACATGTAAAAGAACAGGGTAATGTTTCCCCTCATTATATTAACCATCACTTTGAATTGCAATGTGCTGGAAAGCTGAAAGAAACAGCACTTAAAACTGCCTGACAAAGGCCAAAACCTTTGGAGAAAGGAATACAGATGTATCACGAGAAATAACCACAAAGGTGACAGAAAATAAAGGCACTGCAACCAAAGGGATGGCACCAGTGAACAGCCATGGGAAGAAAGGCAGCACAGACAGGGAAATAATTCAACACAGCAACCACCAAAGGCCTGAAACAAAGACGGGGAAAAAGGGAAGAGGCAAAAGGAAAGCTGATGAAGTTGCCTGCTGGGAATGACCTGGTAGGGCATGAACAGAGGGAGACTTACTGAAAGCAGCTTTGTCCACAACCTGATCCCATGGCTCCAAGGACAGCTCCTGCTGGGGCTCCTGGAGGTGGCAGCTCAGAAGGCAGGTCCTGCTGATCAGCTCTGTGGGGAAAGCAAATTTTAAGAAGTCAGGGCAACACCTCCTTCCGTTTCGTGTGCTTCCTCCCATCAGGGCTGTTTCAAACACCTTCTCAAGTGCCCAATTTGTCCACTCAATTAAAATTTGCCATTTGTCTGACTACCAATACAAATTTTTCCTTCCCCCTGTAATCTGTGATCTTCCTGTGTGCGAGTTAGAGAAATGCCAGCATTTCCTCCAGAAGCTCAGGGAGGTGTGCTCTCTAGTGGGGGCTATCAAAGACCAAATATTTCTGTCTGCAAAGTAATTATGTTCCCGAAGGACAATTTTTTGATCAGTCATGTTGCTGAAGAAAATCATCTGCAGAATCTGCATCAGAAGCTCCTGAATGTTGTTAAAAACCACTCTCCTGATGTTTGCCGCACTGCATCAGCTGGGGTGTTACCTGTGACAGCAGCTCCAGAGGCAGCAAGAAGACCTGGGTGACCAATTACAGACTCAGCTCCTGAAAATCAGAGAGAAGTGAAGGGCCAAAAATTCATTAATCAACCCTATCATGTCCTGTCTTCAGCCACGATGCAGGAAATACAATGTCCTTGGTCATACCAACAAGAAATAGAATCAGCACTAATAATACAATGAGGCAAGGCAGGCTACCAAAAACTAACTAAAATTGATTGCATCTCTAATACAGCACTTTGTCTTAATTCTTTAAAAATGTTTGTGCAAGCTGGAGTTTTTCATGATTTAAAATGATTTCATATTTGAAAGGGAGAAAGCTGAGCCACTCCAAGGCAATAAAGGAGACCCCTGATACACATCCACAAGAAACTGATCCTCTTCAGCAACACAGTAAAGAACACACATTTTTCTTCAAAATTTTATTTTAATTTAAATTATGGGGCCAGCCAGATTTTTTGGATACGAAATGCATTTTTCTCAGGAGAAATGAAATGCTACCACGGAAATAGAATTACAATTGTATACATCTCTTACTTAAAAAAAAAAAAAAAAAAAAAAAG
>VYXD01008891.1:430904-472505 GCA_013397195.1 Hylia prasina
AAAAGCCAAACGAAAAACCACTTGCATTTAAATATGTTTTAGTAATACCTTTAAGCCTTCAAGCAGATAAGAAACCACTTCCAGAACAAGTTTTTTAATATGAACAGCACATGAAAGGAGCTTTAATTTAAATACAACTTCTTTTCGAAAGCCAACATTCAAATGTTTCCACATATTAAAAAAGTCACCATAGCCATTGATTCCAAGGCCTAATATAGAGAAACCTCTATCCCAGTCCAAAATGATTTCACTTCTTTACACATAGAAATCTTTAGCACGTCTATGTCTTTCTAAAGAGGAAGCCTTACATGTTATGGTGAGTAACTTGGCAAGTAATGTTTTCCTCCACTAAACTATGATAAACCAAAATATAACAGACTGTTAGTACTGAACTACAACACCACCTCAGTGCCAGCTTTGCCTGGCATCTCCAGGAAGAGTCAGCTACTTTCTTTCCTGTAAGCAAAATGATTCTGTTTGCAAAGGACACGTTAAGAACCTTTCAAAGACCAATTTTAATGTTATGAGCAGTTTTAAACAACCGAGTGAAAACACTCAATTTTCCGGAGCTCTCCGATTCCCCTTGTGAAGGCTTTCAAATCAGCTCAAACGTCATTGATTGCGAAATATTTCAAATGGGAAGAGGACAGGAAGCAACAAACATTTTCTGTAGCATTCGCAATCATTCAGTCATGCAGAATTGGAACTTTCAGACCCCAACCCACAGTTTTTGCTTGGTTGTGATCTTAGCATTACTATATGATGGATAGATACAATTTTAATAACATCATTTAGCTATATTTAGTAGATTCTTTTTGTATGGTCACAGTAACAAAAACATGGTGCAAAATCAGTTGGGTTTTCTGTTTTTATAAATACTGATAGTTTGCAGCATCGAAGAACAAAATCAACAAAAAATTAGATCATTTTGTTATCCTAGGACAGCTATGAAATTGTTTCGTGAGGTCGGAGGGAATTAAGTCACCCACTTACACAACTATTGTACTGAGTTATTTACTGTAAGAAATGACGCACTGCAGGCTCCCCAGAAGTCAGAGGAATCGATATTAATTTAGCATAATCCTTGCCATTTGCAGAGCTGGTGAGCACAATGCTGGTTTAATTAAATAAGGCCCATATTATCTGGTAAGAACATAGAAAGGGTTCCAGTTCTCTGTTTCAGCCTACCCTAATTGATGGCACCTCATTCGATAAGTGAATACAAAGAATTTGTTTGGGTTTGGGTTTTTGTTTCCTTTTAAACGCTGCAGTACTTAGAGATTGTTAAATCAGCATTTCCATGTGATCTGAGTATTCAATTATATATGAGCATTCATTTTGCAAACCTCAATATTAGGTAATAGTTACAGACTAATACAATAACATTCCTCTGCTGTACAAATTAAATCATATTTTAAAGAAATGAGCAGCCTAGGAGTTATATACAAAAGAAACCAGCAAGCATTGTTGAAATGAAATGCAAAATGTCACTGCTAGGTCTACTGTCTGAAATACCTTTAAAGTAAAATTAACAAAAACCCTTAGAACATATTTCCAAGTTTACAAGTCAAGTCTCAGAAAAATCAAATCATGTCAAAAAAAATCTATGAAGCAGTGAAAGGCATATATACATTTTCCTTATGAACCTTGAGATTTCACTCTTTTAAAAGTTGCTAAGTTTCAATATCAGTTTATTTGCAAGACAACTGTTTATCCCAATAAGCTCACATCTTAGATACATTTCCCCTTTGATTACAAATAAAGCACTGCACATTTTTTTTTTTAAATCAAGGCATATAATCTTATACTATGGTGCCAGGTATGCACAGGTCACATTGTGCTCATTATCTCAAACAAGGTAAGTGCAAACATACAGATTTATTCAGATTTGCAAGCATGCAACCTGTTACTTAACTACATGAATACCTTCTCTCCTAGACCAAACTAGTATCTATATGTTTGCTTTCACGAACCTAGAATCTTTCTTTTCAGGACTCCTAAAACAAGCAATGTCTTTGAATTCTGAAATGACACAAATATCAAGAAAGTCCACATTGTGCAAGAAAGCAGCAGCTATGTTTCTCAACTTGGACTAAAAATGAAAAGAGAAAAACAAAAACCGTTCACTGAACAGCAGATTAGCAGTAATGTTCCTCATGAATCGATAAGAGTGCCTGATGCTGAATATCTAACAGCAAATGCTGAATTTGGGTTTAATATTTTAAAGGTTTATTGGAGTTTAAGCTTCTTGCTGCGCTGGTCTCTTCAAATCCCTGATCTGTTTAACTAAATAGGTCTTCTCATCATTAAATTGTTCATCCTCGGTCCTGTCATTCTGAAACTTGCTGAGGAACTCAATAAGTTTGGTCTGGTTCTTTAAAAGGATGTCTAATATAGGCTGTGTCTTGTTAGGATTGGCTACAAACACCTGCAAGAAAATAAAAGGCATTGAGCACAAGAGCGAGAAGCAGAAGGTTAAGTTAAAAAAAATTATCCAACAAAATACTGATGATGATAAATTAAAACTATGTTTTAATTATTCTAGTATCCCACAGAAAAGAATAATGGGGTAAATGTAAGTTTTTAAATAAAATTACTCTTTTTTTTTTAATCAAGACATAAGCTGAACAGCAGTACCCAAAGTAAATTTAGTCTGTGGGAGGTGACCGGCCACAACAGCCTCTGTAGAAACCACTGAAGACACTTTATGGTTAAATTCTACAGCAAATGCATGATGTCATATCATGTGCAGCATCTGATGGGTATCTCACACTTCACTGCAAAGATTTAGACATGAAGTTATAACTTTTAGCTGCCTGTCTGCTGCAAAGTCAGAAGCCACCTGTTCCAGAAGTCAAATTACAGTTCAGGTGACCTGACTGAAATACTGCTGTCCTTCAGAGATCATGCAGTGTGATAAAACCACTTTTGAACCCCATGATTTTATATGGAATCACGCATTCCTCCTCATCTTAGTGCATTTAATTCCCAAAGTTTCTAAGAGATGTTACCCTGACAATCACATGAAGTCCCTAAGTGGTTTCTAAGCAGTTTTCAAAAGATAACCAAGATATCTGTTTATAAAGATGGATCATAATAAAGCAAACATCAGTGCTCCCTTTATTTAATCAAGATTCAATAAATCCCTTTATTTAGAAGACATTAAGATAAGCTCCATTTAGGCTCATCTAAGCACTTTAGTCAATTAAACAACTTCTGGTCAGATTCTTTCTGTTTCATGGTGGGGTTTTGTAACATACCTTGAACACATGGAAGGCCTCAAACTGAATGTTACGACTCTTGTCTCGTAGAAGGTTCATCATTAGTTTGAGATTTTCAGGTTTACTGATATACTTCGTCATAATTGTGAAGTTGTGTCTGTCCAGTAACAATTCACCAAGAAGCTGAAGGCAGAAACGAAGCCCAAATGAAAAAATTACTAACACTGGACATAAGAATCAACTTGTTTATAAATGCTTTCAATCCCCCTGAAGTGGTGTGGTACTCTGTGAATGCAGTACCAGTGGTCAGCAGATAAAGTAACAACAGAACTAAGTGCCCTGAATTTCAAAGTGCAGGTGCATTTTCCCCTTATTTCAACAACAGAGTTTCTCCTTTTCCTCAGAAAGTGAAAAATCACACTTGTTCCCCCTTGTTAGGAATTGGAAAGAGAAGTCTTTCATTTTTTCCCCCATTACTTCATTTTTTTTTTTTCACTTACACAAAAGCTATTCAGCATAGAAAGAATGCCTTTAATTAAAACAACAACAACAGAAAAAAACCAGATTAGCACATCAAATGAAATACTGACACTTCTTTGGCTACCTACAGAGTTTAAAAGGACTTCCCCCACAAGGATCGCCTTTGCTGCAAGCTCTGTATTACATTTATGTTCACTATTTCTTACCTACTTGAATGTAAGATCACTATTGCTTCAGGCACATCACATGAATCTTTGTTAAATTATTTAAATATAATCAGATTTGTTGAAGGGAAAAGGTCAACAAAAATAAAGAAACTTGAGGAGCCATTTCTTCATAGGGAGAGAAATTACTTTGGTCTGTGCTGAACACTAAATAATGTAAGAACTGGACTGAAAAAAAGCAGCTGATCCCAAGAATTAAAATGTACGGAGAATTAAAACAAATACTATTCAAGGCTGTTACAGAAGCCATTTCAAATAAAGTTAACTCACCTTGAAAATGAAGGGAATCTCTTTGCATTTAAGAAGAAAATAAAATTGCCTTACCTTGAGTGACTGTCTCTTTGTCACGTAATTTTCTGAATGAAGTAACTTCTCATATTCACTGAAGAACTAAACACAAAATAAAGAGAAGGATTAGTACTTTTTCATGTCTCACAGGCAACTCCTTCCAAATTATTGCAACAAAGTGGAAGAGATGCAAATCCCTAACAAAACCAAACTAAATCTGAAATCTCAGTAGATTCCTGTAAATCACTACATTGTCACTACTTACACTTTTAAAGTGCATACAAAGTTAAACATTGAATATGCTTTAAAAAATACGTATTTACTCTTTCAAGAGACTTTCATGTTTAGATTACAGGGTAGTAGAAGGAGCTTCTTCATTATTTCTTATAGAAATAGGTTGCCCAGAGAAGCTGTGGCTGCCCCATCCCTGAAGTGTCAAAGGCCAGGATGAAAGGAGCTGTGAGCAATCTGTTGTTGGCACCCACTGCAGAAGGCTGAGATGAGGGGATGCTTGAGGTGACAGCTCCTGCCCTGGGCACTGCTCCCCAATTCCCAGGGATATCTTGGAAAGCATGGCACGGGCTCCCTCTGGAGGAGAAGCCAGGCCTGGCTCTCACAGCACCCCATTCAGTGTAAGAATTAGAGGTCTTGCACTCACCAGATCAAACTAATTTTTAAATCTGTGCAGGGTTTTAACAAAGGCAAAGTGACCAACTGGAGTTGCCATCAGTGTGTCAAAACATGATGACACCACTGAGTTAGGCAGGACTAAAATAAACATTTACCTTGCATACTCTTTAGTTTTTTTAATATTGTCAAGTTTTACTATTCATGGGTAGTCAGCTGTAACACTGTTAAATACAGTTTCACTGTTACTTTTTAAAAAATACCTTGATCAAAATCTCTTAATGTTTCAGACACAATCTCACAGCAAGAACTTTGCTCTGAAGTAGATGAAGAGGTCAGCTAAATATCAACTCTACACATCTGATTTCTCAGAGCCTCTTAATTGGTGCCTAACGGTGCCTAAAGCATTATTCAGTAGATATTTCAAGGCTAAAACAAGTAGTCAAAAAGGGAATAATAATTTTTGTCTCCTGTTTAAAGCTGAGTCACTCAGAGGAGATATCTGTGGTTTAGTGAACATGCCTGGAGACAAACCTTTAAGAAATCAATGTGATTCCAAGTTTGTTTGTTGGTTTCAGTTTTTTGTTTGTTTTGTTGGGGTTTTTTTAATTGCCTGGGAAGTCTGGGAGTTTTCATCAGAGTAAGATTTAAACACTTAAATATCTTGGTGTATCTGGTTCTGAATAATGCGTTGAAAGGCAAAAGGATTAAAGTCATGTCACTGAAAATGTCGGGATAAATGAAACTCTCTAACAGTATTTGTTGTAGCATTAGGGGTGAAACTGAACCCTAAGTTCAGTTGATTTAACATTGTGTGGAAATCCCCAAAATCAGAGCTAAACAAGTAATAAACCCACCAATTCCTTCAAATAAGACACACAGCACCAGAGAACTCTAAATATGAAAATGTGTCTGCTCACCCTATCGTAATGTTGTTCCAAAAATTCTGCACTTAACAACTTGTGTCTTGTAAGCAAATCCTGTAAAAAAGCATAAACCCAGTACTGTCACTATAAGGATTTAAACAGTACAAAGACATTATCACACACCTAAGACATTTAATCCAAAATTCTGCTATTTCATTAAAAACACTAATTTAGGACATGAATGCTATTACCTGGACACTGCTCAGGATCGTGACATCACTTAGGGAAGATCTGTGATGAGTTACTTTAATTCACAGTGAAACAGCCTGTGAAATTACCACTCAAAGAGTGCCGCTTATGGATCAAGGCTATACTCTGCACACAGCTACATACCACCAAGGTTAAGACTCACCATTTAAAAATGATAATATTATGCTTATTGTCCCCATAACTCATTGTTTTAGGGACACAAAAATTGGGCCACAAACTATTTCCCCAGAGAAAGCAACAGCATCAAATATCCTCAGCAGGAGCACAGGAGGAGCTGCAGATACAGATTTAAAGCCCCTGGCATAGGAGTACACCTGCATTCAGATAATGCATGATCCAGCTTATTCTCCAGAACAAAATTTTGGGGAGCAAATATAAAATATGTATTTACAGGTGTGGCTTGCATTTGCATTCTGAGAAATAAGGAAGAACAGCATCCAGCTTACCCATGTGCATCACACCTGTTTTGTTCCCCTCTCCCAAGGCTTGTATTGCCAAGACCATCACCCACAGGAGCGGGTTCACAAAGCAGAGAAGTACAGAAGTAACAATTCCAAGGCTGTGAGGGAGTTACCTTGAACGTGGCAAATGCATCAGAAGCAATGTCAAACGTTGACATTTCCACGTATCTGAAGAAGTCATAGAATTGCTCTGACCACAAGATGATTTTAGCTAGTGGCTCATGCCGGATGCATTCTCGAAGCATTATCCCACAATTTAGAGCAATTTCTGGAGATTCGTACCTATTTTAAAAAAACAACCAAGATTCTTTATAAATTTATAAACTTTTACAAATTAGCACTGCAGCACCACATTGCTAATTACGGTGTTCAGTACTATCAAATAAACAAAGCCATAAAAATTAGAGGTACTTATTCCTGCATTAAACTCCATTTTTAAATATTGCTACAAAATACTGCTGAAATAGCTGCCAGTTACAATTATAGCCAATTCAAAGGACTTCCACAAACTGGGAAACAAGACTAAACAAAAATACTTTCTTTGCTCTCAAAATCAGTGTTCTTGTTCCATATTGATGGGACTGCAGACATCTGGAAAAGTAATAAATGATTTGCCTTGAAAGCTGCTCGCTTAAACATGACAGCATTTTACATAAAACTTTCCATACGAGCATGAGGGGTTAACAATACTGGACATAAATTCAGATCTCCTCTCTCACTTAACCGTTTTTCAGCATCACTGGCTGTGCTGTACATCACAGGGTTCCAGCTTCTGGAGCAGTCACAGCTTCTCACATGCCCTCCTGCCTTACACCTCCAGAATCCTCCCTCCTAAACCAGTGGAAGCTAATTGAAATTCCCCAAAATTTCAGGAGAAAAGTATCATTGTGCATACTGAGCATTAACTACAAAAAAACTGAAATAATTTGCATTAAATTCTGCAATACTCTCCCATTCAACCTGTCGTGGAGATTTGAAATCCAGTACTGAACTTTTTGCAATTCATGCCACAGTTTAAATTTATAAAAATTTGTCTCAGTTGTATACCAGATGTGACATGTAAGTTGTTAAATGCCTGTTTCAAACATCCTGGCTTATAAATAAGAGTTTCAATAACCCCTGTGAGAATAAAGTTCTCTGAAGAGTGACAACACAGACTAAAAATAAGCAGCAATGTGCTGCAACCCTCCTTCAACTACCTACCAATGAGAACATGCTGAAAAAAGTTTTATCTCTCTGCACCTCAAATGCCTTTGCCTTCTTTTGTAAATTATTTTGAAGAAGCATTGAATCAAGAATACTTTTTACATTATCTCACAATTAATATCTTTTTGTCCCTCTAACATTTAAATTACATTACAGGCAAGTTGTGCTACCAATAGGCAAATATCCCACTGAGATGAGTGGCCCTTTCATACACCCTTGAGTTATCCCAATAGGTGGAATAAGTATTCCTCAACTACAGCAAGCTTACCCAGCAGCTGCAGCCAGAATTATAAACAGCTGTATTTTTTTTAATTGTTTATTAATGTTTGATGAGCTTGTCTGTCCCAAAATACCACAGTGGAATTGCAATTTTCAGAACTTTCATAATTAATGTTACTAGAAATGCAAGCAGTTATTTTCTGCTTTCACATTTGAGAGTTGCAGCTCTACATGTATTCAGCATGGCATGACCCTCCAATATCCACCACACCAGGTACTACAAGAAAAGAGGAGGAAACAGTTGTTTAGCATGCACAGTATGCCTCAAATCTTTCTTTTTTTTGGTCAGGTGTTGGTGTGTTTGTATCAATACAGCAGTATAAATCACTATGAATAAGAAGTCTAAGATAGGCCAGCAAACTGGAAATTACTGTGGTTAAAAGGAAAAACAGCCTTCAACTCTCGATTAGTAAATTCACAAGAGAACAGTTTAAAAAGGCTCAAATAGTATTCTGAAAGGCAGACATCTTATTACCTCAGTAAGAGTATTTCAGGGCACTAATAGTTCTCAATTTTCAGTTATACCTCATTAAAAAGTAGATGGCTGGTGTTCTATTTCTTAAGTTTTCCTTCACTTAGGGGAATTACAGACCCCAAAACCAAGGAAAAAGAAAATAAAACCAAGCACATTGCAAAGGAAGAACAAACACGTCAGAACTCACTGCCTCTCCATGCATTTAAAAAGCCCTTACTTCATGTAAAAGTGTATTTATGCTTCAGAGTGCACATACCCTTTTAATAGCATGAATAAGATATTCTGTTGAGTGCAGATGTATTCAACTGTGGGAGTTCTTGTACCAATTTGTCTTCTGAGAATGTTGTTGAAAATTTGCGCAACATCTTTCTTGCCCTGTCAAAAACAGCAGCAGTTAAATACAGAATATTGAAGTCCACAGGCAAGTTAACAATTAAACATTATCATCACCTCATGCAGCTGTACTGGGGGGGGTCTGCAGTTCAGGCAGCCTCCATACTCTGATCTTGAACAGATTCAATATTCTCTTTCTTTATGCCCATTTCAAATATGCCAAAGCACTCAAAACATGACACCACTGCAGCCAGATTATGGGGAATTTACATTCAGAAGTAAAGCCAGGTGATATTTCATCAGACATTTCTATGTAGCATCAATCTCCTGGGCTTATTTGATATTTGATTTTGCTAACAGCATAACAGTTTTTAACTGTGCTCTTGCCTGGAAGTGCATTTCTTCAACATTCCATTATCCTCTCCCCTTGTCTAGGGACTCAATGCCACCATTAAGAGTGTGCAGAGCATTTCCAACTGCAGTGTTAACATCCAACTTAGAACTGCAACTTATGAAAGTGGAATAAATAAATGAATTAATAATACACACAAAATCATCCACTGACCTAAAATGCAAGTCTCACATTTTTCAAGGCACAAAAGAAGTATAAATAAGACCAGGATGCTGGAAATCAGCACAAATTATACACAAAAAAATGCACAAGCATAGCACCAGACAGTGTAAAAGGAACTGGAAATGTTCTTTGTTGAATAAATACACATCTCCTGTTTATTTCTTCTGTCAGACCACAGCTGAAGATTACAAACTGGTACAGACATCTAACAAAAAGCTGATTATAAACATAAGCACTTTCCACTGTCATTCACATGCACCATTTAAAAGCCAGATTTCTGCAATTAACTGTCCATTCTGGATTGCACAAAGACACCTTCAGGATTATGTGTTATCAGAGCTGTTCCAGAAAAAGACCAAGCCAGCTTGTACTAAGCTCGGACCTGCAAATAAAGGCCTGTTAAGCAACTCCACCTACAGGTTCCCTGAATGTCCTACACCAAACCTAGATGTATAAAATGTTTCTTGACAAGCTCTAGCTGTGCTGTAAATCTCCTGAGTAACACCAGGAAGCTTTTGAGTAAAATGCAGGGCGTATTTAACTAGCAAGAATTTTAGAAACAACATCAATTATTTAAAATTCCTCCCGTTTTCTAATCAGTGTAAAAAAGACTGCATGAGAAAAAATGAAATGTTTATGAAAACATAGGAGGACTGGAGTTTTACAAATGGCATGTTTGTAAATTACCATGGACAGTATTGCTGGAGTGTTGTTTTCAGGATATAAGAGATTGTTTGTAAACGCTTGTTTTCTCAATTACAATTCCATTGAAAGCCAGCCCAAAGCAACACCAGAACTCTTTGTTCTGACATGAGTAAGAGCAGTGTTTGCAGGAATTGCTTTACTCAAACTCCACATAATATAATCATCAACTCCCATTCACCAGCACTGCCAGTGCTGTGCTGGTCACAGCGTTTGCCTCGGAGTCCCCAGCAAGAAGAGCTTTTCCTATTATCCCATCCCTGAGCTACCCGTGGCACACAGCAATCCCACAGCCAGGTTTTGTCACTTTTGTGTGCCTTGCCAAGTGACCTCATGGCCCAACAACGGCCAACAGGCCCCGACCCTGTGCCAACAGTCACGACAGCCAGAGGTGAGAGGGACACTGTGCTTGTATTGTCCTCTCAGCAGAAGGATTCAGCTCCCTGCGCAAAAGGCAGTTTTGTTTTGGGTTTGGTTTTTTTAATTCTTCATTTAAAAAATCCCAAAACAACAGAACAAAAAACCCGGTTTCAGCAGGGGTACCATCACTTTCAGTGCAAACCACCAAGGAGATAACTGGTAAGTGTTAAGATTGGTAAGGAGATGGTTGGGTTGACTGCTTTATTGGAAAGCAAGCTTCCAGGGAAGGGCAACACTAAACAGGCCTGGGCACAAGGCAAGGGCTGGACAATTACAGTTTTCTTCACTAGAACATCAAATTCGTTATTTTTCTAGTTTTTACTTCTTACTTTTCTATGGGTGTCCAGTACTTCCAGTATTTCATTGTTTTTACCATAGCACTTTAGATTCAAGTATATTTGAGACAGTTAAAGAGTCACAATGACAAGAGTCCCTGTCTATTAATAAGCTGTCCATTCCTGTTCTACAAGGAAACCTTCTTCATAAGTGAGACTGAAAGGAAAAAAAGTTTAGTTTGTCACTGAATAACCTCCAGCTGTGGTGGGAAACCAGAACGAAAAAAATTCTATACCCACTCTTCAAGGGTAAAAACCACCAGAAAATCAAATATGTATTTCCATCACTAATTGAAAAATTATTTCAAATGCAGTAAACCTACACAGACATTTGGGTATCAAAGGCAACATCTGATTGGCTTTGTAACAGCTGGAGCACATCTGGAGCACAGGTGTGTTGACATTAATTCTAGGTAACAACAACAGCTGGACAGTCTGCCAGCTCCCACCCATAAAAGCAGACGTGGTCCAGCCTAGGAAGCAGTGAATGACTTGTTCCCCCTCCAAGGGAAACCATCACATCCTCGTGAAACAAAGCAGCAGAAGAGCCACAGGCAGGAAACAACTGACAATCTTTCCATGTCCTCTTAGAATAAAAAGCACAGTTCTCCTTAATGAGAGCAAGCCTGTGCAAATCGTGATCATTCTTCATTCCCATAATGAAGGTTTCCTTTGCTAATAACTGGGCTGAGTAAACACCAGGCTGATAGCAATCTAGAGGTCAGCAGAATTCAGATGACGTTTCACCATTTCCTTTCTTCAGCAATTAAAGGCCATCCCATTTCAGCATTCCCTCTCAGCTTTCCCAGGTTTCCTTGCTTATTTAACAACCTGAATGTTTTATGTACGGTATAAACACTTGTGTGGGTAGGGAAAAAAATACCACTGTATTACAATTAAACACAATCAGAGGGAGTTATGGGTGGGGTAGAGGGGAGAGAAGAAAGAACAGGGAAGAAAGCCATTGTTTTTGGAGTGTCAAACTACAATAGGACTTTAAACTGTTGTGTTTGTATTGTGAGCAACTTGTTTATGAACAATCCCATTTTTAAGCAGGCTTAAGTGGGATGATCTTTATGGTCGAGGCTGTGGAGTGAGATACATGCCTTCTTTCCTAGACAACCACACAATTCTTCTGAGACCTCAGGGAAAAGAGAAAAATCCAAATGTAGTGCAACATCTCATAACTGAATAGGATTTTTCTCTATGGTGCTGGGAAGGTAAATTATTCCATGTGATGCGGTGACAAATGCTACAGAGGCTTGCAGAGAGATACCTTTAAATATAATTAAATATTGCTATTTTGAATTAATCAATAAAAGCTTAGGTTTGTTTTTTTAATAAACAGAAAAAAAGACAAGGAAAACCAAAAAGGTTGCATCACCTGTTTCTAAAAAGAGAGAGAAACACTGGACTATTATAAAACTAACAGCTTTAAATTACATATTTAAACTTCTTCATAAATGTTACAATAATTCTATTACTTTTTCTAGTAATTTGATGTAGCAAGATGAAAAGATAGATACATTTTGTATTATTAAGATTTGTGTTAACTTCTGGATTACTACTAAGAGATTAACCCTTCTGTGTACACAACAATTCAGAATTATTCCATAATTTTAACAGAACTGTACCACCAGATTGGAGGTTTATCCACTTCGTATTTGTGTTGTTTATATGCCTAAAATTCACAGATTTCATATTCTATAGTTGCTCAATCTAGATGCAGTTAGGTACAGCATGTTCTCTCTCTAATGGATGTGTTATAACCACAAATTAAAGGCCGTAGACTGAAACGTCTTAATCAATTAATGTGGTAGGAATTCAGATGTTTATTTTAACATACAGAACATAAGAGATGTCAAACCTCCTTTCTTACCTCAAAATCAATGAGCTGCAAGTCAGCTACTAGGGTACTAAGAAGACCACTGTTGTACAGCTCCTGAGCAAGCTGTGCCACAGCTTCTGTTTGGGGTTCTTTTTCATTTGTGCCATACAAGATTTCTTTCATGGCAACAAGGTTTTTTGAGACCTCCTCCGTCGCCTAAAGAAAATGGGAAAACAATACAGTTAGAACACAATGTCATTTGTCTTTCGAACTGCATACTCCTTTATTCTTAACATCTGCAAATTTCTATTGTGGGGGGAATAATCAGGAAATTACAGTCTGGTAAAAAAACCAATAGATATTCTTTCTGCAAATAAGACTGTTATGAGACTGGTATTAAAAAAAACCCAACCCAAACAATAAAAAGCAGAGGCAAGACATACACAATTTAGTTACCAAAGGTAAAAAAACTCTTCCTTTTTACTGCCTTCTAACTTCCCATTCAAAAATCCCCTAAAGAACAGCAATAGCATGAAAGGAGCCTGACAAAATTTCCATTCTGCAGAGCAGTTGTGCAGGAGCAGACTGGAAAACATGACATGGAGCCTCATGCCTGTGCCTAGTGAACTCCTCGGAGAGAGACCAAATGTATTCCTCTGGCAGATTTTGCACACATCAGCTTTTGCCAAATACTAGGCTCCCATTCCAGTTACTGTGGGTGAAGTCCTTCCAAACAAAGAAAACCTCAAGGAGAACCAACTTTAACTTTCAGGTTATCTCAACACACAAGAATAACCTCACCAACAGACCCAGAAAGAGATACACTCAAAAGGACAATTAAAGGTCTAAAATCCTTCCCTGCTTGAAGTCCACTTTACAGAAGACAGACAGGTCCGACTTGTCACTTGTGAGGAATTCCTAAGTTGCCATGATGACCTGGAGCAGCATTTAGCAGTTATGTCACAAGTAAAACTAAAGAAATATAAATCAACAAGAATACTTCTCAGCACCCACTTCTGAGTCTTTAAACATACTTGTATTGGACCAAAAAATATATGTTGACTGAGCTTGGGGGCAAAATGCTGAAAATGATCATCATAAATAGCTGGTTTAATTATAATGGTTCTTCACATGCCTAAAAAGTCTGAATGGTTTGTAAGTGCACTGATTTTTAGTAATTAGATGAACCTGCCAACAAAGTATGCACTTTCATGTAAAGTATTTATAATTGATAGCTCATGGAAAATTAATAAAGTGAAAAAATTATCACTTTCTGGATATTGCCAGTCTTATGAAGGGCATGCAAAAAGACTTCTCATTTGTGCTTTTTTATCCAGAGAGGTTTAAAATCAGCATGACCCGTGTGCTATTCAAGCTAGAGCCATTCCAGCTTTGCCAGGTATGCAAGCAAGGATTCCATGACCTTTAAGGAGGCTCTGTATCATTTTTAGCTCCTCCATAACTTTCCAGTCCCTGCTGCCTCCCTCTTCCTGCTAACTTCAGTTCCTAGTCCCAGTTGTCTCTTCCTCAATTGAAATTCCAGAGGATTTTCTGCGCACTGTTAGTAAGACAGCAAGGAGCAGGTGCTCAGTAAGACTACTTTGATTCACGCCAGCTCCTGAAGACGTGAAATGGGAACACCAGCTCACCATACTGGAGCAGAATTACACTACACAATTGTTCTCTGAAATTCAGAAGAAACAGCTCTTTCGTAGAACAGGAGCATCTGTCAGACATGGAGATATGAAGAGATATCTCCGATGCATGGCTACCAAGGGAAGAGGAAGCAAAGTCTGTCCTTGCACACTAACGTAGTAAGCAAGATGAAAGAGGAAGAAAGGCAGCTCAAGTAACTGCCTATTTCAGCTAAAATGATGGCAGTACTGAGGGCATGCCTGTAATTAAGAATGGAGTGGAGAATTTGTCCTACTAAAACCCCAGGAAACAGAACAAACCTCCCAACCCCAAAACCTTAATAACCACACTTGAGGGCTCTCCCTCACCACCAGCCCAAGACAGACACCAGTAATGGAAATGCTTGCAAACCAGGCAGAAAATAATGCAGTGTTTCCAAACACTGAGGGCTTTAAAAATCCAGAAAGCCTTCTCGCCCAACATAAATATACAGCTCAGGAACTTCAATAAGAGACAGTAGGACTTCAGTGCTCTTCACAACTACCAAGACCACCTGAATGTGCTTCACTGGAACTTGGCACGGCATGAAGCTTTAGGAGGAAGTAGTAGATAGAGACACAGAACCACTGAGGTTGGAAAAGACCCTTCAGCTCAAGGCTGCCACTAAACCACATCCCTAAGAAGCAGCACAGCTCAGGCTGGAAGGTACCTCAGGAGGCCATCAGGATGCAGCCACCTGCTCGAGGGAGGGCCCCCTCAGCCCTGCCAAGCTGACCCGGCTGATGGCCAGCCATGCTCCCAACAGCTCCATGGATGGACACTCCACCTCCTCTGCAGGAAACCTGCGCCAGTGCCTGACCACCTGCAGCATCAAAGCTTCTGCCTTGCATCACTCCAGCTATCATTTCTGGGTATCTTCTGGAAATAGAAGTATGAGGTTTTCTGGAAGTGTTGTATCAGTAACCAATGTCTTTTGATGCACTACACTTTCATGAAATGTAACATACTTACACCTCTTCTACTCTAACATTCAACATCAAAAGGACTAGAAATAAACTCTGACAAATTTCTAGAACCTCCTTACTCTTGTATATTCCATGAACTCTCAAATATATTCCAAGATGTGCAGACCTATTTTTGCCATTTCAGAGACAGAATGGAATTTAGATAGTCACACTGAGAAATATAATGCTACGTTAAATACTGGTGTCAAGAACCAAGTAAAAAACCACTAAAAGCAAATAAAATCAAGAAAGATAAGACAAGGTTGGCTAGCATTACTTGCAAGATTTTCTAAGATATTGAGATCTAAATTGTCTAATGCACTGCTCTCTTTTAAGAGGGGAAATATCTCTAGAGATAAAGATCAAAATACACAATGAGGTTCATCCAAAAACCCATGATCAAAAGTGGAACTTGCAATCAGACACCATATGTACAAATCATAAAATATATCCCAGTACAATATATGATCAGGGTGTGTTTTATATACAGCATATCTCCACTCTCTATATATTTTATAGTCTCTAAGTATATATTTTATATGATAAAATTTAAAATTTTTAAGTATTAACATCTGTATTTATACGCTCTCAACACTTGAGAAGGAGCAACCTCAATTTTCGAGAAAAATTTCATGGGAAGTCATTTTTGAAATTCAATGGTGCCAGGAAATCAATACCATCTGAGGAGAAGCCACAGTATGAAAGTTAAATGTAAAGCAAGGAAAATAAAGGAAGTACTTACTTCTCTATGTTTACTAAGGACAGGAAGATACTATTTAAAAATAAAAGCAGACACCATGAAGTCACACATATGATTGTTACACCAGAATAGCTGCATGTCTTTATAGCTACAGTTTATTCCAGCCTCTGGAAAGATCAGTGAAATACCGTAAAATTTAGTATTTCCTTAAATTGTAAGCAGTGCAAACCTCAAATACTCTATCTAGAGTTGTACAGCTGGATTATTTGGGGTTTATGAACAGTAGAAAAAGATAAAGAACACATGGCCAGTCCTGAAATATTTCCAGTGAGCCTGGCAGTCTCCAGGCCTATGGAACCCCAGTGGCTGGGGGTTCTCTACACATGGATAATGCAGTTACAGAAACTGCACTATTAATGAAAACATCCATCAAAAAGATAAACCAGATACAGCTTTCAGCCTGTACTGGGTAAATAATATTACTAGCCTAGAGCAGTATCTATCACAAGTAAAAAGCATCGTTTTAATAACTATTGAAATCGGCCAGATTTCAAAATGCTTACAAAAACATGCAATTCCATAAATGTATTAGTAATTACATCAGTGCAGTAGTGCAATTAAATGCCAAAAATGACTGCATGATTTTCCAGTAAACACTTAGCATGGAGACAGCACAGAAGAGCTAAGTTCAATTAGAACAGAAGCATGTCCTCTCACCTGCTACTTCCTGAAGAAGCCTCATCTTTACCCCTTGAATAATAGCCCTACACTGGAGGCCAGGCAGATCACTTAACCTTTAGCCTTCTCTCAACCACGAATTAATTATACACACATGTGTAACAAATCTAAGATTTTACTGCTTTCTGAATGACAGCATTAACTCCCTGAAAGAAATCTGACCTATGGCAACACGGCACAGCATCACCCTGGGCCAGCTGAGCCAGGCAGCCCCTGGTGCAGCCCCATGACTCAAGGTGCTGCCATCACACACAGCTGTGACGTAAAGGAGAGAGGCCAACCCGCCTGGGATAACAACAGGGCTCCAACCATCACCCAGCAGCCCAGACCGGGTTAACCCAAGGTCAGAGGGTAGCAAAGAACAACTTGACTGCATGAGTAAATATTTACCTGCACGACAGTAAATGTGTGCCACACAACAAGGGAACTGGAGTATGAAAAAAATGCGGGGATCAGCCAAAGAGGTGGAAGAGATGTGAATAAAGACTAAGTAATGGACCAGATCAAGGGTAGGTCCTGCTTAGAGCAAAGGAGGTTAACTTTCCCTTCCCTTTAGCCCCCCTTCTGAGAGAGCACAAGCAATGGGGAACGTTCAGCATAAATGATGAACGCATTTCAGTTATAATCACTTGACAATCTCGTTTCCCTTCCAAAATACTGACACACAGCAAGCCCTGAGCTCTGTGCTAAGCACAGCACTGCAGCCAGCAAGCACCAGAGCTGTGGCACACCAGGGAGATGGAGCAGGGAGCCACAGCCCAGCTTCCCCAGCCCAGCTCCTAAACAAGCACCACGCGCTTAAAGGACATTTCAAATGGCCTGGAGAACTGCCTGGTTAATTTTTCTCCAGTCTTCACAGAGCTCAAAAGGTAGATTAACATGTAACTAGCATACACCTGAATTTCAGATTTTCATAAAACAAATTTTCCAGTATTACAGGGCAAAATGTTTCATAATTGAACAAAGACATTACTACTGGTTAACATCTTTTACTTTGAGGCATATCTTCCATTTTGATTATAAAGAATGGACAGGAACACAGACTGTCCAAGATTTAAACATCTTTATTACCCCCTTTGATTTTTTGTTTCCGCTCACAAAACATTAATGGTTTTAAATTTCAGCCTAAGCCCTGAAAAAAATGAGGAATTTTGTTCAAACATAACTACACTTATAACTTCCAGGGAAAATTATTTGTCTAATTTTCTTATAAATCTGTATTTCCAATTGTGCAACAAAATTGTTAAAGAGCATTCTCCATGTAGTAGCAAACTCAGTATTATGAGAAACAAAATAGTGTAAGAAAAGTAGGTAGTCCCTTAACCCAAATGGGTACTTTTATAACCAATACTAGCATTTAGCACGCTGACCCAGCATTGAAATTACACCACTGATATGTGACAGGTGACAAAAGCATACCCCTGGATTAAACAGCAACAATGCCAAAATTACTGTGACAAACCATATTTTTTACACGTCTAATCACTAATAAAATGAAGTCATAAAAATAAGAATAATTTTTGCATCCTTCTCCCCTTTTAGTATCAGGCAACAATTTTTGAGCTTCATGTAGAGTCAGTTTATCTCTTTTTGTTCCACTACTAGCCACAGAACCCACCTTGCCACCAGCACAGAATTCTTCTCTGAAGGAAGCCAAAAAGTTACATTGAAGAAAGGATCATCATAATAAAAGGGATGAAGAAAGACATAAAGATGCTTAAATACTGAGACATGGGCATGAAGAAATGTTAGTTCTTTTCTAATAAAGGCTACTGCTCAGACCCCTGTCTTTTAACTCCAAATTCACTCCAGTCATTTCTACAGCCTTGGACAGGCAGAGGGCACAAATTCAGGGTGTCGACCCAGAGCTGTGCCCTCAAAGAGCTGATGACTGGGTCTATAAGATATTGAAGAACTTTCTCTATCAAACCAGCAAACCATCCGAGCTAAACAACCACAACCAGAGTCACTTTCCTCAAGTCTTGGCTTGCCAAGGTAACAAATACTTCCTGATTCCTGATGAATCTCTGCATGGAGATGTGGACACTGGTGGTGTGAGTGTTCAGATTTGTCAGCTCCTTTGTGATTAGCAAAGATGACAGGAACAGCACTAGCACACCCAGGCTCATTCCCCTGGATGTCAGGATTTAGCCTTCCTCACGCTTAACCCAGTGAATGTGGGCTGCCTTTGTTCTGCAAGCACAATGTGTTACCTTCTGCATGACACAGGAAGAACCACTCCACAGGCTTAGCACATTACTTCTTGTCAGAGCAGCAGCCTCCTACAAATGAGGTCTTTCAAAAGATGGAGGTGTGGGACTAAAGGCCAGCAGGAAGAAATGGTACATGCTAACCCTCAGCTGTGCTCTCAGCATCAGGAACACAGGCATGTGCTACAGTACACAGCTACACACAATAGGATGAGCTGCTCTGTTCCCCATTAAGGGTCTAAGCAAAAAGAGAGGACACAAAAGAGCAGCGATTTTAAGACCAGACCACATCTCCAGGTACTAACAATGAGGCTGAGATAAAGGAGGCATTGCCAAGTCTCATCAGAATGCACCTATCCCTCCTCTCCTGATGGAAGGCTCCTTTAGAGAAAGAAGAAAGGCAGCAGCAAATGAAAATCCTTCCAGCCTTCAAACAAGCCTGCATAACAGAATGTAACATTTTTCTCTCCAATAGGAGAGGAAAAGCATCAGAGGAAATTACTGTGGTACACTGCAAGATACCTGGAACATAACCGCACTGGTGGCAAAGGGGCAGAAGATGCTAATTATTGAAGAATATCAGAACTAAGATAGCCATTTAATTAAGACCCTTAGAAGCAGTGCTGCCAAATCTAGGCAAAACTGAATGTAGAGGAGCTGGCCACTCTGCCTGAAAATTTGGTGAACATGGAAAGATTGTAACTAACTCTTGTATGGAACTCTGTGGATGCCAAGAATGGCACATAATAGTTAAATAATGCTGGGAGAGGCTCCAAGGAGGGTGCTCTGCCACACAATTCACTAGGTGAGATGCAGCTGCACACAGGCTGAACGTTGAGGTCAGTTCCTCAAAGCTGTAAAATCAAGAATGCCAGCTGAGAAGTAAATGACTGTGGACAGGTACAGAGCCTGAAGAAGCAAGACATCCAACTAAAGGAAACCATACTAGCACAGGAACTTTTCACGTCTTATATTCTCTAGCCATGAAGGCACAAAGTCCTTCAGGTTCAGTAAGAGACACTCTGCTCTGTAAAGATTCACACGGACAAGCAGAGACAGAACTACTTGTACAGTAGTGAAGGCACTGTGGTGGTCACAAGCACCAGAACATTGTACACCTGTGAGCTGCTTGTTAAAAGAATGCAATCAATGTCCTACAGTTCCAAATCATTTAAAATATCACTATCAGCTGCCAGTGGCATAAGCCAACCAAACAAGAGGACACACACCTGGTTCAAAGGTACATAAATTACCCTTTATCAGAGCATAAACCACCAAAATAATTCCTAATTGATTCGTTTCAGCAGCTGTAAATTCCCTCTTTCCCCCACTTTCAAATACAGTTTAGCAACTGGAACATCACAACTGTACCTTTTCCGCCTTTTTGTCAGAGATGTCTTGTTTTTCTAGAACTGCCATGCTCTCCTTCAGGTTTTTCACTATGTCTGCAGGAGACTTGTGAGACTTGCCAAAGGGGAATGGCATGATTGCAAACCACAAGGTCTTCCTTTTATGGCTCCTGCTTCACCTGGAAAAGGAGGAGAAAGAAAGTTCATCACAAATAGAAACTTGGGCTCTGTATAACAACACACACAAAGATCAAGAGAGAGCAGCAAAGGTATTCATACATGGAACAATGATCCTTGACAAGTGAACTAGAGCTGGCCGTGCCAAAGTTAAATTCTTGTATTTCTATTTCTTTTAAAACACAAGATATACAACTGAAGAACTCACATTAAGATCATCATCTTGTGCTACAGGAGAAAATTAAAGAGTACAGTAATTATATCCAAAGCCACATACTGCACACATGCCCCATAATGGGCAAGACTTAGAAGGATCAATTATTCCAATTAATACTGTCAAGCAAAATGCCTTCTCACATGAGGTGTTGGACACACAGCTCTTTGTGTCTCAGGGCTCTGCAATGACTGCCCAGGTACATGCTTTTACCCAGATTCATTCCACAATGAATCTGCAAATGCAAAGCAGACCCCAAAGTCTGCACCTTAGTACAGCACCTACAAACACAAAGCAGGCAAGGCTACGGACAGCAATCTCATCCTGTCAAGACACCTGGCATGTCCTGGCATTCTCGTACCTATAGTAATACTGAAATAGTCTCACCCTCACACATTTTATGGGAAATAAAATTTGACACCCAGCAGGGATACATGCAGCACTTGAAAACATTAAAACCAACACCTGATGTGTATCTTTCTCAAAAAGATAAAACATGTCTTACAGGAGAAAGTTTCCTTCCCTAAAAATACCTGGCTCTTGAATCCAAATACATTTATTCTCCTGTATATTTACATGTATTTGCTTTTACATACACACACACACACACACACACACACACATATATACACACACTCTCTTCTGTGTACAAAATAGAAAAGTACTACTGGAATAAATTAGTGTACTGAAGCTTTTATTACCAAACACATACACCCACATTTAAACAATAATAAAACCTTCTTATAAGTGAATTCCATAAAGCATACTTCCACAACTCTGATCTAGACAGAAAAGAACAGGAAATCCTCCATTAAAAATGCTGACAGTGCTACTTCTGCTAGACACAAAAGACAGCTGAAGCTGGCAGAGCAGAGCCTGCATTGTCACTCCAAAGAAGGGGTATTACTCTGAAAGTTGAGTTTTGATCACCCTGCAGGGTCTGTGTAGTGAGTAACGAGTCAACTCTAACCAGTACATGTTGAAGTTTCTCATCTGACACAATGCACTTTGCTCCTTAATTAAAATACCAGCTCATCCATCAGGAACTCTAAAACACTACTCCTGATCTTATTCAACAATTTTGATCAGGGATGAAAAATCTCAATGCAATGCTTTTTTTGAGTTATTTTGACTTTTAAAACAAGTAAGTTTGGCTGGCAGAAGGGCAGTAATTTAAAGGGTATGAACAGAAGAACTTAGATCTTTAGCCAAGTAAATTTCCATAAAGATTTCAGGTAAGCAGTTACAGAGATCATACATTCACGGTTCCGTGCCTGCATCTGACTTAACAAAGCATAAGGTAGGTAATTTTTAATTAGATTGCTTCCAGATAAAAGCATAAGCAGGAAGGTTGAAACAAGACCTTCTACCATTCTTTAACAGATCACAAGGACTTTCTGTTGCATTTATTTTGTAATATGTGTCATTATAGTAATCCCTCATTCACAATCTGCACAAAGAAGGGGCTGTAACACTGAAATTACGAATGCAGGAGATAAAAAGAAATCAAAAAATGCCCACAGGTCATTCCTCAGACAAGAGAATTTTATGGCTCAGACTTTATCAAATCTAGTGGAACAGAAACCTATAGCTAAGAAAAGCACCACTGCTGACTGTTATTTAATGAAAATTCAATGGCATTTAAAACCATATTTAAGGAAAATTATTATATTTTCACACAGGACTTTTTTCCTAGCAAGAGACAGTGTGAAATTAAGCCCAACTTCCCCACAACATAGATGACATACCCCGAGCATCGCAGCAACATTTTAAATGTTCTCTTTATCTCTCCCTTTGATTACTGCTTCTGCCAAATTAAGACGGGCCCTGAAAACAAATCTGGATTCTTTCATGTTTGCATATCATCACTGATAATAATAGTATTTAACAACTACTCTGCCCATTCATTCTGCAAGATGGCTCTACCCATGTAACAGAGAAGGACTGGCTCGAGAAATTGCCAGTCTTAATTCCTTGGATTATGCATTAAAACAAAATCAAATCCATTAGGAATCAAAACAGCTGAGAGAACAAAAACATATGGAACCACAAAATCTGGTATGACAGCAATATATAAAGAAAATAAATCAAACCAAAGGAAACAGCTCTGCACACTCATTTTCTGGATCAAAACTATGCTACTCTTGAAGTCTGAAAAACTACACGGACAATGCAAAACCTATGGAAATACAGGATACTGATGAACAACTGTCCTCATGTGTGCCCAAAGTCCAGGTTTGCAAAACTTGATTTGCCCCTAGACAGTGCCTGATTTTTTCTTTTAATTAACAATAGTCCATAGCTTTGATTTATTCCTGAAACCTTCCAGGTTGTATAAATCAGATACACATACATGCATACTCATGTCATACACAAGCTTCACTCCAAGTACTAGCATATCTAGTAGAAAATAATCATTTAATAACAGCTCACTAGCACACATTTATATTAAACATTTTCTCCCAATCCAGGTAAGTTCCTGTATGAACCTCTCATAAGCAATTTAGAAAAATCAGGAACAACTAAGAAGGATATCTACATCCTTGATTAATGAAGGTGACATTTTGCTTCAAGGTTTGTTGTGGGTTTTTTTTTTTTATTATATAAAATGGAGTAAATACACTGCTTATGCCATTTCAATTTTATTACTGGAAGGAATGCAATGGCACTGCTGGGAACATCATCTGGGGCCTCAAGACTGAAGATCCCACAAACCCTGAAGCAAAATTCTGTTCCTGAAAAACCTGTGCCACATCCTGCTGGAAANAAAAAAAAAAAGAAAGAAAAAGAAGCAGGAGCAGTGCTTTGTCTCTCAAAGCTGTACTTCATGCAGGAGAACATAGACAGGCTGTTCCTTTTTCTGCCCAGCAAAACTACCCCCAGCAGCACTCTGTGCACAATAGACAATGACAACATCTGTGTGGGATCGGAAAGAGCTGCCACCACCCACATCTGCAACACAAGAAAAAAAGGGAACAACATCCAATGACATTTTCTGTAAATAAGAATAGGCCTTACATCATGTCAAATGATAACTGATTCACAACACTAGCACCTGGTTGCCTTGCAAATTCAGGATAAAACGTTGATTGTGACTAAACAAAGGATCATAGGATTCCTGAGGAGTTAAACTGCAACGAGTACATGGACAGCTCTGTGCTCTGCTGAGCTGCTTTATCTGCCCTTCCCAGAAACCTCATGTTCATCCATTTGTTAAAAAAGACCACGGACAGTATTACACAAACTTCAGGCTCAGGTATGCATTTTATTTTACCAGTATTCAAGTCGGCCAAAGGTAACAAAATTTAAGGTGCTGAAGGCACAGAGGTCAAAGCCACAACAAGAAATCTGAAGTGATGTTATCAATCCCAGTGGACCATCAAACAACAACATGGCACATGGCCAAACATCCAGAGATTGAAGTCCCACTGACACACTCAGGCACATGGGGACATTTGGGCTTTTGTGATAACCAGAGATAGTACCCCACTGTTTCAGATAGTATATAATTTCCAGCTCTGTCAATGCACCAGGCATCCATGCAGTTTGCTTTATCTATAAGGCTTTGTATTTTTTATTCACTGGATTGACCACACAATCTATAATGTCCAATTTAATGCATTCCATATATAAGATTTTAAAGTGTCTGCTGAGTTAAAAAAAACCCCCAGCATTTCTCTGTGAGGACAACCCTCCTGGAGAAAAAAGAAGGCCGCAGGAACAAATACAGAAGCATGATAAACAAATTCCTTTCCTTTTATTAATTTAAATTCTCTAAAGAATAGATACACTAGCTTGGACTATGGTCTGTCATGTAGCTGAGCATTTTTTATTTGAAGGGTCAGTAAACATGCTGCCTCTATAAGAGAAGTGTGTGCCACTGTTTAAAACTTCATTACTTACTAGTTGAAGTGTTTTTGTCTCTTGTAGGAGGCACGTTTTTGTTACTGTGAGATGCCTGCACTACTGTTTTCAGAACAATATTGGAACAAGAAATGGTACAATTACACTCCTGACTGCACTAACATGGGCAGAGTTACTCCATAGACAAATGAATTTGTGGCACCAAAGTCTCACCAGCACAGACTTTTAAAGGGAAGAAGGGAAAGGGATTAAATTGAATGGAAAGCCATCCCAGCAGCATAAACAAGGACACAAAGGCAAAGTCAAGCCTTTCTATGTTACACATACCGTGAAATTACCACAACATAAAGTTTAAACTTTTTTTCTCTGCACAGAAGTATAATCCATAAATAAAACATCATTTTAGTATTCACAGATATTCCAGCTCCAGAGAGCAAACCACCACCTACCCCCATGCACAATGCTACTTAACTAATGTACAAAGCCCCTAAATCTCTAATTTTGTGAAACAAACAGGTGCAATAAACTCCATCCTTATTCTATTATGGCCCTCACCATTTAATTGCACTATATTAAGTCCTCAGCTGCATCTTGCTGCCTTGTTTATACACACCAAGAGCTTAAGGTGACTCTTTTGCAAGCTCCTAATGAGGAAAAGAGGAGGAAAAAACCCTTCAGCTATTTCCTGGCTGCAACTGCACATGTTAAAAAAATGCAAGCCTAGTGAGGAAGCCCATATAACATCCATTTAATGTGCACATAAGAAGAAAACTGCTGCAGATCAAACAAAACCAACACAATTTTAGTAAGGCCAAATAATTACCAGTAAGGTTCCCCATGGCAGATGAGCCAACCCCAGAGCTGGCCACTGCTGATGAGGAGGTCCCATTCGCCCCTGCTCCCAGCACCACACTCCTTCCCCCTGTTTTATGCCAGGGCAGGCTGACCCATCCATGAGCTGAGCCACAGCTAAAGAAACAAGAAAACTAACATGTTAAAGGAAAAGGAACAGTGACTAGTGTAGGGAGTGTAGAAAAAACATCCCTTTGAGCAGCAAGCAGTTGTCAGGCAGCTCCCTCAGCTCCCAATCTCACCAGAAGAGCACTTCATGGTAAGGCTGGAGCCGAGTCAACAGCGGGCTGGAGGGGCAAGGTCACTTTCCATCAGTTATTTTGAGAAGCCTGATATTTGTCTGAGTGCCCAGCGTGCTGACTGAACCGACCAAAATGGCAGAAGACAAAGCCAACAAAAATGAGAGACAATCAATAAAAATAAAAATTCTGAAAGGTTCTTGAGACAAACCAGTACAAAGCACCCTGAGCTGTGAGCCAGACCCAGCCCAAGGAAGGAAAGAGGAGAGGGCTGAGGCAGTCAGGAGGGAAGGGCACACCAGCTCCTCCTCCAGGTAGAGGGAAGCTGCCAACTTCTATCCTGAAATCTATCATGTATCAATTACCTTCCACAGTGCTAATAACACATAGGAGAATGGCTTAAGCAAATACACTTAAACTAATGAGTCTACAAAGGGAAAATACCTAGTTTCACAATAAACAGTTGGGGCTGCACTGCATGCGGATTTTTATTTGACAATTTATCAGCCTATTACTGACATGTTGCATCTTGCTAAAAAGGGGCATGTTATTAAAAAAATATAATGCAGCAAGCTCACATTTGCCTTAATAGACCTGATTTCCCTCAGAACTCACTCTTTTGGATGCTTCTTGGATTAACAGGGATCATTAAGCCAGTATTGAAAACAATAGCATAAATCAGTTTTCTTCTGGTGTAATTGCTACAAGTGGCTGTTAGCTTAGCTAGAACTAACCACTGTTAAGTCTGGTTGGAATGATAAAACCAGAAACAGATCGAGAAATTATGCATTTTTAAAAGCACTCTCTCACTCTCAGACATGCCCAGCGCCCCAAAGGAAGACTGACAGCCCTGCCTTTGATCCAAGAACCACTTTTTACGTGAGCTACCATGCTCCTTGGGGAAAAAAAATTGGAGTACTTCAAAGCCAGAAGTAGCACCTTATTAGCTATTCAACCCTCTTGTACAAGATTATGAAATGTCACCAGTTATCAGAGTGTTTAGGCAGACAAGGTTCCTGCCTGTACTTTCTGTGAATATGGTCTGTCCCAGACATGTGCAGCAGCAGCAACAGCACGGCAGGTGCCACTGGGAAGCAACTGGAATATTGCTGCCAGCTCATCACTGCAAATTCCTGCCTGCAGCACGTCTTCCTGAAAGGTCTCACCACTTCTGACTGCACAAGTGTAGTGACTGAGGGCAGCATCCATCCTTTCCCTCAGTGTGTTACTTAAATTGAGTACTCACATTCCTCATTAGAATATTCTTGCACATTTTTCATGCGCTGTGCTCTACCACATCCTTCAGTATCCTCATTCTGGATATATGGTTTCCCACTAGATTAAAAGATTTTCCAGAGCTTCAGTATTGTACCAAAGCAGTTCTTTACCTTTCTTTTGGATACATTAAACAAATTGAAACACAACAGCCTCTCATCCAAAATGTGTGTCTAAGTAGCCCAGTTTATTAATACAAGCTCACCTGCAACGCTTTCCTATCACAAAGGAAATGAAACTGATAAAGAGCAGGAGCCACATCACAATGTATTTTAGGGCTCCAGCATAAACTGTTCAGTGTAACCGTGGCTTTCCGTGGCAGAGCATGGCTGTGCTTATAAATGGTAATTACTGGCAAAATTTAAGGGTATAGTCCAGGCCTAAGGCATTTTTGCTATCTTCTAAATACTTCCACACACCTTTTCAGTATTTGTTTCAACATACCTTTAAAATGTGGATAAAAGAATTACACCAATGATCTGTTTGGTGCTGTTGTGATAATTTTGTGAGGAATATAATTCATACATACAAGTTTTCTTGAAGGACAGGCATGTTCATCTCATACTTGGCATGTCCCACCCAGCATGGAACACTAGCATCTTAAAATTCATTATTAACTTCTTCTATCAAGTCTGCAGCACACAAAAGCTTTAATGTGATTCAAAAGTAGTTTCACAACTCTGCATCACAGAATTATTTGTGGTGTGACCCACTTAAAGATTAAAATGGAAAAAAAATCCCCTCTTTAAAAATGGCCACTTAATTCAGGGAAAAATGAAAATCATTAAGAAAAAAATTCCCTCCTGTAACACAGAAAAACAATGATGTGAAAAAACAAAACCCTAATTCAATGGATTCAGAAAAAAAGGTAAAATAAATTGGAAAATAAATTTCTACATAAAAATGAAATTAATAATGTGACATAGCTTCTTACTTTCTGAAAATTTCCAGGCAGTTAAAACCCTGGCCATTCATAGCTCTGCTTGCTTATTTAGCACCAAATGCCATCTGATTCCTTTCATTAAGCAGGCTTCTCTCTTGCCATTCAATTAATTCACTGATCCTTCTGCCTGTTCAAGAGCCTCCTTCTCCAGCAGACACCTGCACCACGCTGGACAAAGAAAGGGGCAGCTACTGCCATTGGGCTCCACTAACTGACTGCAGCCCCCTAAAACTACTTCATACCCTGTGACTTGTACATTATTATAGAAACAGCTAAAGAAACATGAAGTAGAAACTGATTTTAAATAGTACTGCTGCTTTTGAGGGGCTTGAGAGATCCAGCATAAGCAGAAAATCTTGTTAATACTAAGGCTTAGAATGTGAGATCCCAGCCTGCCTCCATGTTGAAGGAAATCTTATGACTCAGCTTCTTTCCCTGGTGTGCTGTTTAGAGTTACCCCACCCATCCCTTTCCCCACAAACCTTACTGCTGTATTGCCATATGGTATACAGACAGGCATGTGAATGCCTCACCCATTCCTTGGGAAGTATATTTAAAAATTAATAAAAACAATAACAATCCTACATTTCATCACAAAAAGCAGCTACTATCTGTAGCACACTGTGCACAAAAAAACAAAGAACTTACCTGACACTTCAAGAAAAGTTGTCAGTCAATATGCCCACTTCTGCCCAGGTAGAAGCTGAAGCAGTTTTTTGCTAACCTGGTATTACAGTTGGCTCAGTTGCCCATACTGCATCATCACCAACCCCAGAATATTTGTTACATGACAAAAAATGATGCAATTCTGTATGTGCCACTCTACCAACCCTTGCAAAAATGCAAAGCAAAGAGTCTCCTTTGTAACTATTTCTAGTCCTCTGCATACATTATTCGCATTCCTTTCCAGAGGCTCTCCTTGTACCAGATTTTCTGATATACAACTAAGGGTCAATTTTGAGGGTGCAGTAATGGCAAAAGTGGAGGCAGAAGGACACAGCAGTTTCATTTCTGAGTTATTTCCCATCGTGAAATACGGCCTAGAGTTCACATGTTCAAATAACTCAAATCAGCTGAGTGTGAGAAGCCACCTAGGTGAAGGATGGGAAACTCCACCAGCGCCACAACACCAGCACTGAGCCCAAACCAGAAAGTTGGTGCAACGGGCAGGGGGAAAACATCACTTTACACACAAGTTGGTTACATAAGGAAGGAGGATGAGATTCCAAATATCAGCACAAGGGAAGTGCATGTGTGTTTTGGGAGCGTTTTGTTTTGAACAGAAGTTGAGAACAATTAAACTGCAAGAATGGGTCTGGGACTGCTCCAGCCACAGTCCTCTGAGGCACAATTTTCTCTAGAGAATATTCTCTCAAACAAAAACCTAGTCTTAGTAAAGCCATTCTCTAGTAGCTCAAATAACAAAGCTAGGGAAAAAATCAATTAATAAAGTATTTACTCAAATACAGTTTTGGTAAGAAGTGTATAACTTTTAAAACCAACTTTAAAGAAATTCAACAATATTTTTCCCATGGTTTCTTTACTATCTTTGGAGTATATTCTGTGGCCTGCTAGTAATTTCTAACGCTCAACCTAAGTTTATCAAAGTTCAACACAATATAGCTCTTTATCTAATTTACCTTAAAATCAACAAATTTTTAACAAACATAACCTACAAAAGACTAAGATCGCTTAAAGAACAACAATATTCAAGCATTAAGATTATAAGCAGTAGAACAGTGACCTTGACATAGCTTAGGAACAACGTAAAAACCATGACTTAGGCTTGGGAAGACACCAAGGAGCACCCCTCTTCCCACAGTGATTACTACTGGCTCCTGCCATAGGCAGCATGGAATGAACTCCATCAATCTCTGCTTTGCCACACTCTATCCAAAATAATCCATTTGGGAGCTCACAATTAAAGACTCTGTGTTAGACTACAGTGGAGGTTCACCCCAGTTCCATAAGCTTTACAAACTACCTGGGGTGACAGGCAATCAAGCATAGCTTAACCAAGTGGGTTCACTTTTGCACTTCAGCTGGGCAGAAGTGGGGCTGAAACTGAAACCCAACAAGCACAGCAAGCTGCACTGCGAGGAGCTGGTCACACTCTGCACAGGTGACTGAGACCACAGCTGACTCCTCAGTTCTGCCACTGTCACCTCTGCTGAGAGATCTCAGTAGTGTGACACAAAGATTAAAATGTAAATCACTGGGACATCAATTCTCATGAATCCCAGCTGAGTGTTGCTACATGAAACCAAGACAATTTGGTGCACGATCCAATGATCCATACCTCCTCTACAAAAGGGAGTTCCTGACAAATATCTTACAGGAGTTATGTACTGACTCACAGAGAAAGCAGGAGAGGGCAATCAATAAACGACGGAGAATCATGACCCCACCATTACTGGGAATTTTTTCCCTCTAGTTCATTACATCCTCATTCAGTAAAGGAAAAGAGTTGTTCAGGACTTTTTCCCTTAAATTATCTCTTACCTAGTACTAGGAGCTGAAGCACAGGCAATATCTGTGCTAATCCACAGGTCATTATCCAGCTGATGAATTTGCTTTCTGTCACACTTTTTTTTTTTTATTTTGCAATGGTCCCTGGCACTTAAAAGACAGTTTTGATGACAATACAAAGGGTTTACTGACACAGCTCTGCTACCAAATCCTACCAGTACAGATACAGCTTAGATTAGTAAAAACCACAACCTCTGACCGTGATAACTGCAACTGTGCTAGGGCTTTACTGGTTAAGTACTCTTATAAAGAGTGCTCTTTCCTTCACACTGCCAGCCAGCATCAGTCCACCATCAATCAAGTGTCCAATTTTCCCAAGTTGGCTGTGTGGAGGCACCTTTCAGTACAGAACTCTCACACAGCTCATCCTCAGACAAAACTCCCTGCTTCCACTTGGGTATGCTGTACCAAGGAAAATGTGGCAAAGATGAAACACATCACAAAAACCAGCAAAAATCAGAGGCTAGCCAGGAAAGATTTTTTTTCCCCTAGTTACTCAAGACCAAGAATTAATTCCATGGGCATCACTTGAAAGACAAGAGTAAAAACAAACAAAAAAATCAATGCATTACAGGACATGACACATCTGTGATATTCAGGTGCACATCTATCTCATTGCTACCAAGACACCAGAGTGAGAAATAAACTCAAGAGAAGCAGCTGGCTAAAAATCCAGCCTGATATCCAGGGTTCAGGAAAGAGACAACATTTTGTTAATGTATTATCCCCCACAAGGAGTGGTGTTCCTCAGGGGTCACAACGGGACTGGCACTGTTCAGGTGTGTGGCAGCAACAGGGACAGTGGGCTTGAGCACACCCTCAGCAAGGGCTGCTGATGACATCAGGCTGAGTGGCACAGCCAGCACACTGCAGGGAAGGGATGCCATCCACAGGGATGCTGAAGAGTGAGATGTGGGCTAATGCCAACCTTACGAAGCTCACGAAGCACAGCAGCTGCAAGGTCCTGCCTGCAGGACAGGGCAATCCCAAGCAGGAACACAGTCTGGGCAGAGAATGGATTGAGAGCAGCCCTGCCCAGAAGGACTCAGGAGTGGTGACTGACGACGTGGCAATGAGCACTACAGCCCAGACAGCTGCCATGTCCTGGGCAGCGTGGCCAGCAGGGTGAGGGAGGGGGTTCTGCCCCTCTACCCCACCCTGCTGAGACCCCAGCTCCAGTGCTGCCCCCAGCCCGGGGACCCCAGCGCATGAGGAACACGGACCTGCTGAAGCCAGTCCAGAGGAGGCCGGAAAGATGATCAGAGGGCTGGAGCACCTCTGCAGTGGAGACAGGATGGGAGAGCTGAGGCTGCTCAGCCTGGAGAAGAGAAAGCTCTGGGGAGGCCCTAAAGTACCTTCCAGCCCCCTAAGGAGCTACAAGAGAGCTGCAGAAGGGCTTCTGACAAGGGGCAATGGCTTCGATCTGAGAGCAGTCAGGGTTGGATTACACACAAGGAATTCATTCTTCCCTGCCAGGGTGGTGAGGCCCTGGCACAGGCTGCCCAGAGAAGCTCTGGATGCCCCATCCCTGGAAGTGTCCAAAGTGGGGCTGGATGGGGCTCTGAGCGACATGGTGTGGTGAAGGCACTCCCTGCCCGTGGCAGGGGGGCTGGAGCTGGACAGTCTTTAAGATCCTTTCTCAATCCAAACCATTCAATGATTCTACAATAAAATCCCTTTAAAACTAAACAACAAACCATTATTGAATAAGTGACCAGATTTTGTGCCAAGATAATAAACAAGAATGCAAAAAACCCTAGACCTTAAAGGATAATTCACTTTGTTCTACCAAGAAAAAAAACAGCCATTGCAATACAGAAATTTCACATAAATAATTTCAACATCACAATATACTTTAAGTGGCTGCAGAAAAGTGTACTTTGCACAGTTCCTCTAAATCACCTCTCTTTCTTCTGCCAGTTTAAATGTTTGGTCTGAATCTTCAAAGTCACTAATGGAATTCAATTCCTGACACATAAGCCACACCACATCTCAACTGCCAAGATAGGTGTGCTTCTTCGGGGCAACATAGAGCACAGAAAGATATATTCAAAGGCAGAGGTGATGCATCCCAGGATTAAGAGAACTACCCAAGTTACAAACCTTCAGGAAAGATGAGTTGAGAGCCATAACATTTAACACCATGCCATTGTATTTTACTGTTATACATTTTGAGGCAGAGGCAGAAGAGTTCCATGAACTCCACTACATGTCATGAAACTCTCTGCAGCACAGGAATCAAAAAGGAGGAATGATCTAGATTGCTCCCAAAATGTGCTCAAGCCCTTGCCATGGCAACCTAATTAAGAGTCCTTCTGATGAGTCACAAGACACCCCTCCAAAGATCTGTTACTGCAGGATGCTTCAGCATACACGCTCTGAAAAACTCAGGTCAAAATCCTCTTCTGTCCTGACACCACCTGAGAGTTTCAGTTACTCAAAGTTATTGTATATGAATGGAAACGGAGGATAAACAATGTGTCAGATGTCTGCGCTGATACATCCTACTTTTCATCTGCCTTTCCTTTTTTGGGAACACTTGAGCTCTCTTTCCAGGTAGAGCACATCATGCTAAGCAAAGTTCTCTGCTTCCACACCACAAACAAATGCACGAAAATAACCACCTTGGAACAGACAAGTTGAAAATCTTCATAAAAAGTTTAACATCTAAGTTTATTCCAGCCAAAACTCGCAAGATAGTACCTTGCAGTTCCTGCCTGGTGTTGAGAAAAAGTTTCTACAAGCATGTTTGCATCTAAAGAAAAAGGAGTCTGGAGGGAACACCACAGCATAAAGCCACGCTTCTGAAAGAAAGACTTCCCAACTGATTTGACTTCAAAGCAACTCACAATAGCTGCTGTAGATATGACTCTCCAAGGCAGAAGAGCCCCGAGGTTTCAGAAATGTAACAAACCAGCACTGCTGATATATCCCTTACAGGAGTCAGCACCTCCCCTGAAACACAGGGCAGGAATGGAAAACTGGCTGAGAGCTACCTGGCTACAGACAGCAGGTGAAAAACAAGGTTTGGAACAAGAAGTGACTAATGTGACTACTATTAGGTCAACTAACATAGTGGGAAGCACCTGTGAGGGACAGTTCCCTTAATTAATCTGTTAAGAAGAGCTGGACTGGAAAAGGAAACTATCAAGTTGTTTCACAATACTAAAATAAGCACTCCCGATTTTCCTCTAATGCAGTTACTGTGCAATGCTACCAGGAGAAACCTGAACACTACAAAAGAAACTTCCAACTCTACCAAGTTTACCCAAGGAATGATCACACATCATATGTGAAATGACTGAAAAAACCATTCTGCAGGACAGTAGTTCTTCTAAAGGGCTGACACCAAGCTCAGATGGATCTACTTGCATTTTAGCTGATACCTATACTCCTAACATTTGTGCATTTTTAGATATTTCAGCTATGCCAGTATCCTGTCAGTATCCTTAGGGCTATGTGGAAAAACAAAAACACCACAACACTTGAAATTATTAATTGGTGAACCAGCTTGACATAATTTTATTTAATTAGGGATTACACAAATTACTTAAATTGGAGTTTACAACAGTACAATATCATCACTGTCTATATCACTAAAAGACTTCAATCAAACAAGAGCTTTTAAATCAAATTATGAAATGGTCAAGAAATCAAAATTCCCTCCCTTGCCCTGCTGCCCTCACTGCTTGTGATGCAGCCCATAAACTGCAATGTAACCTTTACATTCCCCAAAAGTTACAAAAATAAAAGGCATGCAGTGACAATTTTGGAATCTGACCAGCCATTCATTAGAAACCGAAGTAAATAAGGATTTGACAGAATTCAGATGTATTGAAATCTATTAAAATAATTCTTCACTACTAAGTCAAACAAGATTTAAATAAACTACGTGAGACACACTGTAATTTATGGATTTTCAAACTATGCCTTTTAGCTCCTAAAATATAGATTTTAATTTTCCCTTCACAGTCATTTTGAAATTAGTTTAGCTTGGTTATCTAATTTAGGGACTTGCTCAAAGTCTGGATTTTCTGAGTTTTTGTATAAATCTCAGAGGTATCAATCCACAACACTGAAAGTTAAGAGTACTAAAATGAATATAAGAGACAAGGTGTAGAAACTTGTGTTATACTTAGTAGCATTTCTCAATACTTGTTAGTAATTCTGAAAGTTAAAACAAGCCTATTTCGACAGAAAAGCTTCTGTATTTCTGGCCAACAATCGTTCTCCTTGTTCACTAAAGAGCTCAAGAACAGCCACTTCTGAAACACAGATTTGACATTTCTTCCTAGATTTGATAGTGTTAAGTCCTCAACCTGCATCAACACGAGGAGTGACTGCCAGTGCTAAAGGGAGAGCAGAACTACACTTCAGACTTCACTCCAACAACCCTGAGACCTTACCCAGTACAATTCCTAAGGGAAACAAAAAGCCTTGCATGGTCAGCCTCAAAGCAAAAATCTAATCCATCTTTGCTGGATGTAAACTATAAATCCAGCCCCATATGGCTGTTAACATTTTCTTATTTTTACGTATCTACATACACATATATGTTCCCAAGCAAGAAGGAAAACTCGCTAAACAGAGTTTATTTCTCTTTCCAAAAGAAAAAAAATATATATACAGGCAGGAAGTAATAACTACAATCACAAATTAAGAAGCTGGGGACTTGAAGGCTGTTTGGTTTTTCCAGATTAAAAGAATGAGGAAAATTGACATGCAATTCTCTCATACAATTTAAAACTTAAATACATTCATAAGTTTGTCAGCACGCACAAATGCCATGAAGTTTTTGTGACTTTTCGGGAAAATATTCCATAACCCTGTGATGAAGAGGCTCTTATGAGTCTAATGATGTTAAACCTGTCACCATAACACATGAGTTAAGGGCAACACCAGTCAGGCAGCACAGCTATGCCAGGACTCTGCCAAAATGCTCTGTGAATGGATGCAGTTCCTCAGAGAAAAACTGTTTACTCCAGCTCCACCCTATTACAGAGTTAGTAGAGTTTGGATATTGCTCAATGTCAATTACAGACATAAAACGGAACTATGTTAGTCAATTCTGATGAGTCAATCTACTGCTTTTCTTAGAGATTACAAATCTAAATAATCGCCTCCAGAACAGCGCTGGTTTAGCTAACATAGACTATTTTCAAGAAGCTGTCTTTGCTGTCAATCATTATCTCTGTAACTCATGGAAAAAAAACTATTTGCCCTGGTGACTGGAGCTTGTGTTTGCTTTCAATCATATTTTAAGACAAGCTGAACTTCTTAGGTTCATATTTGAACCCTAAAATTCAACAGCCAACAGCTGATTTAAGATTTTTCAATTATCTTGATTATTTTAGTTTTCTTCAGTTGTACTTTCTTAAGAGAAGCCTTCACTCAGTGGAATCCACTGACAAACTATACTAGATGACAAGAAGGAAAATTTCCATAGGAACTTTTCCTTTTATAAAGGAAGGGAGGCAACAAGGCAGAGGGCAGCAAAACCACGTCTCTCAGACAAGACTCCTGAGTACTGCCTTGGGCAGCAGAATTTGATCCCAAATCTTCCTTTCTCATTAGGCAACACATAACCCAGGTGCCTGTAACGTGGTCACTGCTTCAGCATTCATCCTCTTCTCGAAGGCCAAAATGAGATTCCCAGGCTAACAACCAAGATCACAGTATCAATTCAGGTGCCTGATGGACAAACATCACAGTGAATGCTCTGAAACAGCACAGCTGGTCTCCAACTGCCCTTTCAGAAAATCACCAACCTCCCGGGCAAGTGCCCTGGAGTATCTAAAATAAAACTAGATACCTATGTTTAGGCAATTGAATTTCGTATCACAAATGGGTGTCACTGGAAAAAAGTTTAGGAAGCATGTGTTTCTCAAGTGCTTCACCAGACATCATGCACAACAAACATCACGCACTCAAAGAGAGGAGGAAAATTTCTGTGCTTAAGCATCATTGCCTGAAAAATGGGGGGAGAAGCACCACACTACTCAAGAACACTCTGAAATGTACTGTCATGAGTACCTGTGAACCAAAGAAAAACCCCCAAGGACCTGGATCCTCCTGTCTTCCTTTGCAGTAAGGCAAAAGACCAATATCCTGCAACTAAACAAGTACATTCAAAGGAGGTTATGTGCACCAGGCTGAAAACCCTGGAAACAATCATGTAAGGTTTTTGTACCAAATGGGTATAAACAAAGCAAAGTTTGGGATATTTGCAAATTTTTGAGAGATTAACTTTGCTTTCTCAACATCTGTCTAATATATACCAAGCATATATAGTGTCTATCAAGAATCATACCTCAAGTGACCTCCCCAAGGTATCTCTTTAAATTCTCCTGAGAAGTTTCTCCATCACTACCAAACTCCAGTCAGAGAAACTTAGGACTTGAATAGCAGGTGTGACAGGTTAGAAGAACCATGCATTCATAAACTGTGTGGGAGAGACTTCTCAGGCATCCCTGTGTTACACTCAGTGCATGTCTGCATCACTAAGGTCTTTTCTACAGTAACTCCCCCCCACATTTTCTTTGCTAAAATTTTGCATCTCTGTGAACACGCTTTACTTTTGCTTATTTTCTGTCTATACATGATATTCAATAAAGTCAAAATGTTATGTGGCGGTTAATATTATAAATTATTGCAGAACATCAAACAAACAAAACAAAAAACCCCTAAATCTTTTGACATCTATTAAAAGGAGCATCATCTGCCAGAGCAATAACTTCACATGTAACAGTCAAAAGTAAAATATAATGACAGATAACTTTTGCCTCATTTCTACAAGAGTAGCAAAACCTCCTGAAACTGCTTAGCCAGGGAGAGAGCTCAGAGCCTCCACTGCAGCAGTATGCTCTGAATGGTGTGATCAGCACACACATCTACCACTCCATACAGGGTGTCACTCGTAACTCAGTGTCTACAGACTTTTTCTCAAAGCAAGCTCCTCGGCAGATGAGCTGAGAAGCTGCTGTGGCTCTGAATGAATATTTGGAAAAATATATCCATCCATGAGGAGCTTCCCAGGTGTACCTGGCCAGGAAAGTAAAGAGAAAATGGCAGAGAAAGTTGCACAGTCAAAGCAACACTGGCTGCAAGAGCTGGCTGGGGTGTCAGAGGGACCCTCTACAACTCTGTGCAGCTGCCCTTCTCCCAAATCTATCACTGCCATGCTTCACTCAAAGTCAGTAAATTAAACAATGAAAACTCTTCAGACATGTGCTTCTTCAGATGTCAAGCTGTTTGTCTGGGCAGCTTTAGCAGCCAGAAAAAGATCACACATTCCACATTTCTGGAAACACTTCTCCATTTTTTCACTCTATGTTTTAACAGATAAACTTCAAAGGAGATAAGGCATTTCACACACGAGTGACTGAACATAAGTACTATTCTCACAGTCACATACATTCAACTCCCTGAAAAGCTGACAAATTAATTCTATTTAATTTATAGCCAAGTTCTATTTTAGCTATTTTTAAGTCTCCTGTTTCAAATCTTGCAGGGTTTGCAGTTAAAACAATTTGTTACATTCACTTAGTAAGAAAAAAATAATTTGTTACCAATAAAGACTAACTAAAAAAATACACAACAGGGCAAGGATCAAAAGCAGCACAGAGTAATTTTTCACTGATGCAGCCATTACCCACACTTGGCAGTATACCTGAATGTTTTAAGATATTCAGTGTTTTAAACATCTACGTAGTAACTCATAAATATCTTCATCCAAAGATGTTTGTGAACTTAGACAAGCGTCTTACACTAATACTACAGTTCTCTACTAATTATAACTCGACAGTTTTTGAACTGTCCTGCTATATTTAACTTTTTGGTGATGGATTCTCTGAGTGTTTGAAGGGGAGGGAAGGATTACAGAGGAAACGGATCTTTAGAAAGGAACTTGGAATTTAACTACAAGTAGCAGAATTTCAATAAACAGAAAGATTAGCTACAACATTCAGTAATATACCCCAGAATTTCATGCCCTTGTGGATAGGCTTAATGTTTGTTTCCTTTTAGTAAATTTGAAGTCAACAGTCAGGAACTTTTTGCAGTGTCTTTTGATTATATCAAGCATAGCTAGAATACTCAGACCAAGGGAGTTAGAAAGCAAATTGGAGTTGTTTATTTAAACCTAAGCCATTTACTTCCTAAATTAACACCGTCTGAAAAAAAGAGGCAACGAAGGCTATTGAGGAACAACCACAGTTATTCCCGTAAACACACCGAATTTTGGCTGCTTCCAGTTTGGATCAATCCTGAATTCAAGCCTTTATAAGGAGTATTTAAATAGGGGCAAATGAATGTGTTATTGTATCACAAGGTGCAATAAGGAAAGCACATAAATCTGCTCAGGCTAAAGAAAGCCCAAACTCACATGACACCAGTGTAAGCCTTAGGTACTCCCGATCGTGCATTTAACAGCCCAGCTCAAGTCCTTTAAAATAATTCAAGACAGCCTCATCTTCTAATTTAACCTTTGTGTTTGCACTTGGGGGGTGGGGAGGGATCTCAGCATAAAGTTTCACCTTCTCACTGCACACATTCAGCTTCCTTTTGGCTCAAACCTCTGCACCTCGTGGTGCCAGAAGCATGGTATGGAGAGAAAACATGGGCAATGCACAAATGCAGAAATGGTAATATTTGAAAAATATTCAACTCACATTTTTGCTTCACACATTATTTACATAAATAGCTGCAGACTGTTGTGGAACTATTAATTTTGAAGGAGCAGATGAGTCAAATCTTATTTTTGATACGTAACTGCAAGATGCCTCCAATTAGACAAAGATAATCATACTTTAATAGCTGTTCTTGTAATTAAACCATATTACACAGTGCCACAAGTACAGAAATGCAGGGCCAGAAGGGAATTCAAAAGGCCACCAGGCTTCTCCTTGCCCCCTGCTTCAAAGCAGCACCAGCTATTACAGCACCTTTCTGAAATTGGACCAAAAAAAAATCATTATTGTAGCAAGTGTCTAAAGCCTCTAAAGCACAGAGATTATCAGCTTTCAGAAATATTTTACACAAAAAATTAGGCTGCAAACAATTCATGTAAAAAAATCTGCACCAACTGGACAAAGAAATGATTGAGAAGGAAAGATACTGGCCAGTAATTCTCATATTCACCAAAATGCCATAAAAAAACTCAGGAAGTGCACATACAGGGCAACAGTCAAGTCTCATTCAACTACCAGCCATTAATTAATAAGAGCTACATGACAGAATGCAAAATAGATACCATTCCCTCCTGAATAAACCAATCAAGGAATTCCAAGAGGTGCAGTTTTAACATTATCACACCCCACTGGGAATATACATTTGTCTGGGCTTGATAATACCCAAAGAGCATAATTATCTCTCAAAGACATACTGTCACAAAGTATTACTCAACTGCTGCTTTTATTTGGTCTCCTTTATTTGTAAATACCTATATTTTAAAAAATATAATTTCTGTTCTATATTACTGTATGTTCTACGCACACAGAACACATCCAAATTTCAGAACTCTGTGTCAACATAAAGAAGAGGATGTCACTAAACTTAAAAGAAAAAGTCAATGCTATCAGCATTCAGAAAAATTCAGCAGCATGCTAGTCCTGATGTACAAACTCACATTCTAAGACTATTCTGCTTGGTCCCAACACCACCAGACACGAGCTCCTCCTGCCCTGAGGTGCTTCTGGCAGACCAAGGAAAGCCCCAACAACAGGTACATTACACTACAAATGAGATCCACACTAAATACAAAAAAAATTAAGCCAAATGCATCCTAGCTGGCCGACCCAATAGTTTCGCATGCCACAGGAAAACCATGAAATGTGAAATACAATATTCTTACAACAGCCAGGCCACCGCAGACAGAAACCTATCAAGACACCATCATGCCACTTACAGATCACATTAGCTGCCAAGTTCTACAGGACAACTGCAAACAACAAAAAAATCAAGTTACTTTTGAGCCCAGAACAGTTACCATGCTTATTCTACTTCACGGACTATTTCATAGTCTTTTTTTTCTTTTGCAGTTAAAGGCCTATGCCACATCAACAGGTACTAGGTAACAGCTATTAATTAAAGGTACACAATATTTTAAATAAAAATCTATTATTTAAAAGCTTTGATACTGAAGTGCAAGCTCAGGATGTTAAATTTCCTTTGACTACATGAACTCTAGGTGTTAAAAAGGAAGACGCACTTCCTGACGAACCACACTGCTTAGGATCTTGAATTAAGAGTGTCTGACAGGTAAGTCTAAAACAACCCACGTGCAGGCAAAACGTTACAACATTTTGATGTTAACCAAATTTCATTTCTGATCTACACTGAAACTGTTCGTCCACGCATTGTTATTTGCCTCACTGAAACTGAAGAGCCTAGGTCATGTAATTTAATCTTTGACTCATCATGCAAATTAAATCACACCATTCCCACAAGACAGCATATAGGTTTTAAATAAATCCTGGGCACCTACACGATACCTCACCAGAAATTAAAATTCAAAAAATTTTAAAACACCAATACCGGATACGTCCTAGTTTCAGGACCGGTAGTATTCAACGGATTTGCAGGGGGGGAAAAAAAAAAAAAAGACAAAACTTTTCTTATCCCACAGAACAGAGAGATCACGCTGCGTTAGCTGTCTCTAGGGCAGCCTGCAAAGAAAACAGGCTCTCAGCAGCCCTCCCGCACAGCCACTGCTGCGGAGGCCCATCGGAGCTACCGACAGGAACAACAATTGTAGGAAGAGGCCTCGGAGCCGGACCCCGAGAGGCCGCGTAAGGCAGTGCCGGCTCCGCACCTCCGGCCGCTCCGTGCGGCCAAGGCCGTAACAAAGAGCGGTGGTCGCCGGCAGCGCCCCCGGCCCGGCCCTGCCCCGGGACGGGACAGGCGCTGCCCCTCCGCCCTCCTCGGGAGCGGCCCGGGCGCTGCGGTTCGCTCCGGGGCGAGCCGTGCAAGGCTTTACGTTGATCGTTCCCCGAGCTCGACGTTTGAGGAGCTCGGCGACCGGGGCGCTGCCGCACGGGACGCGCAGCCCCGGCCGTGCCCTTCCCCTCGGGCTGCCCGGCTGTGCCGCACGGCACCCCCGGAGCAGCGGCTGCGACCCCCGGACCTGCCCTCTGCCCAGGCCGGCGGAACTCGGCCAGTCCCTCCCAGCGCCTAGCGGAGAAACGGGCCCGGAGCGCGGCGAGCACCGGCCGGGCCGCGCTACCCGCGGCCCCGCTCCGGACAATGCCCGCGGCTCTCGCCCCCCACAGCCTCGGCCGCCCCGGT